>CM021755.1:2143241-2231128 GCA_011075105.1 Heteronetta atricapilla | reverse complement strand
CGCCGGGCACGGAGCTGTGGGGTGGGGATTGTGGGGACCCCCCCCCCAGGCACCCCTCTGGTTTGGGGTGCCCCTCTGGTGGGTCTCCCCCTGCCCCCATGCCTGTTGCCCCCCCCCCTCGGCCTTCTAGCCTTGGGGAGGGCTCTGGGGTCTCAGGGGACTGGCACCCAGGTACCCAAAGCTCAGGGTGGGTTGTGAGGTCTTGGGGGGCTCTGGGGTCCCCCCAGCCTGGGGATCGCTTGCACAGGGACAGCAAGGGCCAAACGCTGGGGATTGCTCCGGGGTCTGAAGGGCCACAGAGCACCAGGATACCCCGCTCCCTCCAGACAGGGGACAGCTCACGTGCTGGGGGCTCACAGGGGGCACCAGGACCCCAGGTCCCCAACCCTGGGGAGGGCTCTGGGGTTTGGGGGGGGGGCTGATGGAGCATCAGGTCCCCCCAGCTTGAGGACAGCTCGCACGGTGGAGCATTCATGGTGCACTACGACCCCCAGGACCCCCAGCTCGGGGATGTCTGGAGGGTCTTGGGATCCCCCAGGCCCCCACGGCTCGGGGGAGGCCGTGGGGTGCACGGGGTGGGGGGGGGGCTGTGGGGCTGCAGCGGTCCCCGGACCCTCGGAGCCCACCACGGAGGCGGGGGGGGGGTTACCTGGAGCCGCCCGTCCAAGGTGCGCTGGATGGTGACGCACTTGCTGGGGTGGGCGCCGTTGGTGGTGATGGCGGCGATGAGCGAGTCGAGCTCGTCCTTCTTCTCCTTGAGCTTCTTGACGAGGCTCTCGATGGCCCGCTTGGCGAAGGTCTCGTTCTCCCCGCCCTGCCGGTGGCACATCAGGCTGTGCACGATGCTCAGGCAGGCGTCGCTGCTGGTGGGCGCGCCGAGGGACATGGCGCCGCTCCCCTGCAAGGCACGGCACGGCACGGCCCTGCCCGTCACCCCGCGGCAGGGGCCCTGCCGGCCCCCCCTTTGCCCTCGCCTGCGCGCCCACCGCGGCACGGGGCCGCCGCCTCGGCAGCTCAGCATCGTGCGCCGCGCCGGTGCCCGCGGGGGGGCTGGAGGCGGCGAGAGGGGGACGCGGCGGCACCGGGGACGCGGTGGCCCCTGGAGAGGGCACGTGGCGGGCGAGGAGGATGCGGCACAGAGCCATATGTCACCTGGAAGGGCGGGGACTGGCCCGGACGCCTGGCTTCCACGGTGCCTATGCGGGGTGGGAAGAGGCACGGGGTGTGTGTGGGGGGGTAACGGCGATGCCTGGGGCGCTCGGGGTGTCCCCAGCGGGTGGCCACGTGCCCGGCCCCGGGGGTCCGCAGGGACGGCGGCGCCGTGGGGCCAGCAGCCGCGCCGCCCCGACGGCGTGCGGCGGGGAGGACGCCCGCGTGTGCGCAGCGTGCGGCCGTGCGAGCGCTCACCCCGGGGTGCCGGAGGCGCGCTCGGCGCTGCCCGGCCCCGTCTCCAGCGCGCGGGGCCCAGACTAAACAGAGCCCGGGCTGCTGGCGCCGCTCCTTAACCCCTCGCTCGCTGCTGCGTTGGGCTTCTCCCTCGGCCTCCTCCGTGCACACGACGAGAGCCGCGCGCGCACACGCGTGTGCCGGGCCCCCCCCCAGCATCCTTCCAATCCCCCCCCCCCGCCTGCCTTCTCCAGCCGGGGCTCTGAGTCACGGCGGGTGCGAGAGCTCCGGGGCCTGGGAAAATCCTTGGGCCGGCGGCAGACACAACAAACCCTTCGCCCCTGCTCCGCGCCGCTTATCCGCGGGGCGGGAGGCCGCTTGTCCTGCCAGCGCGCTGCTGGCTCGGCCCCCGGCGCGGGCGCATGGCCACGGGCCCCCCCTTGCCGGGGCGATGCCGCTGGCCGGGCTCCCCAAGCCTTGAGGCCAGCCAGATGCCGTCGGGAGCGGGACGGGGGGACGCCAGAGGGGCCCCCGCTGTTGGAGCACGGCCCCGGGCTCCCCTCCAGGCTGTGGGGTTTGCTCCGTGGGTGCCTCGGCACCCATCGCGGTGATGCCCGGAGCTCCCCGGTGCCAGCGCTCGCGGTGCTCGCTGCCGGCCAGCTCGTCCCCGGGGACCCTGCCGGCCCAGCACGCTCTGCCTCACAAGCGAGGCTCAAATTTTGAGGGCAAAGGAGGTGAAAACGGGCAGCAGGGAGTCCCTGAAAGATGGGGCTGTGCGGGGGCACCCCGGCAGGAGCGTTCCCGGTGTCGGTCGTGGCTCCCAGCGGCTCCGGTGATGCCGGTGGCTCCGGGGAGAACCAGCGCTGCCGTCCCCAGTCCCCTCCGAGTCAGCCCAGTTTGGGGGAAACTGAGGCAGGGGGGTGCTGCTGGCTCGTGGAGAGCACCGCCGGCCCTGCCGGTGCCACGGGACGGGGCTGCCCAGGGCCGGGGGGACCCGATGAGGCCCCACGGGGGTCCCGGTGCGGCGGCACACTGGGGTCACCTCCCGGCGCTCGTCCCCCCACTCCGGCTGGCAGTGACATTTCTGCGCCAGCCTTTTGTCCCAGCCCAAGGGGGACTTTTCACCAGCTCCTCCGGCAGCTGGGGGGGTGGGGGGAGAGCTCGGGCCGGGGTCTGTGCCCTCCACCCTGCACCACCCCAGCCACCAACGCCCCCAGCCCCTGCCAGCCCCCAGCCCCGGAGCCCCACGGCCGGGATCTGCCCCCAGCCCGGCAGAGGGGACCCCCGCGCCCCCCCCCCCGCCTAACCCCGGGGCTTCCAACTTGGCTCCCCGGTAACCCCCGGGGCACGGACAGAGGCACCGGCGGTGCCCGGGGGGGGGGTCCCGCTGCCAGCCCGGTGCTGGGGTCCCTGGGTGGGGGACGCGGGGGGGCTGCAGCCCCCAGCCAGGAGGGTGCCGAGGGGATGCGCGGGGCTCTCGGCGCCCCATTGCAGCCCCCGGGACGTCCCGGAGCGGGGGCTCGGCTCCGTCCCCGGTGGCACCGGGACCCCCCTGCGCAAACCCAAACCGGGGGGGGGGGGGGGAAAGCGGAGCAGGGGGGGGCCCCACCGGGAGGGTGTGGGGGGCAAGGGGGCGCCGTGCCGGGCAATGGGCGAGGACGGGGGGGGGCCGGGCAGGGCCGGGGAGGGGGACCCGGGCCACTCACCTCCGCCGCCCGGCTCCGCTCAGCCGGGGCCCGGCTCCCGCCGCATCCCCGCCGCCGCCGCCGCCAACTTGGGCGCTCCGGCAACAAAAGGGGCCGCCGGAGGCGCCGCCGCGCCGCGGCCAATGGCAGGCGCCGTGACAGCCGGCCGCCGCCCCGCCGGCCAATGGGCGCCCAGCTTGCATTGCGGGCGGGGCCCCTGCCCCAGTGCTCCGGACCCGGCTCCGGGCGCGGCCCCGGCGCGGAGCCCCCCCGGGGGGGGCCCTGGGGGGGGGGGGGAGAACCGGGGGGGGACCGGCCCCAGGGGACCCGGACCCCCGGCCCCCAGCCCGGCCCGGTCAGGGGGTGAGGGCAGGGAGCCAGGAGAGTTGAGGGGCGAGCTGCAGGGGCTCCCCCGGTGCTGCTGCAGGCACGGAGCTCCCCGAGCAGCTGCGGGGGGCAGCCGGGGCACGTCCCAGGTACCCAACGTGCTCCACATTTACCTACCCGGCTGCACCCGTGCGTGCGAGGGACTGCGAGCACCCCCAGCACCCCCTCACGAGGAGCTGCAGGCCTGCTCCCACCCTGCAGGACGCAGGTTTGGGGTTCCAGCACCGCCCCCAGCTTGTCCCGCAGCACCCCTGCTTTATGGGGGCACAAGGAAACGGCGTGGGGGCACCCCAGACACGCAGCAGAACGGCCGCCGTGACCCTCCCAGCACGCTGAGGAAAAGGAAAGAAAGCAGCCGGAGTCCACTTGGCTTTTATCGTTATTTCTCCTTTGTTACAACAAACCAGAAATGCAGGATTCCATTCAAACTGGAACAGTTCACAGGATGGCCCAACTTAAAACTCGAGGACGGGGGGCGGGGGGGAGCAGACCCCTTCTCCATTCCCAACCGCGCAGGGGTCAGCGCGGGCGGCTGCTCTGAGGGCTGGGTTTCGGTTACACGCAGCGGTAGCAGCACCGGTGAGCAAACGAACCTCGGAGCCTGGGTTTGAAAGAGCCGCCTCTACCCCGGGCGGCTGGTGCAGGCGTAACGCTAGGGCCCCGCTTCCAACGCCTTTAAATAAAACTTCCTGCAGCTACAGAAGCCACGGGTGCCATCTGTTCATACACAACACAAAAAGAAACTCAAACGTTTATCTAAAACAAACCCCAAAAAGCCTTCAGCCGGGGAAGTCCTCCGCACTACTCATCAACAGAATGCTAGCTATCAACAGAGAGGAATTTTGGGTGCAAAACAGCAAGATCGGCAAGTCTACGAGGAGCGCTACGCCTAAACCTGGCTCAAGTGTTCGCCCTGCCGGGAGCCTTCGCTTCAGATGGACTGAACAGAGCTGGGGGCGTGAGCTCGGCCCTCCGGTCGCACTTGGGGACGGCACCGGTCCCAAAATGCGACCGCGGCGCAAGCACGCGGTCCCGGCCCCAAGGAGCAGCGCTCCGCGAGGGTCCGCGGCTGCCCGGTGGCAGGGGCTGGCTGCAGCACGTCTGTCGGAGTTGCCTTTGGAGTAGTCGGGGGAGGGAAAAAAATAAAGAGAGAAGATACAAAAAACAATCCGGAAAGGTTCCGTACAACACAGAGTATCAAAATGTTAAAGAAACACGCTAAAGTCTGATTTCCTGGTCGAACAGGGCCGCTCCCTATTCTCGTGGGTCCTTCCAGCATGAATCAGGGTTTCCATGTTTAGCTTATGGGCATTGACATACACACTAACTTCAGCGACAAGTCTCTCGCAACGACCTTCAGTCATTGGTTTCTGGGTCTGTCTGAGCCATGTAGGCGTCCAGCTCGGCATCGAGGTGTCCTTTCGTTTTAGACATGTAAGCATCTAACTGGTTGTCCAGCTGCTCCTTGGTCAGCGCCGGGCGTGCCGATCCTCTTCCTCGTCCTCGGCCTCTGCCGCGGCCTCCGAAGCCCCCTCTTCCCCGGCCTGCCATGCCGCGACCTTACAGAGACGAGACAAGAGTTACACGCCGCACGCAGACGCGGCCCCGGGGCCTGGCGTCGCCGCGCTGCCCCGGCACAGCCCCGGCACAGCCCGGGCACAGCTGCTCCAGCGCCTCCCCGGGGAGCCGGGCGGCCTCGGCGGAGCTGCTGCCCCTCCTGCCTGCAGCTGCGGCACCGGGGAGGCTCTGCTGGGCTGCTGCGGCTCCCCGGGGCTGCTTCGCTTTCAGCCCAGAGACAACTGACCCGCAGCTGAGCCCGCAGCTCCAGCTGCCACCTGCCCCGCTTGCACGCCAGCTCCTCCGCCACTGCGCGTACTTTCTCCTCCGGGTTCAAGCTCTTGGCCAAGCGGCAACGCCAGCAAACACCGCAGGCAAACTTCTACCTCAAATCCTTTCAGACTGCTTCCGACGCAGGACACCCAGGGGACCCCCCCGGTCAGTACTACACTGGTTGGTCAGGCCAAGAAATAAAGGCAAAGCCGTCGGGAGACACGCAGCTTCCCCAAGACTGCTCTAGAAACGCCGTGCTCCTCTCCAAGGAACACCAGAGCGCGTTTGGCAGATGTTGTAACCAAAGGTGTCACAAACATTGCCAACCCTGCGCCAGCGGCTGTCCCCCCACGTCCTCCTGTACCCCACTTCTCTCTGGTGCTTTGCTGTTGACAAGGGGGAGCTCATTTCCCCGAGACTTGATTCAGTTTCTGACTCTGCCTTTAAGTTCACTTTGCTGGGAACCTGCTCCTTCATACTGCCCAGCTTTTGCCCCTCACCGAATTGAAGTATCCAGCCTTATGGTTCCCACAGGACACTTCTTGTTTCCTTTCTGAAGCGTGAGAGGACGGCGTGGCCTTCCCCAGCACGTTCCGAGCTCACTCACTGCCTGCACCGCTACCAAAAGCGTCCCTCACCTCAGGCCTGCCGGGGGGAGCAGCACGACCCCAAACCCCTCCAGCAGCGCTGGAGTCAAGGATCTGGGTCACGCACAGGGCCTGGCAGAACGTCTCGGGAAAGGAAGCCTTGCCTTAGCACTGTGTTTTACGCCCGTTCGGGTGTGAATGGCTCTCGGGCTGCAGGCACCCACAGCAGCCAGCCTTAAATAGGGAAGGGAACCCGCGTGCGCTCAGCAGCAGCGCGCTGCTCAACAGGTTTCTGCTCACTGACCTCTGCCACCAAGTCCACCGCGGCCCATGGCGCCTCTGCCCAGACCACCTCTTCCAGGGCCACCGCGACCTCGCAGGCCGCCTCTCCTCAGGCCCATCCTGGGGGACATCCCTCGTCCTCCCCGGAGCATGCTCTGACCTGCAACAGCGAGGGAATCCCAGGCAGACAAATCAGTTCCCGGAGTGAGCAAAGGACCCGGTGTCGAGCTGTCCGAACGGCGGCGTTGCTGTCGGAGCAGCCGCCGTACTCACCCCTGAGCGGGAGTCCCCCTCTCAGCAGAGCTCTCGCTCCCCGGCCGCCACGCATGGCTCCTCGGGGCAAACCTCTCTGCCCCATCGAGAGTCCTCTTCCTCCCATGGCTCCGCGAGCGAGGGGTCCTGCCGGACGGCCTAATCGTGCCTGAATGTTGCTTTTACCGAGGCGTTGCTTCAAGCTCTTCTGGAATGAAAGATTTGTAAGGAACAAAGTCATGCAGCAGCCTCTGACTGGCGACACAAACAGCACGGCAAATGCTTATCAGTAAGTTGGGTTTTTTTAAAAAAAACACAGAGGGTCAACAGCTCTCTGCGGCACACAAGCAAGCTTCAAACAGAGGACAATCAAATCTGCTTCAGGAGGGATCATTTATGAAGGTCATGCCGAGAACAAAGACCTTTCCTGGAAGCACGTGTTTGTGCAGAGACAAGAAAGTTTGCAGATTCTGAAGGAAATATTTTTCTCCGTTTTTAGCAGCGCCGCCCGGTCCCAATCAAAGCAGACACTTAATCCGCACGGCAGCCCGCTAATCCTCCTTGCTGGAAGGTTACCGACCGCAAAAACCTCCGAGCTGCAACAGCCCCTGCTGGGGAACAAGCCTAGCCCCGCACAGCCAGGGCCTGCTGCTACAGCCCCGCCTGGCCACTGCAAACCGCCACGCCAAGCGCCAACTCCTCCGTGCGTTACGGAAACAGAACTGTAGTGAAGCACCTGACCCTCACAAGAACCGGAGTCACCTTTGTTTGTCTGTATTTTAAGGTGAAGTTGGTTTTTTTCCCCTCCTTTGAAGTCCCGCTGGTGCAACCACCCGAGTCCATCTCACAGAGCTGGCACCCTCGGGACAGCCGGAGCCGCTCCAGTCCCCAACGCCTGCACCACAGCGGCTGCAGGCACAGCCCGGCTGCTCCCGGAGCAGCAGAACGGCCAGTTTTATGTCCCGGTGTTTTTAACACACACTGGGACCAATCCCGGCCCCACACAGCAGCCCACAGCTTGTGCTACAACTGCCGGACCCTGCAACGGACTGGAGAACAGCGGGAACCTTCAGAGCCGTGTCAGGAACGAGAGCTCTCAGCCCTCGGAAGGGGAGGCGCAGGGACCAGCAGCGTACCCCAGCTCTCCACAGCTGCTTACGCCCCTCGCCAGCTTTACACATCTACTCCACTCAAGCCTGCGCACGGCTGAAATGCTTCTCCTGAAAGCTGCCTACTCCGTGGCAAGATTCGAGTTTTACTGCCTCATTCGCCTTTCTGACAGCCACAACAGGCTGAGATGTTCGTCTCCCTTCTGCCCAGCCAGGCTGGCAGAAGGCACGAGAAAGCGTGTGCACGTTTCGCACCCCATCACTCATTTATCTTACCGTGAGGGTTTCAGGTAACTGCTGGCCTTTGCACGGACAGAGCCTGAGTGCTCACCCTTCTGCCTCACCTTGCTCTGCTGGGGCTATTAACTAAGTGCTCGCCTAGAGCCACAACATAAATGCTGTCCCAAGAGAAGGGAGCTTTACGTGAAGACTGATGCGGTGGGTACAAACACAAACCCTTAAAGCCAGCACACGCAGTGCCCTGCAGGAGCTGAGAGTACTTCTGTGGAGCACAGGCGAGCCACCCCTGGAATCAATGCTCCTCAGCACATCCAAACGGATCAGAAAAGCTCCTGGTGACACCAAGGGAAGTGCCTGTGAAAAGCCTGTGACCACATCAGCTCCCAGAGCAACTTACAACCTTCAGAGAGCAATCCGACACCCATCAGGTTTCCAGATTTCCCTCTAATGCGCTTCTGCAGCCCTCCCCGGCAGCACTCGATCCCAGAACACCAAGTACACCTACTCCTGGCATAATGGTGAAGCTTTTGGCTCCGCTCTTCCCTGTTCTCCTCAATTCAGCAAGAAGCTTTATGCTTCCAACCCAGTTTCACTTACCACTTGTGAAATTCTTAAGGTTCGTGTTTTTTTTAAAAGCAGAAAGTTCTTCAGGCTACCGTTCCCAGAGCTGTTGTTTACACGCTCCGGGAGGCCACCCGGCACCGCCGTCTGTTTTTAAAACAGAACTCTCAAGAGATCTTAAAAAGCAGCTGCATTCCTCTTTTCCAGAAATTAAGCCCCGAACACGAGCACGTGAGGCAGGTTGAAGTATTCCAGCTATTCAGCGAAGCAGCTCAGCTAACAACTTGCCAGGGCTTTCTCCCGGCGTGCAAGATAATGCAGAGACCTGTACTTAACCCCTGCTGCAGCCGAGTCACGCAGTGCTGCTGTTTAATCTCACTGCCCAGCTGTGCGGCACTAGCCCACAGGTTCCAGTCCAGGCCCCAAGCACATTTTAAGCTCTTTTCAGCCTTCCCATTTAAATACAAGTTTTAGGGTTGCTAAACCCCTTACCCTGATGAGCAGGGCAGGCAAACACCTGTTCTGTACATTATTTTTCACCGCCGCCCCTTTTGTAAGCCCACAGCTACAGAAAAGCACGTGGACGGCAGCGGAGAAATCCAAAGCAAGCACGCTTGCTTAGACCTGCGGCTGTACCGAGAGCACACGCTGACAGATATGCCCCACGATGTGCAGCATTCGTCACTAAAATGGGGATAAAGATGTCTGCGAGAGGAAAATGAACGCCATTCCTCAAATCCAGGCCTGCAGCCTAGCACTGGAAAGCAATCAGTATCGGTTTGTTCCTCTGGTCCTCGCAGCCAGCTGCTGTCAAGGGAATGCACCAAGAGAGGGTGGCGCTGGGGATGGGAGCACCCAGCCTCAGCTGGACAGCAAGTGCTGGAAACAACCTGCAGCAACTGGAGCTGCAGCTACAGCGCGAGATGAAGAGCTCTGCAGATCCAGAAACCCAGAATGAGAACATTTCTCTGAAAAAATAGAGAGGAGATATGAACAGCCAGCACAAAAACAACCAACTCAGTAACATTAACCACTAAGTTACGAAGTATTGCTTATCCGGAGCGAGGGACTGGATTTTTTCAAGTCCCCTCAAGGTTTCTAGTTTTTAACTTTCAGGAACATTTTTCAACATCCACCACATCCCAAAAAAACAGCAGCTGGTGACAGGCATCACCCGGCCACGCCACAACACGCCCCCTTCTCTCACCTGTTTAAGCTTCAAAGCAGCCTGGACAGAAGGTCTATTCTCCATCTGCTGGGCCAGTCTTCTGTTTCTGGCACTGGCTAGCTGCTGCTGCTGCTGCATGGTAGCCCGAATATTCACTGGCATCGGCTGTTTGTTCTTCAGCATGTTAGTAAAGCTTCAAGGTCGAATAAAATGGGTGTTTAAATAAAGCTTTATTACATACATTTATTGGCATTTCATGGTTCTCAAGACTGGATCTCCAGATCCCATGAACCTTACGTAAAGAGTGGTACTTAGGTCACACCATATGTGATTACATATTCCTTGTTTTCCACAAGTGTGCGAGAATTGGAAACTCAGAAGTGATGTCGTATATTAATTCAGAAGTGATAAAGCTTTAGGTCACTGGTTTTAGAAATGGAAGAAGGAATGAAAACAAGCGGTAAGCAGAGATGGCCGTGACAGATGGAAGAGGACATCACAGACACAGAAAAAGCAAGTGAAATCTGACTGCAAAAGCTAAATTAACCCTCAAAGATCTCAGAAACCCGGTAATAGCACAGGACAGCTTTACGGGAGACATCACCCTGGGGACAAAATGAGATGCCTCTGGCGCACCACGGAACTGGTGCCTGAGAAATGCCACCACCTGAGCGCGCTCGCTTATGAGAACAGTTTGCTTGGCAGCGTTTGTGGTGCACGGAGAACCCTCTGTCTCTAAGAGCAGTATCAGAACACAGCAGGATGGCAAACGTCCTTAGCTGCAACCCATCAGCTGTCTGCCGTGTCCTGGGAGCTACACAAGTTGGACAAGAGAACACGGGTAAGGAATGCGGGCTGGCCAAAACGAAACAGGCCAGCAAGCCTTCTCTGCACTGCACCTCACCACCTGTCTTCTCGGGAACAAGCTCCAACCACTGGCGCTGGCTAGCTCTCACTGCAGCACTTGCCAGAGCAGGAGCTGCTCACAAACGGCTCCGTTTTTCCCTGGCTCACTGATATAAATGCAGTTACCCACCGAGTGATTAGTAAGAAAGCGAAACGTGACTGCAGCGTCGCTGTTAGCTGTCTGTAGAACTGCAGAAGCACGATGGCATGGAAAACACGGGAGAATGCTCAACAGAAGAAATAAAGAACTCAGTACTGAGAAAAGAGAGATGGAGATGAAGCAAAGCGTTTGCCTCTTACAAGGCCCAAAACATTGTTAAAGGGCCTTTGGGCTTGTTTAATGGCCTGCTGCATGCCTCTTACAGGCCAGACCACATACACGTGCGTCTGCCTCGGACAAAGCAGCAAGCCTACTGCAGCGTAGGTAACATGCTACCATACCGCAGTGTCAACTATATAAATGTAAAAACATGTGGAAGAAAAAGGGAGGGTGTGAGGTTTCTCTCTGTTGTTATAACACATCCCGCCATATTTACGTGTTGAGAAGTTTAATATTAACTGCTATGGATAAATTGCTCCAAAACAATTGCCCTTTTAACCTTGCGTACCACATCTGTTGCAGTTTAAGACAGAGGTGCATAGCCATCTGCTTGTTTTACTGAGGTTAAAAGAGGGCAGAAACCACGTTGGTTTTTGGACACCGGACAGTGATAATTAAGTAAAAAAATTTCTTATGAGCTGAAGCTGCTGTTGGCTTCCTCACCGCTCGTTCAGAGACATCTTGGTGGTGCTCTTTAGCACGACCTTCGGTGCTGACTGTGCAGCCATCTTCAGATCAACAGAATCTGCAAAACACGAGAGCCAGACTTAACAAACAGCACAGGGGTCTTGCATTTACTCAGCTAACCATCCAAAAACCTGCATTCAAGCTCCTTTGGAATCAAGAACCGGGCAAATAACTAATTTTACCAGCACAGTTTTATTAAGCTTTCTAGGCCACTGCCATGATGCAGCAGGTTTAATACATTACTTAGTTGTCATAACTTAATTCTTCCTAAATAGACTTTCTTTTCAGAAAGTGATTTGTTTTCCTCTGGTAGGAGTAATGCTGCAAAAATACAGCGCATCGGCAATCGAGGTTTGTTTAGTGCTGCATCTAGCAACACCGCTACAGCCCCATAGCCGTTAGCGTAAGCAAGGTGGAAACCCCCATTTGTTTTAAGCAGACGATGCCATGTACTTCCCAAAAAGATTCCAAGATTACCCTACATAAGCCCTGTAGACTTTACAAATATTAAGGCTCCATCTTCCCGTGCCACAGGCCGGGGATACGCTGTAAATGCGCAGTCCCCTTGGATTTTTGTTATCCAACGCCTCGCAGGCAGCTCACCCGCGGGCACAATGTGGCTGTCTAGCATGAAAGCGTGCCACACGGGTCACAAAAGCAGCAGAGGGATTTAAAGCCAGCTGTTACGGATCCTGCGAGCACGGCTCAAGCCTTGGGTGTTTCTGCAGTGATGAGCATTACTTAAACGGGCTAGGCGCAAGCCTACGACAGAAACAATTCCTCGTTTTTTATAACCGCCATCAAGCTCAACGCTCGCTACCGAGCGTTCGTCCCCGCAATTCCCGGAACAGCGTCCTCCCGGCAGTGTTTTTCAAGCCACCAACGAGCCGCTGAGCTAAAACCCGGCTGCTTTTTTCACCGTTAAGCGTTTTTAAAGCCCTTTTTCCCCGTTCTCCCGCCACAGCGCGCCGGGCCCAGGGGGGTGAAGCCGGGCCCCAACCGCCCCGGGGAGCCCGGCCCCGAGCCTGGGCAGCGGCGGGCCCCGGTTCCCTCAGGGGCAGAGGCCTCGGGAGCTCCCCGGGCCCCTGAGGGCCCCCTGCGGCCTCCCCCCAGCCCCTTCCCGGGATCCCCATCCACCCCCCTCAGCGCCCCCCACGGCCTCTCACCGAAGCCGGCGGTCCGCCAAAAACGGGGGCGGGGGGCCCACCCCCCCCCCCCCCCCCCCCCCCGCCGCCCAGCCACGAGCCGGCCAAAATGGCGGCGACAGCAGCAGCGCAGGCGCGGGGTGCCGCCAGCACAGCGCCCTCCGCCATTGGGCGGGGCAGCGGAGGCGCAGCGCTTACCTCCTCTGCTATTGGTCAGCCGGCACGGGGTGGGCGGGACCGGTGGCCGTGCGGCCCGGCCGCTGTCGCCCGGGGGCAGGGGCGGTGGCGGCGGGGCCGGAGGGTGGAGATGCTGCGCGGCGAGGCCTGGACCCGGTGGGGCGAGGGCGTCCCCAAGGCCCCGTGGGGCCCCTGCCCGCCTTCCCGTGGGGCATCCGTCCTCCTCCCCCAGGCCCCCGTCCTCCTCCCGGTGCCCCCGTTCTCCCCGCCGCCGGTGGGATGCCGGTGTCCCCCCTGTCCCCGATGGTTCCCCGCCCTGCGGCGTGCCCCGGTGCCCCGGGGAGCGCCGGGTCTGGCCCCAGCACCGGCGGACGATGGCGCTGGCGGCCCTGCGCCGGGCAGGGCGCTGCCTGGTGGCGGGGGCCGCTGGGCGAGGCGATAACGAACCGGTTCCTCCGGCCCCGCCGGGCGCCCGGACGGCGGGCAGCGAGTCCCGGCCTGCGGCTGCCCCTGGGCCCCCGTATCCCGCAGCCCCGTGCGGGCCGGGGGCACCCGACCCGGCAGTGCTGGTCCCAGGGGGATCCAGGACTGGGGCCCGGCTCCGGGGCACGGTGGAGCTGGGGACGTCCCCGGGCCCTTGGGTGAACCGGAGGGGGTTGTCCCGGGGGGGGGGGGGGACTCAGTCACGAGCAGCGGGACGGGGCTGGAAGTCCCAAAGGAGCTGACAACACGCCGCTGGCTGGGTCGGTGCCTTTATTGCGGAGCTGGATCCCCGCGGGATCCCCTGGGTGCGCTGGGGAGCGGGAGGTGAGGAGGGGTGGTGTGGGGGGGCGGGGGGCGGCTCTGCGTTTTGGGGTGCCGCGGCTGGCTGCTGCGGGGCTGGGGCCGGCTGGGCTCAGGCGTTCTCCCAGAAGAAGGTGTTGCAGGCCACGGTGAGGGCGGCCACCAGGACCACGTACTCCTGGAAGTCCACCTCCCCGTCGCCGTTCTCATCCAGGTCCTGCATGATCTTCTCCACGGCACCCGTGTCCTTCTGGGTCTGTTGGGGGGATGACAAAGGGTGAGCCCCAGAGCTGGGGACATGTCCCGGGGCACAGAGGAAAGGGGGAGCCCATCTCCCGCGCCCCAGTACAGCCTCTACCTCCAGGAAGCAGCCCAGCTCGCTCTGCAGCAGCTCCTTCAGCTCCTTCTTGCTCAGCTTGTACTTGTCCCCCTCTTTGCCCGAGTAGTGGTGGAAGACGTTGATGAGCGTCTCCATGGCCCCTTCCAGCTGTGACGCCATGGCTCCGGCTGCAGGGAGGCACCCGCTGCATTACGGCGGCTGCTGTGAGCCCCAAATTTCAGTGCCCCCCCTTCCCCACCCCAGGAGCGTTGCCCGCCCCGGCCTCCTCAGCTTGGTGCCACGGGGCTGTGGGGTGCCCTGGTGCTCCCCCAGGCTTTATCGGGGTGCCCCTGCAGGAGGGGACCCCGTCTGCTTGCCCCCTTTATAGGGTTGAACCCTGGTGGGTGCCTGTGCTCCATCCCCATCCCCGCGCTCACCTGAGCTCCCCGCCGCGCCAAGTGTGCCGGGCTGGGCCGGCCGGAGACGTTAAATAAGCTCCAAGCCCCCTCCCTCCGGGAGGATCCGATACCGGAGCTGGACAGCCGGGCTGGCACCGCCGGGACGCCCCGCGCTGCCTTCACGGGGGCCGGGATGCGGGGATCCCCCGCCAGCCCCACTGCCGCCCCATGGCCTGCTCGCCCCTCACCAGAGGGATGTGCTGGAGCATCTCTCGGTGCTTACGGGGCAGGGAGCCGCTCCTGGGGGCTCCGCATCTGCCTTGTGCCAGACCTCAGGCTTCCCTTTTTGGCACCCCCGGGGCCAAAGCTGGCCTGCTTGCGGCTCTATGGGAAGAGCAGCAGTGGGGTGCCGGGGAAAGGCTGGGCCCTGGAGCCAGCCCCAGGTCGGATCCTGACCCCGGGGGTGACCTGATGGCATCCCCCATCTGTCAGCACTGCGGTGCCGGGCCGGATCCGGCCCCAGCTCTGCTCCGCGGCCGATAACGGCGCGGGTGTCCGGTGTCCTCGGAGCCGGGCGGGGGGGGACCGGCGGGGGCTATCGGGTGACGCGGCGTGGGCCCCCAGCTCCCCGCGCACAGAAAGGCCTCTTGTCGCATGAAAAACGCCCCACAATCCCTGCCCGAGGGTTGCCTCAGCAACGGCGCGGCCAAAGAAACCAGATTCCCCGGCCGTGCTGATAATCCCGGCTCTCGTTACGGCCCAGCATCCGCGCGGCCCGGCCGTGCCCGCTGCGGCCTCCCCATCCCCGCGAGTCCCCCCGGGAGCGGGGCCGGTGCCAAGCCCCCAAACGGGGGCGGCCGGGACCATCCCCCCGCTTTGTGGACCCCCCCCCGAGGGAGCAGGGGGGCTGCCGGGTGCTGTCACTGCGGTGTTTTTGCAAGAGCCGGGTGGTGCCGGGCTCTTTATCCCAGATTCCAACCCTCGTTTGGGGCTAATTATATCCCGCTCCCTCAGTTTCTGTTTTCTGTACTTCCATGTGTTCAGGAAATAATGCAGCCGGGGGGTCCCCAAAGTGCCACCACCCCCTCAACCCTGGCTTGGTCCCATGGGGAGCTAGACCCACTGTGGCCCTGTCCTGGGGGGTGATGGCGTGGAGGGGTGGGGGGTTTTGGGGTGAATGGCAGCATCTTTGGGGTCTACACCTGGGGCAATTGGGGTGGCTGTAAAGGGGTTCCTGGATGGAGATGGGGATCCTGGTTGGAACTGGGGGTCCCAGATGGAGGTAGGGGGTCTGGATGATGAGGGATCCTGGAAGGAGCTGGGGGTCTAAGATGGAAGTGGGTGTCCCAGAGCCGAGGGTCCTGGCTGGAGGTAGGGGGCCAGGATGGAAGTGGGGTTCCCAGATGGAGGGGAGGGGGGTTGGATCGAGGCAGGAGGTCTTGATGAAAGCTGGGGTCCCGGAAGGAAGTTGGGTTTCCAGATGGGGGTGAGGGTCCTGGAAGGCAGTGGGGGTCCCAGGCAGAGGTGGGGGACCCCGGTGTCACTCACGTGGCAGCGTCCACGCAGGGGCTGGCAGCGGTGGCACCCCCGTACCCGTCTCAGCGCGGCTCAGCAGCGGGCAGGATCCGGCCGAGCCTTCTGGGAATGCCCGGCCCTGGCGCTGCGTCGCCTGCCCAGCTGCCCCGTGACGGTCCTGAGCTTAAAAATAACCCGGTCCCTGCAGCCACCGGGCACGGCCGGGCGCTTGGAGCGAGCCGGTGGCGGCTTCACGGCCGTTTCACGGCCACCGACTCGCTCCAAACCCCTGGCAGAGCCGTGTGCGCTCGGCCGGGCTTGGCCCCACTCTCATTAAACCCCAAACCTCTCCGGAGAGCAGCAATCGCCGGGTGCTCCTCGAGCGGTGGGACCGCCTGGAGCCACAAACCCTGCTGCTGCGGGGACATCACATCGAGGGGGGTTTGGTCCCGGGAACGGGGACCGCAGCGGTGCCAGCCCGACGTGTCCGCACTGGCAGCTCCCCAGGACAAGCTCTTACCAAACCGGGAGCAGCGAGGGACATGCCAGGAGGTTTACACACAGCTTGGAACAGGTTTCAGCCTCTGCGACTCCCGTGCTCCACTTTGACCCAGCTAAACCAGTTGCTCCAGTTGCTGGTGCCGGGGCTGGGCTTGATCTTGTCTCTCCGACCCATCGCTGGAGTATGGAAGAGGCTTTTCCATCCCTAGAGTTTGGAAGAGGGGGAAGCTGCTGGGTGTGCCCCGTGCCAGGGTCGGGGACATTACAGTGACACCAGGCACGCGGCGTGGTGACCTTTTCTACTGTGGCCACGATGGATGGGGCGCGTTACGCGTCCCAGTGCACGCTGCGGACCAGTGCTGGGCCAGTGCCCGCAGTGCCCACAGCCACCGTGAGCACCCCTGGTAGAGCAGAGAGAGGCCGGGGACAGCAGCAGGACACGGCCACAGGCACGGGGACAGCAGCAGGACACGGTCACAGGCACCAACCCCGCAGCCTGCCCCGGGGTGCTCGGCTTGTCCCGATAGCGCCGGGGACCCCGAGGCCACGTCACCGCTCCCTGCCATCCATCCCATCACGGGGCCGCTGCAGCGCCTGCTCCTTCCTCACCCCATCCCGGCACCCCGAATTCCAGGGGCGGCGAGTCACGGGCCCGCCTGGCTCTTGGGGCCGGTGACTCACCCCAAACCTGTCCCTGTCCCTTCCGAGCCTGAGTCACCCCGGCGGTTTCCCATCCCGGTCCCCTGACGTGGGGCTCGGCGGAAGTCCCGTCCCCGTCCCCTCTGTCACCCCGGGGATGGGGACGGACCGGATGGGGCTGCAGGAAGCCAATTCCTCCCCCGTGAGTTGGTGTGACGGGTGCGCGGGTGGGGACCGGGCTGCCCGGTGCCGGCCGGAGCCACCCTGTCCCTGCACAGGTGGAACAAATGCGTCAGGGACGGTGACGGTTGCATCGCACCATGCTCCGGGTCCCCAAAACTGGTGATGGGGAGGGTCCCGGAGGGGAAACCCGGTGGGATCGGGCTCCCCGGGTCCATCCCCGTCCCATCCTTGCTCCCCGTCACGCTCGATGTCACCCAACTTTGGGGACAACCCCTGCTGTGCACCCCAGCAGACCTCTGCCCTGGCAGAGACTGGGGGCGGTGGGCAATTAGGGCCGTGCTCCTGGTGGGGACGGTCCCAACACTGCCCGTGTCCCCTCCATCCCGTGCCACCGGTGTCCCCAGCGCTGCGGCACGGGGACAGTTTGGGGGCCCCGTGGGAATGGCGGTGCCGCAGCGGACACCTGCCAGGGCTGCCATGTTATAAATACCCAGGGATTAAAGGGGAGCGCTCGGGCAATCCCAACCCCCTAATTAATTTGGATTAATTAATTTTCACAAAGCCCACTATTAATAGGGATGATGTCAGCGGGTGGCTGAGTCACAACTCTCACTCGGTGCGGGGTGAGCCCAGCCCTGGCTCCGCAGCCGGGACGAGCTGCGGCATCGGGGGACGATGGGGACAACAACGCTGGGGACAATGCTGGGGACAACATTCCCGTCCCCGGTGCATCCCATCCCCGCCGAGGCAGGGCACAGTATGGGCTGCATTTAGGGGAGGGGACACGGCCTGCGCCCCTGGAATGATCCAGGTGATGTTCGAGCCCTGAGAAACGAACGTGCTCCGGGACCCCGGGGGTCCCATCCTGCGTCCCCGCGGCGCGGTGCGGCCACGGGTTTGCGCCGAGCGCTGTGGGTTTGGGCCGCTGCCCGTGCGGGGAGGGAGGAGACGGGAAGACGGGAAAACGTCGGCTGCCGGGCGGTGTCCGTGCGCCTGGCTGCAACGGGAAACCCTACACCGCGCCCGGGGGGGGGACGAAGCGCCGCGCTCGCCCCGTATAAAACCCCGCGGGGGACCCCGGCCACCCGCAGCCGAGCGGGGTAAGTCGGGGTCTCTGCCTCGTCCCCGTCCCGTCCCACGGCGGCACTTGGGGCCTGCGCGGTGCCGCTGCTTCCTGGTGTCCCGCTGCCCTGGCTGGCTCCATTTGTGGGATGGCAGGGGTGTCCCCAAACGGCCGTGCCCCCCCCCCCCCCGTACCCCTGCAGTGATGCTGGGGGGTTTGGAGGGGGTCTGGATCCCCAGTGCGTATCGGGGCAGCCCCCCACTGCACTGCGGCTCAGCTCTGCAGGGCTGAGGCTGTGCAAACTCGCTGCACCCCGGGCTGGGGAAGGGCAGGGGGGGGTCCCTTATCCCACGCAGCCCCCTCCAGCCATCACCCCCCGGGATGCTCCATCCCCTCCCACCCCTTCCTTGGCTCTGCAGCCCCCAGCCTCCCCCCTCTGCGTGTGCCATGGCCACGGCGGAGCTGACCGAGCTGGAGCGAGCCATCGACACCGTCGTCACCGTCTTCTTCACCTACGCGGGGAAGGAGGGCAAGAAGGGGACGCTGACGGCCGAGGAGTTCAAGGAGCTGGTCCAGCTCCAGCTGCCCAACCTGATGAAGGTGAGGGTCAGGGCAGCGCGAGGGAGGGGTGGGTGAGGGCAGAGGGGGGCGGCTGAGGGGGTGGGGGTGGTCCCCACAGAGCCCCCAGAGCTCTGTGGCTGCTGCCGGTACCCTGGGGTTTGCCAAGGGTGGAAAAGCAAAAGTAAAAGTGGAAAGCGGCTGGCACAGGAAGGGTCCAAGCTGCTGCAGGTGGAGGTGTTCTGCTGGACGGGGAGCAGATGCTGTCCGTCCGTCTGTCTGTCCATCCATCTGTGTCCGTCCGTCCGTCCCTCCTGTTACCCCTTTCTGCATCAGCCTCAGCTGGGCTGGGGGCTCCCTGCGGCGGGGGATGCCCCTTGCTTGAGCCCTGTTTGGGGACGGGGGGTGTCCCCTGCTGGTGGCAGCCCTGGCTCTTCCATCCCCATCCTGCTCGCTGGGGACCCTGGGGGAGCGCTGAGCCCCCCCTTGTGCCCCCCCCCCACAGGACGTCCCCTCCCTGGAGGAGAAGATGAGGGAGCTGGATGTGAACAACGACCAGGAGCTGAAGTTCAACGAGTACTGGCGGCTGATCGGCGAGCTGGCCAGGGCCATGCGGCGGGAGAAAGCGGAGAAGAAGAAGTGACGGGGACCGGGGGGCACGTGGGTGACACGACGCTAATAAAAGAGGTTTCCCCGAGCCTGGGCATCGCTGCCGTTCTTAGTGGGGGGGCCTCCGGTGCGAGCAGCCCCCCCGCCGGGTCCGGCTGTGCCACGAGCAGTCGGTGCCGTTCCCAAGTTGCGCTGGTGCTGGTCTGGCCCGCGGGGTCCCACCCCGTGCCCCACAAGCACAGCTGTGGGGTGACGCAGAGCAGCCCCGAGGGGTGGCAGAATGCGTCCGGGGCTGGCGTGGGGCTCAGGACCATCTCCAGCAGCGGCGCTGCGATAGCTGCCGGTGGCGGCCACCTCCAGGACACCGATGTCCGTCCGCTCCAGGGTCACCTGGGGATGCGTCCCCTTGATAAACCTCACGCCGGGCTCAGCACCCCCAGCCGAGCCCCTGGCCCTGGCGTTCGGCTCCCACGGCCCCCAACCAGGCCTGGTGGCGGTGCCGTCCCCATGGCGGGGTGACCGGTGCCCCGTCCCCGTGCCAGCCGCTGCCCGGTGGCCGTTCCCACGCGGCGCTGCGTGGCCGTGCCGTGCCGGATGGGGATGGGGAGCGCTCGGTGTGGCCGGGAAGGAGGCGTTTCCCAGCCCCACGCTGGCCCGGGGCCAGGCTCCGAAATGAGCCGCCTTGCACCACACCGTGCGCAGGGAGCTCCCACTCACACCTCCCCGGTATAAAACCCCGGTGCACCGCAGCCCGCTCATACCCGGGACAGCCCTTGGAGCAGGTAAGTGGCCTGGCCGCCTCCACGGGGAGGGGGTCCCCGTGCCTGGGGGTCCCACCGCCCCCGCTTTGCTCCCACGCTTGGCTTTGCCACGACTTGCTGCTGGAGCAGGGACGCTCCCATCTCCGGGACGTGTCCCGGCAGCTCAGCGCATCCCAGGGCGCCTTCCTCGCCCCGACGCAGAAGGAGGGGAATCCCCCCCCCCCAAAAAAGCAAGGGCGGGTCCCGCCTTTCTCCCCCCCCCCCCCCCAGCTCCCCAAGACCCCGTCGGAGCAGACAGCCCCACCGAGGGACCCTCGGACCCCGCGAGGAGCAGCATGGGCCAGTGCAACTGCCGCAAGAAGCGCAAGGTCCTTGAGCGACGCCGCGGCACCGGGAGGGCCGGGAAGCCGTGGGGCACGGGGGGGGGACCCCATGTGTCCCCTGTTCCTCGGAGCGTGGGGTGCCTCTGAGCACTACGGCGGGGCCGAGGGCCACTCCTGGGATGAATCTGGGGTTCGGAGACGCTGCCCCGGGTTTGGGCACACGGTGCCGGGGGCTTGAAAGCTCGGGGAACCCGGGCGACTTTCTCCAGCTCCCACCGAGCCGCCGCGCTCCTTGCAACCTCTCCGAGGATGCCCGATGTCAGGAAGTCTCCTGCTTCCCTCCGCTTTCAAACTGGAGGCACCCAGCCCGTGTCCCGGGGGGGGGCTTGCCGGGCACTTTGCACCTGCGGAGGATTTGGGGCCGGGGCGCGGGGCTGAGGCTCTGAAGATTGCCGGTTTCTTCTTTAATGGCCATCGCCTGATGTGGTTGAAAGGTGTTTCGAGGGGAAACCACAGCGCCGGGTGAATCACCGCCGTTTCCCTTCTGCTGCAGCTTCTCTTAATTAGAGTGGTCCGAGCAGCTGCGTCGGGCCGGGTCGCACCCCCCCCCCAGGCTGGGGCTGGGGGGCTGCAGCCCCCGTGGGATGGGAGGAGGGCGGCCACCGTCCCGCCGTGCGCCCGGGCACTGACTCACTCCTCCATCCGCCGCTTGTGCAAAGGAGAGGAAGAACCAGTCCGGACGGCGGCGGCGGCCCCCGCGCCGTGGGTGTAGCGCCCGGAGACGCTGGGGCGGCTGGGCAGGGAGAGACGTGGGGGGGACCAGGCCTGCCGGGGGGGGTCGCGTTGGGGGGTCGTGGCTGCGTGGAAGGGTGCCGTGACCGTACGGAGGGGTACGGCGGCTGTGTGAGGGTACCGGGGGCGTGCAGGGCCTGTAAGGAGGGGTCTTGTGTCTGGAAGGAGGGGTCCCACATCTCTGTTGGGGGGGTCTCGCATCTGTCCGGGGGGTCTTACAGCAGTGTGGAGAGGTCTCACGTCTCTACCAGGGTCTCGCGTCTCTAGAGAGGGGTCAGCATCCGTACGAGGGGTCCCGCGTCTGGACGAGGGGGTCTCACTTGTGAGCGGAGGGGTGCTGTGTTGATAAGGAGCTTTGTTAAATCAGCGTGGGGAGGGGGGTGGAACATCTACAGGGGGCATCGGCACATCTGCCCGGGGGTGTCCAACCATCCCGGGGGTGTCCCATCCATCCTGGGGGTCTCCCATCCATCCCAGGGGTCTCCCGTCCATCCCGGGGGTGTCCATCTGGTACCTCACCGTCTCTTTCCCCCCCCCTTTCAGGACTGCCAGGAGCTCACCGACGTGGAGCAGGCCATCGAGACCGTCATCAACCAGTTCCACTGCTACGCGGTGAAGGGGCAGAAGGAGTACCTGACCCCCAACGAGATGCGGGAGCTGGTGGTGCAGAAGCTGCCCCACTTGGGGAAGGTGAGGGCAGAGCCTGGGGACCGTGCAGGGGGGGGGCGGGAGGGGGTCCTCCCCCATCCCCATCACCTCCCTGAGGCCTTTTCTGCCCGCCCCGCAGTGCGTCGGACCGCTGGATGAGAAGATCGAGTGCATGGGGGACCCTGACGAGGCCAAGCTGGAGTTCGGAGAGTACTGGGACATGATGGGGGACGCGGCCAAGGGCTGCCGGAGGAAGTAGAGGCCATCGGGGGACGAGAAGGCGCCCGAGGCCTCGGGCTCTGCACCGCGACCAGGTCCCGGCGGCTGCGTGGTTGCAGGTCCCCCGGCCCCGGAGCGTCGCAGCGAGAGGGACTTTGCTCCTTTCCCCCCCTCCCCAAATCCCTTCGATGTGGGGGCTCCGGGCCAGCCCCGATGTCGCCGTTGGTGGCCTGGGCATAGTTTCTGCTCCCACCCTCCTGGACCGGGGGCACGATGCCTGCGCTGCTCAGTTTTTGGGGTGCTGTGCCTGCGCGAGGCTCCCCACCTGCCCCCGGCTGACAGCCGGGCTCGGGGCTGAGCTGGTGGCGGGTTGTTATCAGCTTGCGTCACTTGCAACCATTTTTGTATAAATTAATAAAGGAAAAAATGGAAAAAAAATAACCAACAACAAACACAGCCAGGATGGGGTGACCTTGTTTTTTGGGGGAGAAGGGGGGGAGCAGGGAGGGATGGGATTGTGGCGCTGGGTGAGCGTCGCTCGCTGCTGGGTTGTGCAGCTCCAGTGAGGAGCACGAGGGTGCAAGGGGTGCTGCAGGTGTGCAAGGGGTCCTACAAGTGTGCAAGGGGTCCTACAGGTGTGCAAGGGGTGCTGCAGGTGTGCAAGGGGT
Source organism: Heteronetta atricapilla (assembly GCA_011075105.1). Taxonomy (NCBI): domain Eukaryota; kingdom Metazoa; phylum Chordata; class Aves; order Anseriformes; family Anatidae; genus Heteronetta; species Heteronetta atricapilla. The sequence goes on along the minus strand of CM021755.1, from coordinate 2,208,647 downwards.
CCTACAAGAGTGCAAAGGGTCCTACAAGTGTGCAAGGGGTGCTGCAGGTGTGCAAGCGGTGCTGTGGGCATGCAAGGGGTGCTGCAAATGTGCAAGAGGGTGCTACAAGTGTGCACAGGGTTGCATGTGTGTGTGCACTGCGGGTGTGCACGGAGCTGTGGGTGTCTGCACGGTGCCGTGGATGTGCAGGTGCCCATGTGGTGGCATGGCCCATGCCCGTGGTCCCCATCTGGGGACCCCACAGGCACAGCAGGGCCGTGTCACCCGCGCTGGGCACCCTGAGGGATTTGGGCACGAGGGAGCTCCGAGGAGCCCCGAAATCTCTGGGTTTGGAAAGAGGCAGGAGCTGCGGGGCCAGTGAGCAGGATCCCACCTGGGCTGGGCGTGGGATTTCCGTGTAATTGCAGCAAATTAGGAAACAGCAAATGCCACAGAGCGGTGGCTTCCTAGGATGGAGCAATTAGCGCAGGCAACGAGAGCATGGAGAGTGAAGAAATGGGTTTGAGAGGGTGCAGGGCACCCACCGAGCCCGGCCATCCACCCTTCCTTGCCATGGTCCCATCCAGGTTGTATGGGACCATGGATCCTGCTGAGCTCCATGTCCTCGAGGAGCCCTTGGGCACCCCTACATGGGGACGGGGATGGGGACGGGGATGGGGACAGGGGGTGCGGGCACCATCTCCACACCACTGTCACCTTGCATTTTGTGCTCTGGGGAGACAAAACGATTAAAAACCCCAAACCCTGGAGAAAAGTGATGAAACCTGAGGCCAGGCTGGGTGGCCGGTCCTCCCGGGCTGGCGGCCGGCACCGCCACCGCGACTCGGCCGCGGCCACCCTCTGTCTCCTCTCACCTTGGGGTGGATTTCACAACGAGAATGACTATTTATTGTTCCTGCCATGGAAATAAATACATGGAAATTAAGCCGAGAGGTGTGGTGTGCATTTAATTAGAGACAGGAAATGTGTCAAATGGTTGGGGTGATGGGAGGGGAAAGGGGAGCCAGGGCTCCTGGGTGCTCTCCCGGCCGTGGGAGTGGGGACTCCGGGCTTCTGGTTTGGCGACCCCAGCGTGACGATGCGCTGTCGGGAGGACGGCGATTCCAGCGGCGTGAGCCATCCTTGATAAGTATCTGTTGGCCCTGGAAAGTCCTCGCAGGTGGCAGAAACAGCTCAGCCCGCGCCGTGGTGACCCTCGGTGACTCATTGGTGGCTGGGCAGGCGTACGAGCCCCGAGAAGCGCAGCGGGGCTGGCGGCTGCCGTGTGCCGGGGCACATCTGGGTTATTTCGGTCCCCCCCCAAGCCCTCGTTGGGCTCCCTCTGCAGAGGGTCCCCTGGGGCAGAGCCGGCCAGCAAGAAGCCCGGCTGCCCCTCACCCTCCAGCTGGTGGGACGGGGGGCAGAAGAAGCTCGCGGGGACAACCGGGCTGGCTGGGAACTGCCTGGCGATGGGTTTGGGTCCTACGTGGCCGCTCCGAGCGCACGCACACGCCCTTGGATGCCTTGTAAAAATAAGGGCCTGGATGCGGTTGTGACATCTGCCAGGCACAGGAGGGTAATGAAAGCCCATGATTCAGAGGTGAGCTGTTTGCCTGCAGGGTCGGGGAGGGATTCCCACCCTCCTGGGATATTGCAGCAATGACACCCGAGCATCTCCGACGAGGACGGCTTTGCTTCCTTACCCCCGAGATTAGGAAGGAGAGGGCTGAGAGCGGGGATGACACACGTACCTTTTCCGGGACGGGAGTCCCAAAGAGCAAAGGTCCCCAAAGAGCAGAGGAAAAAGCGTGGGCGGCTCCTGCCTGGGCTCCATCACCTCCTATTTTGCATCCCTAAGTGCGCAGCTCCCCAAACCTCCCGTATCTAATCTGGGCATCAAATCACTGCGCCATTGCTCCGGCCGACACACAGGGGTACAATTTACCGGCCCGATTAATTATGGATGTGAATTTACAAGCACAGCTACCAGCACCTTATCTATCCCCGTGTATCTGGAGATGGCCGAGTGCTGGATACGGCCCTGCTCGGAGCTGGTGCTTGTGCTTCCAGGGCCCCGATGTAGCAGAGACCACAGCCGGGTGCTCTCACCGCATTGCCTTCAGAATGAGCAAATTTGGTTCCAATAAATACTACTCCCCACCTTGCTGGGAAGCTCTCACACCATGCTGGGAGAAACATGGGGCAGGGCTGCAGGTGCAGTGTGCCCGGGATGGGGGGGGTCCTCGGGCTGGCCCCCACGTGCCCACGGTCACCCCATGGCCATGGGGTGGGGGCTGCAGCCGCTGCGCCCCTGCTCCGCACGGCCGGGTGTTGCAATCAGCCGGGGCTGCTTCCAGGTGAGCTCTGGCCCGGGAACGCCCTGGGAACGTCAGGGAGGGGCGGGAGCCTCTTTAAAACCCGTCTGGGCCCAGGGCATGGGTGCAAGGTGAGCGGCGAGCAGGCGGCACCGGCTCCCACTGCCTCTGCTGCCAAACGCGGTGACAGGAGGACAAAGCGGGACCCGCAGACGGGGCCAGGTAAGGCGCCGAGCCCGGGATGGGAAAATCGGTGCCTGCTCCCATGGGGGTGGAAGGGGGAAACGTTCAACTGGGATCCGTGCTGGGACGTGCGGCCGCAGGCTGGGTGGAAATCCCCCGAGCCCTTCGGCAGCTCCGCGCGTGTGGGTGCTGGGGTGGAGGGGATGGAGAGCCTGGCAGGGGGGGGCTTGCAGGGGGCTGGCCCCAGGAAGGGGAATTTTCCCCCTGCTGCACCAACTGCGATGCCGGAGCCATGGGCTGGGGCTGTGGGAGGAAGGAGAAGGAGAAGAGAAAGCAGCAAAGGGAACCATGGCGGCAGGAGCTGAGCAGTCGACGAGCCCCGTCTTGCCCACCTGGCGTCCCCATGCCCCAGTGCGGTGACAATATCCCACTGTGGGTCCCCCGCCATGGGGACGAGGTCCCTGAGCCCCAAACTGGCCCCAGGGGCGCAAGGCAGGGCCGGGATGGTGCCGTGAGTCAGCGGGGAAGCAGGAGCCGCAGTGCCCCGAGGACGGGCTGGGTGCGGGCGGCTGGGGATGGGAGACCCCCGCGTGGGGTCCTCACCTGGGGGATGCAGGGTCTGGGTAATTTGTGCTGGTATTTAATGGCCACGGACAGGGAGGGGATGGAGGTGAATGTGTATGGTGAGTGGCTCTCTCTGGGACGTGATGAGCTTTGCAGCTCACAGCAGGGCCTGCTGCCAGCACCGGGACCCCTTCAAAAGCCCATCCCCAGCCCTGGGAGTGGGTGGCACGGGACCGTGGCACGAGGGGATAGCAAAGGAATGGGGACGGCTCCTGGGCACCCGTCCGTGACGAGGAGCACCTCATGTCCCTTGCCACCACCTCGATGAGCCACCATCCTCAGCATGGGGCTGAAGTGGGGAGGGTGGGTGCAGAGAGAGGCGGATTCGGGGCGCAGGGGAGCCAGGCTGGAGCTGGGGTCGGCACCGAGCCACCTCTTGGGGTGGATTCCTCCAAGCCCCCCGCCGGTTGCACCCAAGGCCGGTGTAAATCAGCATCGCAAAAAGGAGCGGCAGCACCATGTCCCAGCTCGCCCCGAGCCCCTGCTCCGTGCCCCGGCTGGGGCAGGAAAGAGCCAAGGCCGGACGAGGCGACGCAGTTCCCGTCCCCGCCTGTGCGCATCCTGCCCAGGACGCGGATGCTGGGCCCCGTGCTGGTCACCGTCCCGTTGGGTCCCTCCATAGCAAGGGGCTTCCTGGCTTGGAGCTGCCGGGGGGTGGCCGCGGAGCGAGGCTCGGACGCCCCATTCACAGGCAGGGTAGGAGCGTGGGATTCGGGGGAACCCTTGGACGGCGGGTCCCAGACCTGCTTGTTGGGACGCCCCAGCCGAGAGCCCCGCCGGGGTGTTCCCGGCGCCATGAAGCAAGAGGAAGGCCGGCCGGTAATTCCTGCCCTCGCGCCGCCGCCGTGCGCCTGCTCGCCCGCCGCTCCCAGCCCCATTCCTCCCTAATGAGCCCTGGGAACCGGGCGCCGCGGTCCGGGCGCTGCGGGGCCCCGGCACCATAATTGCCTCCCCGTCCCACGCGCGGGGGCGGCCGCCCCGGGGGGGCAGGCGGGGCAGGTGCAGCCTTTTTGGGGTGATGCAGGGAAGCGGGCACCCGGCTTTGCGCCGTCCCAAGGGTTCCCCTCTCATTGCGCGCTCCGATGGCACCGTGAGGCCGGCGGGCGGCCTGGTGCCCCCCGTCCCTGACAGCACCCCCACCCCCCCCACCAACCCTGGTCCCCGCAGGTGACCGCGGGCAGCGATGACGGACTGCACGGAGCTGGAATGGGCCATCCAGGTGCTGGTGAACAACTTCGACAAGTACTCGAGCCGCTGCTGCTGCCGGAAGCCACGGCGCATCAGCAAGAAGGATTTCCGCAAGATGCTGAGCTGTGAGCTCAACCACATGCTGACGGTGAGGCCGGGCTGCGCGGGGACACGCGGGGGCCGGCTCCTGCCGCACGTCTGGGGTCCCCCCCACCTTGCACCCCCCCCCTTTCCCCAGCACCAGCATCTCCGCTCTCTCCCGCAGGACACCGGGAACAGGCGAGCGGCCGACAAGCTCATCTGCGACCTGGACGAGAACAAAGACGGGCGCATCAGCTTCGAGGAGTACTGGACCTTGATAGGCGGCATCGCCAGCCCCATCGCCCACATCATCCGCCAGCAGGAGCAGAGCGTCAAGCACACCAAGTAGCGGGCTGCCCTCCCCGCCCGGACCCCCGGGCTCAGCCCCCGCTTCTCCGCGGCTCCCCGCTTCTCCCCCGCTGCCGAGCCCCTGCTTGTCCCGGAGCATCCCAGCCTCCTGCGGCTTTGCCGGGGCGGGCAGAGCCTGGGTGACGGAGGGAAGGGGTGCGAGGCTGGCACGGGGGGGCTCCTCCTCGCCCCATCCCTGCCCTCTTCGCCCCCCTCGGAGTGTCCCCGTCCTTGCTGGGATGCTGGGTGAGAAGCACAGGGAAAGGCTCCCCCGCATGTAGGACGTGAATGCTGTCTGTTCTCAGCCCTGCTGGGAGAAACCCCATCGCAACCGGCACCCCCCTCTTCCCTCGGAGCCCCCTCTCCCCGTCACCGTGTCGGGGTCTCCTTGGGGAATGGGATTGCCCCCGCCTTTCCCCCCGCCCCAGCTGGTGAAGGGTCTGCCCTGCCTGCTCCTTCGGGCTCGGTGCGCCTGGGCAAGGCCATGCGGTTATTTATTGCAGCAATAAAGTTTGGAGGAGCAGCGGGGTCACACTGAGCCTGGCCTTGTGGGGACGGGTCGGGGGGGCGTGGAGGGGGGGTCTGCCCTGCCCCTTGTCACCCAGTAACGCCCAGTTTGGCTCGCCCGGTGCCTGGGGCTGAGCTCACCACCGCGAGGTGTCAGCAGACACCGCAACACCCCGGCACCCCCGGCGCGTCCCTTGGGTGCTGCCACCGTGCGTCCCCATGCGGGTCCCCCAGCAGCCTCGGCTCACAGCCCCCCCCCCCCCCCCGGGGGCCCCCCAGGGGCCCGGCCCCCCCGGGGACCCCCGACCCCGTGCTGTGTCTGGGGGCAGCGCACCCCCCGCTGGGGACGGGGACGGGCTCGGTGGCTCTGTGCACACGGGGCCATCCGTGCTGACACCGCTCCGCGACACCCACGGCGCTGGCGAGGAGCCCGAGCCCTGTTCCTGCTGGGGATTTTCCACCAGGAGGGGATTTGGCTGCAGGGCTGCGAGTGCGGAGGTGGCCCCCGAGCTCCCCTGGGGGTGTCCCCGTGTCCCCCGTGTCCTACAGCATGTGGGGTGGCAGCGCCTCAGAGCCGGGACCCCCGTTGCCATGCAGCCCCCTCCCTGCTCGCCTGGGCATTTCCAGCTCCCACCTCCTCCCTGTCCCCCCACAATACAGCTCCCCCCCCCCCGTTTGCCACACAGGACTGGGGTCCCCGCGGGGGGGAGAGGGGGAGATTTGGGGTACCCCGTGGGAGCCGTTGCCATCGGGCAGGGCCGGGGCTGAGTCACGGCGCAGGAATCCCGCTGGGGCGAGGGCAGGGCCGTGACTCACGGTGCTGGTTGCGGGGCTGGGCTGGGCGCCGTGCCTGGCTGCCTGCACGGGATCCCAGCGCCGCAGCGGGGTGGGGGGCATCCGACCCCCGACGCCCCCGTTCCGGAGGCAGACGGGCTGCGTTGCATAGCTTGGGGTGTCCCCCCTCAACCCCCCCCGCTTCGTGGGTGCTTCCCGGCGTGGGCAGGGGTGCTTTGTGCGCGACAGCTGCACCCCGGGGTGCTCCTCCTGGAAAGCCCTGGGTGCTCTGCGTGGCACCGTACGGCAGGCGGGGAGGGGAAGGGTGAGGACGGGGCTGCCGGGCTCCGCAGCTGGTCCCCATTTAGGGGCCACGCTCCCGTCCCTGTGTCCCCAGCCTGCTCCTGCCGCTCCCCCAGCTTTGGGGTTCCCCAGCGTTGAGGCACCCGTGGGTGGCAGGGGGGGTCCTGGGGGGTGAGGCTGACCCCGAGCACACACCCCCACCCCCACCAGGAACTCCTCAGCTCCGGCTGTGCCAGCCCCGGGCGCTGGGTGCATGCCCGAGGCCACCGCGGGGCGAGGTGCCAGCGCAGGTGGCTGCGGTTCTCGTCCCTCCTTGGGAAATCAGGGCTCGGCCGGATCCGTCCTCCTGCCCCCGGGGGGGCCAGGGCCTGTCCCCGGCACGTCTTGGGGTCTGCGGGACCTACCCTGTTCCCCTTGGGGACAAGCACTGCCAGCCTGTCACAGAGGTTGGCACAGCCCTAAGGATTTGCAAGACTCCAGAGAAAAGCCCCAAATGTGCGTTCCCTGCGCTCCTCTCCAGCCACCGAATCTCTGGGAGGAGGAAGACCTCCAGAGCTCGGCAGAAGGCATCCAGGAGGACCCCAGAAGGCACAAAGCCCCCCAGAAGGACCCCTGTGGAGGAGGAGGGTGGCTGGGGGCATCCTAGGGCTGTCCCCTCCTAAGTGCCCACCCCTGGTGGCAGGGCTGGGAGAAAAGCCCAGGCTGTGGGGACAGCGCCAGTGACATCTCCTGGCCAGCACCCAGAGCAGGGCACGGGGACAACGGGGCTGAGCCCCACCAGCACCCTCACGGCTTTCCCCGCTGCCCAGAGGGATGTGAGGCTGGGGCTGGGCTCGATCCCCCCCCCCCAAAAAAACGGGGTCCCCATCTGCCCAGGCCACCCGGCTGCGGTGATGCCCACCTGTGCGGCGCCGTCCCTGACCCTGCCGTCCTCCCCGCGTGCTGATGGCATGGATGAAACCGCTGCCGCCTCCCCAGTGCCCAGTTCGTTTGCACTGGTTTGTACTGGGGAGACCGGCGACGCTGAGCAAGCGCCCAGAGAGCTGGTGGCGGCGGTGGTTTAGTGGGGACACGGGCTGGTGCCCCACTTCTTGCGGTGACCCCGCGGGGTGCCCCATCCCTCCGCTTGCTCCTCACCCCCCAGCAGCACCCCCGAAGCACCTCTCATTAACGGCATCACGCGGTTCGTTAGGCAAAAATGAGGTGTGGGTGAAACCTCTGGCTGGGAAAGCCCCGAGGCGAGGGGCTGTGCTGGGCAGAGCCCCCCCCAGATGGGCTATAAAGACCCGGCACGTGGGGGCTGCAGCACCCCAGCAGCTACAGCACCCCGGCGACCACAGCACCGACCCCGGTGAGTCCCTCTGCACCCCAAATTTGCCCTCCCCATGAAATCCACCCAGGGGGTCGCCGCCCCCGGAGAGGTGCCAGCATCCCGGGTGCATTCGGGCAGGGTGGGTGGGTGGGGGGGACGGGTCCCCATCACCCCCTGACGCCGTCCCCGTGCAGGAGGCTGGCGATGGCATGTCCCCTGGAGCAGGCGCTGGCCGCGATGGTCACCACCTTCCACAAGTACTCGGGGAAGGAGGGCGACAAGTACAAGCTGAGCAAGGCCGAGCTGAAGGAGCTGCTCACCAAGGAGCTGCCCAGCTTCGGAAGCGTAAGTGGCCGCGGGGACACGGCACTGCCCAGCCCTAGGGTGCCCGGGCACTGTCCCAGCCCCGGGGCTTCCCGCGGAGCACGGGGCAGGCCCCGGTGGTCTCCGAGTTCCCCCAAAGCCCACCCCACGGATGCAGCCCCGTGCTGCAGGGACCTGGGCTGGAGCAGGCTCAGAGCGAGGGGAAACTTGGCCTTGCCAACACCCACTGCGTATTTTCGTTGGCAGAGCTGTGCTCCCATTTCAATGTTTTTCTCCCTCTTTTTTTTTTTAAATTTATTTATTTTTTATTTTCCACTTCCCTTTCTGGCCTGTGGTTTAAACTGGGAGGAGGGTGGGGGGGGGAGGCGCAGCTTATTAACAAAGCCTCTCGGCGAGGCAGAGGCGGGTTTGCCGCGCACCTCGGGTCCCGGGGGAGCCACCTGCGCCTCCGCGTGCCACCTCCTTCTGACAACAACGGGGAAACCAAACCCTCCTGCAAACAGCCGGGAGGAAACTGGAGTCCTCTGTACCCTTCCTTCCCCACCTGTACCCCCCAGACCCGCTCACACCCCCCCCAACACCCCCCAACTTTCTCCCCCTTCGCAGAAACAAATGGACGAGGGCGAGTTCAGGAGGCTCGTCAACGACCTGGACCACGACAAGGACAGCGAGGTGGACTTCAAGGAGTTCGCCTGCTTCCTGGCCTGCGTGGCCATGGGCTTCAACGAGTTCTTCAAGGACGCCAAGCAGCCCCGCAAGAAGTGACCCCGGTGGCGTTTGTTTTTTTTTCAATAAAAGCCTTCCCAAAGCCCCCCGGCAGGGCTGCGCGTTGCGGGTGACTCACGCCTTCCCCCAGCCCGTCCTTCCCTCTCCGTGGGATTTTCCACGGCGAGGCTCAGCCCCGGGAGGCACTTTTGGAAAAGTCGGAGCTAAAAAAAACGGCTCCGAACCGCCTCCAGGCCAGGCGCTGAGATGTGTCCCCCCCAGCCCCCCCCCAGCCCCGATTGTCCCTGCTGTCCCAGGGGAGAGGTTTGGTGCGCATTTGGCCCCAAACGGGAGCTTCCTGAGCCGTGCAGGGCTCGTGGTCTGGCACGAGCTGCCCTGGGCAATGCAGATTTTGGGGTGGGGGGGGAGAGAAAGCTGGAGTGGAGGAACCGGGCAGGAGCACACAAGGTCGGTGCCAGGAACAAAGCCTGGAGCAGACCCCGGTGCCTGTGCAGGTGGAGACGAACCATGGCTGGGAGGCCACAGGAGCCCCCCTGGGACGAGGATGAGCCCAACCTGGGGGGGGGGGAGCATTGCAGGGGGTGGTCCCGAGCCCCTTATTTCACTGTGGGGTTGTGGACAAGCGGCGGCACCCCGGGCATGGTGCGCTGCGATACCAGGCGGGCAGGATGGGGCTGGCCCCCCCCGCAGGCACGGCGAGTCCGGGCTGGTTTGCAGGAAGCATCGCAGCTGCTGCCAGCCCCGGTCCCCAGCACCCCAAAACCCCACAGAAAGCACCCCGGGTCCAAAAATCCGCTGCGAAGCATCGCATGGCAGAGCACAGCCCCTTCACAGCCCCTCACTAAGCCCCCAGATCCTTCCTGAGCCCCCAAATCACTGAACCCCCCCGCCTCATTCCTCACCAAGCCCCCCAAAAACCTTACCAAGCCCACCAGCAGCTCCAGCCTTTGCCTGTCCCCATCCCGGGGTCTTTATAACGAGTCCCAGGGGCTTCTGCCCCCTCCCAGTAATCTGCACCAGTTTGCACCTGCCCCTTAACGGGGAGACAAGGTTCAGGCTCGGGGGTTTCTTTTCCCAAAATGGTTTTTGAGGAAGCACTCGGCTCCGGGAGGTGCCCGAGGTTTTGCGTCCCGGCGTCTCGTCCCCTGGTTTTCTCACTCCGGTCCCTGCAGTGCCAGGTGCTGCCATCCCCACCGTGGTGCCGGGGACCCCAGGGGTGGTGTCAGCCCCCCGAGTCACAGCGGGGGGCCGGCTCGTCCCAGGGCCGGGCTGCCCAACCCACGCAGGCTCCCGGCTGTCCCCGCGGCTCCTCGGCACGTGCGCGGGACACGCAGGCACCGAAATAGCGCTCCGTTACACAACGGGGCGGCGTGCCGCGCTGGCCTCGCCGCTAGGAAACAGAAATCACTTGCAGGCGACTTGAATTGAAAACAGAAAAAAAAAAAAAAAAAAAAAAGGAAAAAAAAAAAAAAGCCAAGCCCAAAGCCTTGGACAAACCCTGCTTGGGCTCGTGCAGCTCCGGACACCCCCGGGGATGCTGCCAAACCCTTTGTGCGTGGCATCTCGTCCGCCACCAGCCTGCCACTTTGTCCAGTTTGTCCCCATCCATCCCCAGGGGCGCATTTTCCTCTTTCTATCCCAAACCAGCCCCTTGGCAGAGCATGGGGAGGAGGGATTTTTTGGGGGGGTGGAGGGGGCCGGGGCTGCCCCCGGGGTTTCCTCTCCTCCTCCTGCAGCCAATGTGCGGCCAGGCGCCGCGGCAGCATTGGTGCCTGCTCATCCGCACGGCGAGGGGGGAGCCAGGCGGGGCTATAAATGCGGTGCCTTCCCGCTGCCTCGCTCCCACCCTGCCCCTCCTTGGCTGCTTTGAGTTCGAGCTCTTGGTGAGTTGTTTTTTTCCTGCGATGCTCCGGCCTCCCTCGCCCCCCACCGTCCCTCCAGCTGCTGCCTTCCAGATGCATCTCCCTCGGCCCCCCAACGCTGAGCCCCCCGGCTGAGCTCGGGGCCACGTTTCCCCTGGAAAAGCTGCTGCCCACACCCCCGGCATTGCTTTCTCCCCCTCGGGCATGGCTTTTTGCGGGGTTGCTCAGCGCCGGTCCCAGGAGGCAACGCCCAGCCCGGCCGTTAGCGGGCAGGTGAAATTCGGGAGGAAACGGTGATGCACGGGGCGTGCCTGGGGACGCCGCGCTCCGTCCTCACCCGCTCTTGCCATCGGTGCCTCCAGGCTTGTTGGTGTCCCCCATGGCGTGTCCCCTGGAGCAGGCGCTGGCCGTGATGGTCACCACCTTCCACAAGTACTCGGGGAAGGAGGGCGACAAGTACAAGCTGAGCAAGGCCGAGCTGAAGGAGCTGCTCACCAAGGAGCTGCCCAGCTTCATCAGCGTAAGTGCGGGGCTGCTGCGCCAGGGCTGGGGTTGCCACGTCCTGGAGACCCCCGGGGGATGAGCCCCTGGATGCAAAAACCTCATTTTGACCCCTCTTTCCCACCGGGCAGAAACAAACGGACGAGGCCGGCTTCCAGAAGCTGATGAGCAACCTGGACAGCAACAGGGACAACGAGGTGGACTTCCACGAGTACGCCACCTTCCTGGCCTGCGTGGCCATGATGTGCAACGAGTTCTTCCAGGGCTACCCCGACAAGGTGCCGCGCAAGAAGTGAGCGCGGGGACCCCGGCCGGGGCTGCACCGCGCCCCCCCTGCACCCTCCGACCCCCCCCAGCACCCTCCCGCCGCGGTCCCGATGCTCTTTCAATAAAGATTGCTTTAAACCAAGCCCTCCGTGTCTTCGGCCAGGGGGGGGGTCTCCGCCGTCGTGCACGGGATTTTCGGCAGCGTGGGCGCCCCGTTCCTGCGAGCCCTCGCACACCGCCCGCGGGCGCGTCCCCGTGAGTCAGCACCCTGCCCTGCCGCGCCGCCGTTTGCCCCTTTCGTTGCTGCGGGCAGGGCTCGGCAGGAGCTTGGGCTGGGGATTAACGCCTCCGACTGCGCCGTGATAACGGGGACGGGTGGACAGATTTTGGCCAAAGTTGTTCGGCGCTCCCCGACCCAGCGGCCGGGAGCGCAGCCCCGCTGTGCGAGGCACCGCGCGACCCAGCTGATGGCGAAGGGACCTGGTGGGGACGTTCACTGGGGTGACCCATGGAGGGGGGGTCAGGGTCTGTCCCCCCCAACCCACTGCTCTGGGGGGCACCCAGGACCCTCGGTGAACCCTCGGGGAGTGGGGTTTCGGTCGTGTTCCCACTTGGGGTGGGGTTATGGCGTGCAGAGGAGTGGCTTCACCCATGCACCCAGCCGCCCCTTGCCCCCCCCCCGGCATGGGAGGACTCAGCCCATGGCTATAAATGCGAGGAGGAGCTGCGCAGCCACAGCCCTCCCTCCCCGCTCCCAGACCCTGTCCTGCTCAAGCCGGTAAGTCTCCGTTTCCTCCCTCCCATCCCCTTTTCCCCCCCGTCTCCATCAGACATCTGCGGCCGCCCCAGGGGTGCGCGCTGGGCTCCAGATGTGCAGCTTGCCCCGTCCAGATGTGGACCCCCCCCCTCCCCTTCCCTCCACTCTTGGAAGCCAGACCTTGGGCGGGCAACTCCGCTCTGGCAAGGCAGCGGTGCCACGAAGGCTTCTCCCCATCCAGCCCTAACTTCGTGCCCGGTTTTGCCCCCCGCTTTGGTCCCCCCCCCAGCTGCTCCCCATGGGCCCAGCCTGTGTGCGGGGGCGGCCGGGAGCTGCGCCCCGTGAGTCACCGCAGCCACCAGCCTCGGCTTACGCAACGGCCCGGGATGGGGGGGACACGGGACAGCCCCCTGCCCGCCCTGGGATGGGGGGGACACAGGACAGCCCCCTGCCCGCCCTGGAATGGGGGGGACATGGGACAGCCCCCTGCCCGCCCTGAGATGGGGGGGACACGGGACAGCCCCCTGCCCGCCCTGAGATGGGGGGGACACGGGACAGCCCCCTGCCCGCCCTGGGATGGGGGTGACACGGAACAGCCCCCTGCCCGCCCTGAGATGGGGGGGACACGGGACAGCCCCCTGCCCGCCCTGGGATGGGGGGGACACGGAACAGCCCCCTGCCCGCTCAGGGACAGACCCCAGGGCTGTGCTGAGATGAGGCCGTGGGGGCTTTGCCCCCAGCCCGGCTGGCACAGGAGTAATGGGAGGGCTCTGGGATATCCCTGGGGGGGGGGGACACACATGCTAGGGAGCTCCCCAAGGTGGGGGGCTGCCCGCTGAGCTTCCCCCCCCGTCCCCACAGCCCAGCCCACAGCCATGGCAGCCCCCCTGGACCAAGCCATCGGGCTCCTCGTGGCCACCTTCCACAAGTACTCGGGGAAGGAGGGTGACAAGAACACCCTGAGCAAGGGCGAGCTGAAGGAGCTGATCCAGAAGGAGCTGACCATCGGGCCGGTGAGTGTGACCCCCCCTCTGCCTTCTCCTTGCAAACCGAGGGCGTCACCTGCCAGTCTTGGGGGGGGGGGGGGGGGGTCCTGGGTGCAGGGACACCCCCAGGAAAGGGGCAGGGGACGGGCGCAGCGGGAGGCGACGCTGGGAATAATGTCACCCGGGGGAGTTGTGGCACAGCCCTGTCCCCACACCTACTTTTATGGCACCTGCAGTGAATGCCGGCGCCGTGGGGTGGGGATATAACTGGGGACACGAGTGGCTGGGTCCCGCCGTGCCCCCCCCGCCCCGCCCCGGGGCAATGTGCCGGCCCCCGCCCCGGGCCCCGCACGGCGCTCTGGCTGTTAACGGCTCCGCGCGTTTCGGGGCTGCAGAAACTGAAGGACGCGGAAATTGCCGGGCTCATGGACGACCTGGACCGCAACAAGGACCAGGAAGTGAACTTCCAGGAGTACGTCACCTTCCTGGGCGCCCTGGCCATGATCTACAACGACGCCCTGCTGCAGTACAAGTAGAGCTTGAGCCGGCCGCCGGGGCGAGCCCCCCCTTCCCCCCCAATGCCTCTCTGAGGTCCAATAAAATTTCTTTTTGTAAAGTTTTGCTGCTGCGTTTTGTGGTTGTTTTTGAAGCTCAAATAAATTAAAACCTCATGGACGGCGCTGGTTTTTTTTTTTCTTTTTTTTTTTTTTTTTTTTCTTTTTTTTTTCTCTGGGGGTGTCGGGGGGAGGCAGCGAGGGGCTGCACCCTGTGCTCGCGTCCCTGTCGCGTGCCCGTCGCGTGCTGGTGATGCCCTGCCTGCTCCCACCCTGTGCTTCATCCTGGCAATGCAGGGGCCGGGGTCTGAGCTCTCTGTGCCTCCCCCTGCCCCCGGATGGAGGGCGTAGGGTTTGTTTTGTGCACCCTGCCAGGCAGAGCTCACCCGAGCATCAGGAAAAGGAACGTACGAGCAGCCCTCCGGGCTTGGCGCAGCACCACACTCACATCCCAGAGGCAGGGGAAGGGGTCTCCCCACGTCCCCCCCGATAACCCCTTGGCCCTTTTGGAGCCTGATTTGCGATTTGTCACTATTTGAAGCTGGCCCGATGCCATTCACGAGCATGTCAGCCCTCCCACCTCTCTCGCACCGTGTCACTGCCCTGTCCCTGTCCCCACGGGGCTGTGCTGGGTCCGGCCCCACAGCCCCACAGCAGGCGGCAGCACCCGGCCGGGGGAGGCTCAGGGGCTGTGCCAAGGGCACCCCGTGGCACGTTGGGCGGCGGATGGTGGCACGAGGACCTGCGGTGCACGCATGCCTCTTCTTGCCCGTTCCAGGGCGTGTGCGTCCCCTCCCACATCCCCATGTGGCACACAGGTGTCCCTTCACACCTCCCTGAGCCGCACATCCGTGTCCCTTCATGTGTCCCCGTGCGGCATATCTGTGTCCCTTCACACCTCCCTGAGCTGCATATCCACGTCCCTTCACACCTCACCGAGTGGCACATCCGCATCCCTCCGCATGTCCCTGCGTGGCACATCCTTGTCCCTTTGTGTGTCCCCACGTGGCACATCCTTGTCCCTCCACATGTCCCTGTGTGGCACATCCTTGTCCCTCCGCATGTCTCTGTGTGGCACATCCTTGTCCCTCCGCATGTCTCTGTGTGGCACATCCTTGTCCCTCTGCATGTCCCTGTGTGGCACATCCTTGTCACTCCACATGTCCCCACGTGGCACATCCTTGTCCCTTCATGTGTCCCCGCGTCCCTCTGCGCCTCCCCGATGCGTGTCCGTGTCCCATCACGTCCTCGTGAGGTGCGTGCGTGCCCCTGGTCCTGCCCAGGCGGGACACAATTATTGCCAATTACTGCGAGGATTGCTGCTCCGTCACCACGGACACCAGGGGCTGGTCGGACCCCCCTCCCATGGAGGTCGCACCCATCCTGCCCCACCATACAATCTGGCCCTTTGTTTCACTCTTTTGCAAGGCGTGCTTTTTCTGGAACCAGTTCCTCGTGCTCCTGGAGCAGGACGTAGAAGGGGAGAGGTTTCACCACCGCTGTCCTTCCCATCTCTCGAAATCCCTAAGGGGCTTCGTGGGCTCTTTGTGGTTCAGCACAGACCTGGGGTGAAAATTTTGGGCATCCTGGGGTGGGGGCTTCCCCCTGGGTGGCCTTTCCTCTAACAAACGCAGGGTTCGGCTGCCTGCTGAACCAGACACCGGGAACCCCACGGGGTCTCCATGAGCGGTGGCATTTCTGTGACCCTGGAGGAGGTGGTGATTGCCAATGCTCTTGCTAATCATCAGGCAGCAATCACCTCTGCTGGGAAATGCCACCTAAGCACAGCTGGCAGGCTTCCGGCATGCCGGCAAGTCCTGATCTGCAGTGTCTTCCTTGGCTGCCTGCTCTAGCTGTTAGGAAATGATGCACCGGGGATGCTGCCTGTGATTTTGGAGAGGTGACCGGGGTGGGATGCATCCCCCAGCACCCGCAGGTTGGGTCAAACTCCCCATCTCCATCCAAAGCCAAACATCGGGGCAGATGTAGGAAGGAAGAACCGCATTCCCCTTGGGAAATACCAGCGTTGCCCCATGCAGACCCTCATTTGACACTCCAGAAAAATCCCTCTTCCTCATCTCCACCAATAACCCCCAACCTGGGGAAACCCCTGTGCTGTGATGTATCCACTATTCTGGCTCCCCGCAAAGGTCTCTTTCGGCGTTTCCTTGTTTTGCACTAACGAGTTTGGTGTGTCCCCTCCCTCATTAACCCCAGGAGCAGTTGGTTCCTGGAGACAGGCAAATCGCCGCCTGGGCGTGCTGCATGCCGAGAAGCCTTGCACAATTCCCAAGGTTATCACCCCAGAGAAGATTTGAGGGTGTCACAAATCGTAGCTCAGGGAGGGTATAAAAGAGCCCTCTCCGGCACCGTGCAGCCACCGATCCTGCCCTCTCCTCTTCTCTCCATGTCGCTGCCAGAACAACCCAAACCCAGAGCCACCGCGAGGTGAGTAGCTCTTCTCCAAACAGGGGCTCCTGGAAGCAGCCAGAGCCCACCCTGAGCTCCTGGAGGGGATGGGTATCCGTCTCCTCTTTTTAATGTTTTGCTGTTTTTCCTTCTTTAGCAAGATGAAGACCGACCTGGAGCTCGCGCTGGAGTGCGCCATCAACATCTACCACCAGTACGCCATCAAGAACCCCCTGGATGACTACCTGAGCAAGTCGGAGTTTACGCAGCTGATGAAGGAGACCGCCAACACCTTCCTCACCAACACTCTGCCGGTGAGAGCCGTGCAGCTTGGGTCTCCTACTGCTGGCGGGAGCTTGCATGGGTGTTGGCCTCCCTGGGGCACGGGGTGGCCGAGGGCCTCCCAGAGGGGAAGGAGGGTTGATGGGGTTTTCCTGAAGCTGTGCTGTCCCTGCGTGGACCCTCCCCAAACCGAGGTTCTTTGCAGAGATGAAGGGAATTGCAGAGCCCTGTGATGTAGCTGTGGGGTGGCAGGGGACCCAGGGCTCTGCTGTGTGTCGGGCTGACTTCTCCCCGTTTGTCCTCCTGCAGCGTAACATGTCCATCGACGCCTACATAGACCAGCTCTTTGCCAAAGCGGACAAAAACCGCGACGGTCGCCTGAAGTTCACTGAGTTCCTCACCACGCTGAACCTCGCCGCCATCGAAGCTCATAAAAGGTCCCATGAACTTCCCAGGGGCCATGGCCCACATCCAGTTGGTGGCCACGACCATGGACATGACCATGGACATGACCATGGACACGGTCCCCGCAATTGAGGCCGTTCCCAGGGCAGCTGTGCCTGCAGAATTGTGCTCTTCCAGCAGCATCGTCTCTTCCATTTGCCCACAAGCATGTAACCAAAGCTGTGTCGTCTGCTTCTGCCTATGGCACTGAAATAAAATTCCTTTCTCCATGCACCAAACGCATCTGTGCTATGTTTCCTGCACTCTCTGGGGGGGATGTGATGTGTGCCCGGCTCAGCCCTCAGCCGTGGGGCGTTAAATGCAGGTTGCATTGGGGAAGCAGCGGGACAGGGAAGGCAGGGGGGAATCAGGCCACATGTCCCTGCTTCTGTCCCTTGGGACAGAGCGGAGCCACACGCCAGCTCACGTGGGGCTGTTTCACATAGCAGGCTCCCCATCCTGCAGCACCCAGTCCCCAGCAGGGTCCCCAACACCTCCCTGAGACTCACGGGCTCCTTGCTTGGGGGTGCTGGGCCCCAGCAATGGGTTTCCCGGGCAGGGGCAGCCAAGGGGGGTTGCACAAGAGCATCCTCTCACCCCTGTGCTCCCAGCCCCTTCCTGCCCCAGCTCTGAGATGCTCCGTGGGCAAAGCACAGCCGGGTGCTCATGGGGTGTTGCTGAGCCCCGGCCCCAGTGCTGACCCTGGGTGGGGGCACTGCTTTTGCAGCCCACAGAGCAACTGACTTCTTCCTTGCGAGCCCAGCACTGGCACAATGAACAGTGCAGGGGGGCTTTGTGCACGCAGATTTAATTCTATACGATGAACCCTCACACTTCTGTTAGTGTTGGGTGATGGCTCCCGGGCTCCTGGCAGGTTTAGGAGCCGCTGCAGGCTCTTGGGGGGCAAGCGGAAAAGAGCTGGGGTGTCTGTGGGGAGCCAAGCGCTGAAGGGGAAATCCCCAGGCTCGTGAGGTTCTGGCATTTCCAGCACCAGCTGGAACCAGGAGCCCACGCTGTACGAAACCGAGCTGGGAGAGGAAGCACGGGGCTGTTGCGTGGTTATTTGCACTCAGTGACACCAGTCGTCGCTCTCCAACGCTGCAGTTTTGCCATCGGTGAGCAGCCCTTGTCCCCCCTCCGGGTGCTCTTCACCCCCTGCTCCCTTGCCAACATCCCTGGGCATCATCTGGGCATCACTGCAGGTTTTGGAGAAGAGTCGGGAACTCAGAACCCACAGTTCTGCCCCCGGGGGGACACGGCAAAACCCAGCCGGGCTGGTGGCTTGCAATGACAGCTGGGGAATGAGGATGCAATTTGGGATTGCTGATGGGCTATAATGAGAGAATAAAAGAAACAATAACGTGAGTCAGGGATCCCAGAATAAACCTCCTGCAACAGTTCTCATTACTGCTCCTGAGACGGGTGAGGAGCACCCTCAAACAGGAGTGGTGACCCGTTTGTTTTCATATCCTCACCCTCTTCCTGGAACCTATTGTCTTGTCTTTACACCTTTTCATATTCTCCTCTTCATCCTTCTAGCACCTGCTCTGCTTGTGACACGGGGGTGGCTGTTGCAAAACATCCCGGTTAATGCTCCGGACAGCAAAGACCACGACCTTGGGTTTTCTCCTTGCTTTGAGCCCAGATTCCTCCACCAGGTTTCTGGAAGGTCTGGTGCAGGTGATATGAAATGGAAAATAATGGAAAACAATCTGGAAAACCATCTACTGAAATGTTGACCACACTTCCATCTTTGCTAGCATTTGTCCACTTCATAATGTAGGAAATGCTTTGCAACCACACTAAAAACGTATCCACGTCTCTCCAAAAAATCCCATCTTTCTTCCACACCAGCATGAAGGAGGGAAACATTTTCAGCGTCTTGCAAAACCTGCAAATTTTTGTCAAGCCCTGCCCAGGCGGACGGTGCGCCGCCATCAAGGTGGGGGGAATACATCCCGTGGTTTCCCCATTCTTTGCCCGGTTGGAGCCAATGGTGGGGTGACGGGACGGCATTTCCAAAGGCCGGTGGGTGCAACCAGGAACTGCGAGCAGAGGAATGAGATGGGGAGGGGCTCAGATGTTCCCACCTTGCAATTTCCAGGTGCGGGAAATGCTAATTCAAGCTGTTGCTTGCAGCAGGTGTGTCACCATCTCTGATGAAAGAGAGTCTCGGATGCATATAAAAGGCTGCCCGGACACCTGGGTCACTTCAACAGACCCGTCTTCTGCAGACCTTCCCCGGACACGAGGTGAGTAGCATTGCAATGGTTCTTGCAGCAAATAAGGTGAGGGAGAAGTGATTTTGTACAGTACTTCGTATCGTGTCTGTCTTATTTCAGTGCTTCCCGCTTTGGGGAGGCTGATTTGGGCTGCAGCAAGGCTTTGTGTTAGTATAAATTAGTGGAATTTCTGTGCCGTGGTTAGTGGGGTACAGTTGTTTCTGCTCTGTGGCAGCACCCAGCTGAGAGCAGGGTCTCCCCGTCCATGGTCCAAAGGGTTTAAAACCCAAAGAGATGATGAGGAGGAGGAGGAGGAGGTCAGGCAGAGCCTGTGGTGGAGCTGGGATCAGAACCTTGCAGACTCAAAGCCTGCCCTGCCATCGGTGGCAGGGTGCTGACACACGGGCTTGTCTGTCCTGCCCGAACAATGCCCCCGGGTCAGCCAGCACGAGCCGCTTCTTGGGCGAAGTTAATAGCGTGTTTGGGCTGTGCTGTAAAAGGCGAGATTCCTAAAACCTCTCATTAGCTGCCCGGCCCCGAGGAGCTGCCGACCACCCCTGGGTGCCGTCGGCCCCGTGGGACGGGGCAGGTCCTTTGCACACTGGTGAGGTGCAGCTCAGCCGCAGGGTGCCCGGGCACGTGGTGTGGGGTGCTTGGCTTTGTCCCCTCCAGGACTGGGCCTGACGCCCCCGATGGCCTTGGGGGTCTCTCTGCAGGTACCCCGAAAGCTCAGCCATGTCTGCAAGCACTGCCACCACCCTGCCTGGGCATCGGCAGTTCCCAGGAAACTGCACGCTGGAGACGGCCCTGGATACCATCGTGGACGTCTACCACCGCTACAGCATCCGCAAGGCTGACCTCGACCTCCTCAACTTCAATGAATTCAACACGCTGCTGAACGAGCAGGCGCCGACCTTCCTGGAGGCTTGCGTGAGTGCCACAGGGGAAGGGGTGCTCCTGGGGTGCTCCCTGGGACGGGAGGGAGCCGGGTGCCCTCATCCCCCAGGGGTTGGGGTCCATCGGGCCCAGCTTGTGCGCCGGGGGGGGCTGCTCATCCTGCCTGCTAGCACAAGGGTGCTGAGCAGCCAGGGGGGCTTGGGGCAAGATCCTGTCCGTCTGGGGGTTTTACCCACAAGGTGAAAGAGAGGTTCAATGATCCCGTGGCTTCCAAATGCTTCCTGGGGTATGAGAACGTAGCTGGCTTGGTTTCCACCAGCGGGAGCCCAGCCTGGGGAGGGGGCACACTAACACGCTGTTTCCCCCATTGCAGAACAGGAACCGTCCCGGCTACCTGCAGCGTCTCTTCAAGGAGACGGACATAAACAAGGACAGACAGCTGTCTTTCGAGGAGTTCACCATCGTCTTGTCCAAGGTGGCTGATGACGCCCATCGCATCATGCACGGGGAAGACAGATGTAAACCAGAGAGCAACTGAGCTCCCACGCGCCGTGGTGTCTGCCCCCTGTGAAGGACCCAGAAGGGGCTGCTTGTAGGAGTAGGGCTGCGGCTGCTTTCTGCCTGCTTGGGTTGCTCATGAGACAATAAAGCATCTCTCGAAGCTCACCGAGTCCTTCCTATCTCAGCACTCACTTCCCATGGACGGGCAGGGTGGGCACCAGCTGCAGGGAGCACGAGGCCCTGCAGCATCTCTGGGAGAAGAGTTTGCCTGAATGGGGAACCCCCAAACCCCCCTGGGGGGGAGAGATTTATGGCAGATGTGGTGGGTGGGCAGGCAAGAGCTGTATCACTCAGTGTCCGGCCCAAGCCAATAGGGCTGAGAGGGAATTAATGGCCTGAAGACCCGTGCAGGACACTGAGCTCTGCTGTGTTTGAGCCACAAAGCTTCAACAGAGCAGCTGCATTGGAGGTTTTTCTCCTGGGTGAGGAAAATGCTTTAATACCCCTGCCAGCAGCAGGACACAGCCTCTCAATGAGAACAAGGCAGGGAGCTCATAGAAAAACAAAACAAAACAAACCACAGGCAGAAGTCGCTGTCTGTATGTACAGCTCCCACCCCCCGTGGTGCCAAAATCTGGGCTCAACCTAAAGAAAGCTTTGAAGGTCTTCAGGGAGGAGACTCCCCAACCTCTCTGCACAACCTGTGCCAGGGCTCTGTTACCTGCACAGCACGGACGTGTTTCCTGGTGTTCAGGGGGAGCCTCCTGTGCTCCAGGATGTGCCCAGCACCTCTCGTCCTGGTCCTGAGCACCCCTGACAGGAGCCTGGGGATGCCCAAAGGGTCCTGCATGTGGACCTGAAACAACCCAGCCCCCATGGGCTGCTCCCCAGCAGGGTTTGCCCTCGTGGGCATCTCTTACGCAGCCCCTTCCTCGCTCAGGAAGCATCCGCCTTGCTCAGAGCAAGCCCCCTGATTTCCCCGAGCTAAAACCACATCTAGCAACAAGAGCATATTCCCTACCCAGATCTCAGGCTAACGCCTGCTGTGAACTGCGGCGCACCTCGCGGCAACGAACCCTGCCGTGCCCTCAGCCAGCTGCCTGCCCTTTGCTTCTCCCTACTCGTAAACCCGTATTTTGAAAGCACTTTTGCAAACGCTGCCAAGCGCAGGGTGCCCGGCGAGGGCTCGGCTCCTCGAGGCACAACCAGTCCTGGTCACCTGGAACCAGATTTTCCGTGTCGTGCGGTGCCTGCTTCCCTCTCCTTCCCCTCCGCCGCTCCAGCAAGCGGATGCTTGCTCAACCCCGTTGGCCTTGGGGTCAGGATTGCAGCTCGCTGCGGCTGCTTTGGCATGGCCCGCGGGCACGGCCGGGCTGGAAGGCTCCTCCTGCAAGGAGCGAGCGGCAGAGCCGGGTCAGGAGTTGTGCCAACGCGTTCCCGTGACCCTGAGTGGTACCCAGGCTCCCCTGACATTTGAAGGGCTGTGTTCAAACTTAAATGGTAAATGCTGCTCCCGGGGGCTCGTTGCTGCTGCCTGGTGGGCACAAACAAACATCTAGCTACTGCCCCTGCCCTGAAACCCCCGGCCCATGCCATGCCCTATGTCCATCCTTGCCCTGCCCACCTCCGGGATGATAAAATAGCCAAAAGCTCCGTTTCGTGAAGTTGCTACAAAATTCTGCAACCGAGCCGATGGTCCCCGGCACCCCGTTGTGAAACACCCCGGCCCTTCCTCAGCTGTTCCGTGCATCACGGAGCTCCCCTGTTGTGAAACGCGGAGCATCCCCAGCAGCGAGGGCAGGGGCTGGGGGCTGTGCCCCCCCAGGTGCTCCCCGCACGGTGCTGCCCCACGGCCACTCGTCTGGAGTGGCCCCGTTTTGGCCTGCACTCGGAGCCTCAGATTAGCATCACGTTGGGCAGGTTGAACGAATCCCCCGGACAAACCTGCTGAATCAGCAGGGAGGGGATTTTAATAAAGCAGCACCGGAAAATCTTGTTTTGCTCCTGCTCTTCGCTGCTCCGAGCTGAACGCGCCTGCGCCCGGTCTGTGCTGCACCGAGAAACAACAAAATAGAATGCCACAAAGGGAGGGCGCGGATTTAAAAACACAAAAATACACCTTTTAACCCCACCCCGTCCCCGGGGCTCGGAGCATACTGCAGGTGGGGGAACCGCCTCGGGCACGGGCTCTGGCTGACCTGCAGAGCCGAAACGAAGCTCCTGGAGCCGCACCAGGTCGGGAAGCCGCCCCACGTTATTTGCCTTTCAAGAAAAGCTGCTTGCTGCAGGCAGGGGCTGGGGCACAGCTCTGTCCCCATGTCACACGGGTGAGCCCGGTCACGCTGGGGATGCTTCTGGGAGCACCAGGGCAGGGACGCTGCGGGGCTTGTTGGAAAAGGGCCGGGGGTCCCCTTTGCCTCGTGGCACGGCAGAACAGCTCCACAGAGGGGAGTAAAACAGGTCAGAGGGAAGCAAGCAGGGGAGATGGACTTGTCAAGAGTCAACGGGAAATGACAGCCCTGATAGCCACGGGGGCATGGCTGGGGGGACACGGCCATGCCCTGCCACCCAGAGAACATGACACACCGACGTTACAGGAAAAGCCACAGAGCCCCCTTTTAAGGAACTACCCCCGAGCCTTAAGCAACACCAGCATGTCATGACAACGGACTGGAATTGGATGAAGCGGACGTTTCACAACGGGGGGGGCAGCGCAGGCAGACAGGCTATAAGAGGAGCCACGCTCCAGCCCGGCCGCACGTCAGCCCAGGACGGTCTCGCTGCTTCGTCAACATGAGCAAGGCAAGTCCGAGGGTGATGTGGGCTTTTAAGGTCTTTGTGCTCTTTTGCAGGTGCAGGTTGGGCTGCTGGAGGTGCAGGGACCCACCACGAGTCCTGGCAGAGGGTGACGGCTTCCATCAGGGCTCATCTGGGCATGACCACGAGGAGCGAAGCCTCTCGTGGAAAAGACTCCCTGCAGCATGGCCCAACCACCGAGGGGGCTCGTGGATGCCAGATCTCATGCTCAGCGCCGACATCCCCACAGGGGCTTTTGGGGAGCCTCGCTCCAGCAGCACCTGCCTTGCAGACGGACATTCTGGGGGGAAAAATACAGCTCTGAGATATTCTTGGTCGCGCATCCCAGAGCTGAAGCAAAGAGAGGCTGCAGCCCCCTTCAGACTCCCTCGGCTTGTGCTAGACAAGCACAAACCCAAGCAAACAGCCCAAACTTAGCCCGAAAACAGAGAGACTGCAAGCCAGGCTGCATCCTCACCTGGTGCGAGGCTGTAGAGGAGCCTGCTGGTGGCCATCAGGTGCATTTTGTGGCCCCTGATTTTATTCAGCTGTTTGTTTCTCTTCCAGGGCTGCCAGACCCAGGGACCGCTCTCCGAGCTGGAGAAGTCCATAGATGTCATCATCGATGTCTTCCACCAGTATTCGAGACGGGAAGGGGACAAGGACACCCTGACCAGGAGGGAGCTGAAGCTCTTGATTGAGAAGCAGCTCGTGAACTACCTGAAGGTGAGCGGAGCCATAGCAGGGCTTCTCCTGCCCTATGTGGGGAGGAAACCGGGTTGGACCCCATCACCCCACTGGTCTTTACCAGCCCAAATGCCTCCAGGGACCAGATTCATCCCAACAGCTCCCTCCTGCTCTCTTCTCCTGCCCCAACACCTTCTCCCAGACCCTTCCCTTCCACCTTCCACTTTCCCACATGCTCCACGAGATGCCACAAAGACAGAAGAAAACCCACCAAGGCTCAGGGGTACCCACAGTTGAATATTTATCCTCATTACCCCACCTGCAAAAATCAGAACCCCATTGCCCAACAGCTCCTTTGCCATCTCAGAGTGGTATCAGAAATACAGCCCCAAACACCCATTTCTCCACAAGTCACTCTGCTAAGGCAGAAGGTAAGAGTTTCCAGTCTGATGTGCTAAGGAAGCAGCTAGAGGTGACAAAACTCCACCGCCTGCACTGGCCTCCTCATTGCACGGCGTTCCTGCAGCGAAGTTAGCCTCCTGCTCCCTCCTGATGGCACAGGGATGGAGCCAAGCACTGGGCCGGGCTGTTGGAGACCCAAGAAGGGTCCCAGCGAGGCTGGGGGGACCTCTGAGCTGTGACCGGTGGGACTTTGTCCTCACCCCAGCTCCTTTCTTGCAGCACGTGAAAAACCAGGTCTCCATCGACCAGATCTTCAAGGACCTCGACACCAACAAGGACGAGCAGCTGAGTTTTGGCGAGGTGATGCTCCTGATCATCCGGGTGACTATCGCCACCCACGAGCACCTCCACTTCTGCGAGGACAGGCAGCACCAGCAGCAGCACCAGCAGCAGCACCAGCACCAGCACCAGCACAACCACTGAACCGAGCTGTGCTCTGCGGCCGAGGGCTCCCACCCCCTGCTTCTCCCCTGGCTTCTCCCCTCCACCCCTCTGCCCCGTTCCTCTCTGCCTGCCTCCCTCCCTTCAAGTGGGATGGTTTTGCTGCCAAATAAAGATTTGCCCTGAGGCTGTCAAAGTTCTCCCATTTCTGCCTGAGTTTTATCACCTTGCTCTCCCCCAGTGGGGCTTTAAACCGGGAAATTTGACTTTGAGGTTTTGAAATTTGACTTTGGCTGTGGGTTCCTAAGGCGAGGTGGCCTTCTGGGGACAGCAGGGCTCCCTGCAGTGGTGTACCCCTTGCAGCGTCCTTCACAGCCCAAGGCAGACAGCACAATCTGTCAGATCTCTGCATTTCCACCTAAAAAGACCATTTTGGCCTGGAAGTGCTCTGTGTGTCTCCTAAGGCTGAGCTGCAGTGGTGGGTGTCAGGGCTGGAGGAACCCCCCCCCGTGGGGCGCTTTTGCCCTGGCGTGGGGCTGGGTGGTGGATGCACGGCGTTTTCGTGCCAGGGCGCCACTGACAGCAGCGAGGTCGGGGTGCTGGGTTTCACGTGGACAAGAACTGAGAACAACCCCTGCACGTTTCTCCGAGCATCTGGGGTTTGCATCAGGTCTGCTCGGAAGAGCTGCTCTCGGGGGCTGGAAGTGCCGGCGGTGCCCGAGCAGCTTCACACCGTGAATGCACAGAGCCCCGCGACTGATTTGCACGTACCTTTTCGAGGGGAAAAAAGGAACAGTAGTGATTTCCTAAGGGTGAGTCAAACCCCTGAAATTGCCCTGCTCGGTGAAGAAACTGGCCACAAGCTTCCCAAAAGCAGCGGCACTGAAGCAAGCCCCCCCCCCCGGCTAACACAAGACTGCCACAAGTTTGCTTCACTGCCGCCGGCCAGGTTGCTTCAGCTTCCTTTAGGGTTGATTTTGACATTTGAAACATGTCAAACACCTTCCTACACGGTAAAATCTGCTGGAGTGAATTCGGGATCAGCTCAGCTCTGCCCGGGGGCCTGCGCAGGGTGGTGTGTCCCAGCTGGAGCTAGATCCTGCGCCCCAAAATGGGCCTCGCGCCCCAAAATGGGTCTTGCGCCCCAGGCTGGGTCACGCACCCCATCCTACAGCATTTCTGTGTCCCCACAGCAGGCAGAGAGCAGAGCAGGTTCCCTGCCACCACCCTGCCAGGGCAGAAGCACGTCGAGAGCAGAGCAGAGCAGCCCCCTCAGGACGTGCCCATCGCGGGACGAGCCGCGGGGGTCCCCTCCTGCCGCAGCTCGGGTCCCCAGGCGCTCAGCACCCTGCTCAGCAGCACGGGGCAGGGTTTGGGCTCCGGACACCGAAGCCGGGAGGTTTGGGACAGGCTCCGGCTGCCACCTGGTGGCGGGGACACCGCCAACGAAGGCAGCGCTCCTCGCACCCGGCTCCCACGGCACCAGCGCGGCTGCAGCGAGCGCGTTTTCATCGTTTTTCTGGAAGAAAAACTGAATTTCTGGGCTGAGCTGGGGGGGGGGTGCAGGGTGGGCACCGGGACGTGTGGCAGTTTGCAGCCACCCACAGCGCTCCCCGTGTGCTGCCCCTGCCCAAGTCACTGCACGGTGCCACCAGCAAGGGCCACGGCCACATCAGTGCTCCTTGCCTGTGTCCCACAGCAGGCAGCGGCAGAAGCACCGCAAGGAGCAGGTAAATGAGGGCTGCAGGTAAATGCCAACCCCAGCTCCCCCTTCCCTGCTGTACCCCACAGCCCCCTCCTCGAGTTTGGCAGTGGTTTGCATCCACATGTTGCTAGAAGGCCCGGCCCAGCCCACACCTCAGGACCATCTCTCTGCTATTTGTCACTCCCTGTCCCATAAAAATGCCCTCAAGGTATATCCCAGGCAGCCCCTCACGCTGCAGACCCCTCCCAGAGCTCCCAGGCTGGAGAAAAGTGGCCGCAGCCTGCAGGGGTGGGCTCGAAGAATGATCCCATCATGAGGAGATGTGGCACAGCCCTAGCACCCCCCTGCCCCCTGCTCTGCCCACCACGGACCCCTCTGCCCATCGCAGAATCGCAGCCTGGCTGAGGTGGGAAGGGACCTCGGGGTCTGCCGGGTCCAACCCTTGCTCCAGCAGGGCCACCCAGAGCAGGGTGCTCAGCACCGTGTGCGGGAGCTTTCGAAGATCACCAAGGAGGAGACTCCACAGCCTCTCTGGGCACCCCGTGCTCAGTCCCCAGTCAGTACCAAATTGTTTCCTGGTGCTTAAAAAACCCTCTTGTCCTGGCCCTGAGCACCACTGGCAGGAGCCTGGCCCTGGATGTGGTTGAGATCCTCTCCCCCAGGCCGATCAGCCCCAGCTCTCAGCCTCTCCTCCCAGCACAGGGGACGAGGGATGAGCCGTGGCAGGGTAAAACTGGTTGGCCCTGGGGTGCCAGCGAGGGCTGTGGCCAGGATCCGACCTGCGCCTGTAGCCCAGCGGAGCCGGCCCGGCGGGGGGGCTCAGGGGCTGCTGACGCTGCTCTGGGTGGGGACGTGCCACCGCGGGATGGCACCGTGGTGGCAGCTGTCTGGGAGGGAGGAACCGGTGGCAAGGAATGGCTTGGAGTGATTCAGAGCAATTTTCCTCCTAATTCCCTCCGTTCCCAGGGCGGACGTGCGCTAATTGGGGTGGAGGGAGGAGCGCGGCAGGTGGAGGTGCCATTGCCATGCATTGCCTCCCGTCCTCCTCCACAAACACGTCCTGCCTCACCGCAGTGCTTGGCCGCCCCACCGGCACCCCCTGCTCCGTGCCCAGCTGCGGGGCCAGCTCTGAAGCCTTGCTCCTTGCCCCATCCCGACCCAAGGCTCCTCCGAGAGCTCCAGCTCCCAGGGACCACAAGCAACCCCTGGGCTGCTCTGATTTGTGCCAAAATCAACCGTGTGCCAGGCAGCCTTCGCTTTGCAGAGGGCCTGCAGCAACTTGCAGGGCAAAAATTAGCTCCAGACCGTGCTGTGCATCTCGTTTCCAACCCACTTAATTGCAGAGGTGCCTTGTGCCGTGCTGGCGGTATCGGCAGCGACACGTGGGCGGCCGGGGCTGGCTCCAGCAACCCCTCCTCTCCCAAACACGCCGCCTGGGAAGGCTGATGCAGAGCGTGATCTCACCTGGCTTCCGACCAGATCTGGAGATCTAGCTGAAAGCTGGCACACCCTGCACGCAGGGAGGGCTCCTGACAGCCCTGTCCCGGTGCGCAACCCGCAGCCTTCGGCTCTCCTGAGACCACGCGGGGATTCAGGCGTCCTGTCCCGGCCACCTCGCTGTGTCCGTCTGTCCCCAGCCCTGTGCCATGCTCTGTCCCCAGCAGCCACCAAGTGACTTTCCCAGGGGAGGGAAATATCCAGACCCATGGGCAGCCAGGGTGGTGACCCTCGGGGTGTCCCCACACGGCCATCAGACAGCGTGGTCCTCTTTCTCCTTCCCTGCGGAAGAAAACACAGCTCAGGTGCTGTTGGCAAGGCTCTGAACGTAGCCTGGGCCCACTGTCAGGCCGTATCAGGCAGACGGAACAACTTCAAAAATAAGATTAATCCCACATTTTCTCCAAAAACTTATTTTCCCTATGACTTTTCCAAGGCCTTGGCACTGCAGAGCCCCATGAAGTCACAAATCACGGTGATCCTAAAATTAAAACAACTACAACAACAAAACTTTATGGGCAGCTAAATGCAGACTTTCAAAAACGAAGCAAAAACCCCCCTCTTAGAAATATCTTCGAGCAGATTCCTGCAGCCTCCTGCCACCGGCAAAGCCCACGCTTGGCGCCCCGAGCCGTGCCCGCGGCGAGCGGCTCCGCGCGCTGACCTACATTTGGCTTTCCCAGGTAAACATCCTCGGCAGGTAGGAGGACGAGGGAGGCTCCCTGGGAAGTGCAGCGATGAGGGGAGGCAGAACAGGACGGACCGGGGGAAATCCTCGCCCTCCACCCACTCCTCCCCGCCAGGAGCTCGCAGCCAGCGGCTGCTGCCAGTGCGACCTGCGCCCGTTGGTGGATGCGGGTGAGCGGGGTGAGTCTGCGCCGTTCCTTTTTGTACTCAAAATGAGCTTTTTATGTTTCCAGGGCTGTTCTGCCTGCAGGGCTCGGGGCAGCAGGGACTAAAGACACAAGCACAGCGTCCGCTGCCCTGCCTCCCTCTGCCCAGCCCCGAGCGCAGCTTCAGGAGCTGATTCATTCCTCCCAACAAGCGCCTGGGGTGGCTGCGGGGATGCAGCTCCTTTGAATTTAAGGAAGCGGGGAAAGGGAAGAAGCAAAGTGGATTAAGGTGAAAGTCCTGAGAGCAGCCGGGGCGAGGGGCTGCCCAGCTGCCAAGGGATGTTTCATTTTGAATTTTGAGTGTTTGGAAGGGAAGGCAGGGGTTTTCCTGCAGGCAGAGCCACCTTACCACGTCCTCATGCTTTTCTCCTCACCAGGACGCGCAGCATCCTCCCAACATGTCCAGGCTGATCAAAGCCATCACTGACATGATGGACAGCTACCACGGAAATGCCAGGAAGGGGAAGAAGTCCGAGTCCTTCAGCAGGAGTGAGTTCAAGAAGCTGATCCAGCAGGAGTTTGCTCCTGTCAAGGTAAGTGCATGCGCTCGAGGGTGCAGCAATGAGTGGGAAAGGTGCCGGGGTGACATCTGAGGGTGGCCAGGGGGGTGATGAGGGCTCATGCAACACCCGCACCACATCCAGGATTACAGCTGGATTTCTCTGGCCATTGATTTTCCTGGGGTTTAGTGTCATGGGTGCCTTCCTCAGGGCTGTGTTGCAAGGCAGCCAAGCCCCCATGCAGCTTCTGCTGTCCCCACATCCTCCTGGGACGGGGAGGGCAAGGAAGGGGTGCATGGTGCCCAGGATGCTGTGTCCCTGCTGTGCCTTCCCGAAACACCAGCCAGGTATTTCCCCCACACTATGAAATGTTAGCTCCAGACCTTGTGCAGCCTCTGCTTTGACCGCCCTTTGCATTGCATTGCCCTCGCAACGAGGGGAGCAGCCCTTGATTCCCCCTGGGGACGCTCTGAGGGTCTCCTTTCCTCCCAGAGGTCCCCCACCAGCAAGTACCGCTACATCGGCAGCCCCCCAGATTCGGACACCGAGCCCATGAACAAGAAGGAGAGGGGCTCTGCCAAAGCCTGCGTCTACTGAGGGGCTGCTCCGGGGGCACGGAGACGAGGAGGTAAGGGGGGGGCAGCAGGCACGCGATGATCCCAAATGGCATTTGCATTGCCTTAACCTGCGGGGACAGGTCTGTCCTGGGGGCTGGCGTCACTCCAAGGTGCCCCACGTCTGCTTTGCCCATCCTGGTTTGCCCAGCAAACACAACCCATTGGGCAGGATGGGATGGAGCAAGGAGCTGTGCTCCAGCTCCCACAGGGAGTGTTTAATCAGCTGTAATAACTCCAATAAAATCACACGGTGCTAATTGGGTGCAAGCTCCATGCAAAGCATTGCAGCTGCCCAAGGGCGACTGGCGGGGAGATGGCATCTGGGGGGGCTGACAGCTTTTAATGGGGCTCTGGGAGGCTTGGGGGCAGCTGCCCCACGGTGTTTTCTCCCCTCTCCTGCAGGATCCTCGAATTCCCCTGTGAGCGAAGGACAGACCTCGGTGTGATTGCACGGCTGGGGGTGTGTGAGGACAATGCCCCACTCCATGTATTACCTCCATGAGGCAAAAATAACCCTGGGCTTCCTATTTCTTTTGTCCCGATGTGTCTCTTTGGGGTGCTTTGCAAATGCAGCTTGAAGATTTGGGGGGCCGGGGACAGATTTGCTGTTTTCTTCACATAAATGCAGCAGCAAAACCAGGGCTGATGTGTGGACCCTGTCCTCTGCCAGCTCCTGTGGTTTTAATGGGTAGAAAGTGAAAAATCGCTACTCAGAAGGGCTGGAATGAATTATGCAATTAGTTGACTCAGGCTGTCCAGTAATAATGAATAAAGAGAGAAAATTATTTGGGGAAAATTAAAGGTCTGTGGCTGGGAGTCCATCTCTGGCCGATTTGAAGTCAACAACAAAATTCCCACGGGTTTGAGGGAGCCAGAAACGCACCTCAGCACTACGGAGATGTTTTGGTGCCATAAATACAGCTCAGCCAGCGTGTCGTCTTCCTTTTCCATTGAAAAAAAAAGGGAATCCCAGCCTTCTTTTTTATTATTTTTATTTTTTAATTTTAGGAAAGCTTTTACCCATGTCTTTGTGTAATGAGCAGAGAGATGCACACAGAAATGTTGCTGACAGGGAGTGACCAGAGGATGAGGAATGGGGCTCCTTTCCTCCTCCATTCTTGATTAAGGCTTTGCTCCTGATACAGAAACCAATACAACAAAGCTGCTTTAATAGCAAGGAGGGGATGCTGGAAACCCCAAGCTCCACTGGAAAAAGATGTTGCAGATAGCTGTCAGGTGTGTAATATTCCTGTCCTCGTCTGTAAGTTTTGGAAAGCCAGAGAGCAAAGCCAGAGATAAGGATTCACTTCATGGTCACTTAACCACGAGGGTGGAAGTTTGCTGCAGTGACATATTTCCCTCAAGCTGATGCAAACAGGATCCAGTCCTTCAGCTGCTGCCTGTCTGAAGGAGTTGCTACATCAGCTGCCTTACCTGTACTGTAAATATCTAAAAGGGTTTTTGGCTTATTTTTGTCTTTCTCGTATAAATATTGTGAGACCATTAAAGAAAAAGCAATAAAACCTGTACAACACAAAACCTGCCTGATAGCTGTGAGCCAGCCAGTGATCACCAGCTCAGGGCTGCTTCTAGAAAGCTGTTGAGGCGGGGAAGCCCCAAGGGGGTAGAAAAGAGCACAAAGCCCTGGGGATATGGGGGCACTGGGGGAACCCAGGGCTGCAGGACGTGGAGAGGTTTGGGGGGTTTCTCCATCACCTGGGACCCAGCTGATGGAGGAGAGCAGGGCTGAGTGCCCAGGGATGATCCATACCAAGTCTGGTCAGAGTTATCACAAGGGCTGAAAGCGAGAGAGGCATATATGGAATGAGCATGAACGGAAAACAAGGACGAGGAGCTTAAGGAAACGCTGAGACGAGAGCGATGTGAGAAATGTGATGCTTTATTGGGTTGCTGGCACCTCCTGGGTGCTCAGGCGGCAGGGGAGCAGGAGCGATGCCCATCCCAGGCAGCCGCAGTTGGGGGGCAGAGCTGGGGGGCTGCAGCCGGGTGCCCCGGGGCGTGCAGAGCTTCGGGGAGGCCGCACGGAGCTGGTCCGTGCGTGGGCTCTGCTGCCGCAGCGGGGCCGCACGGGACACCCCATCACTTCAGCTTCTGCGAGGGCAGCTGGTGGACCTGCTGCTGCTGCTGCTGCTGCTGCTGCTGCTGGTGGTACACCACCTGCGGCTTCCCATGGCAGCCAGAGCCACCGGAGCTGTGACAGCCGCCGCCGCCGGAGCTGTGACAACCACCGCCACCAGAGCTGTGACAACCACCGCCGCCGCCACTGCTGTGACAACCGCCACCACCACCGGAGCTGTGACAACCGCCACCGCTGGAGCTGTGACAGCCGCCGCCGGAGCTGTGACAGCCGCCGCTGCTCTGTCGGACGTAGCGCTCCTGCTTGTGGCAGTGGTCCTTCTCCTGGCGGGAGCACATCCTTACGTGCTGGGGTGGCCTGCGGGAGAGAGGGGCTGTCAGGGCTGCTACGAGACCCACTGCCCCCGTTGCCCTGGGGGTCCCCATGCCCACCCTGCGTGCCATCCCACCCCTGGCACCACAGGAGCTGTGGACCCCCCAGAAAAGCTCCGGTTCCAGAGCGGTGCCCTGCATGCACCCATGGAGGATGCCATCAGCTGGCTGCCCCTTCCTCCCCTTCACCCCACCACCCTGGAGCATCCCTGAAGCCCCCAGCAGCGGAGTTTGCATTAAACCCGTTCTCTGCATCCCTCGGTGGACGACGCTTTCCCAGAGAAGGAAACCCACGTTGCCAGACCTACCTGAGCTTGAGAAGAAGGCGAAAGGAGGAAATGAAGATCTCCGGGGCAGGGGCAGTTTTATAGAGATCCCAGATCCCTTTCCCCGGAAATGAGGCAGCTCTCTGTCACAGCAATCCATTAATTTAATACCCAATCCTCACCAAACCCACCCGCTGTTTACATCGCTCACCTGACTCATTAGAGATGGCTATCATTCCTTTTTTATCTGTTTCCTGTGCCACATAAGTATCTAATTGGCAGCCTCACCTGCTCTTAATGGGGAAACCCGTGGGTGCCTGGGTTTCCAAAGTCTCGTCTGCTTGGGGTTTGTTTTGTTAAACCAAATCCAGGCATAATTATAGCCCCATCCCGTGAGGCTCTGCTCTCGGAGTCTAATCCCTGCTATTGAGCTGGCAATGGATAAACCCAGAAATAATCCAGGCACAAAGGAGTGTGGAGTTGCTCACTCTTCTCCATTAGGTGCTTGAGCCAAAAAAACCCACGGGTGTAGCCAGGACAAAGTCACAGAATCATGGCATGGTTTGGGTCGGAAGGGACCCTTAAAGAATACTGACACCAACCCCGTGCTGCAGTCAGGGCCATCTTTCACCTGGACATGTTGCCCAAAGCCCCGTCCAACCCAGCTTGGGATACGTCCGATGACGGGGGCATTCATCCATGACTTCTCTGGGCATACTGGTCCAGGGTCTCACCACCCTCACGATGAAAATTTTCTTCCTTAAGTCCTATTTCTTCTTCAGTTCCCCCTGGGCTTCCTCTAGAGAAGTCTCCCAGGTCTTTGTCAGGGACTTTCTAGCTTTCCTCCTTGACCTAAAGGGTGGGAATTTTCCCCAGAAGGTACCTGAGCAGCCAGAAGATGCTCTTGGGGCCCACTGAAAGCCTTGCGAGCCCTGCTGTGTAGTCACAGGTGCATGTACAGGCATCTGAAAGCA
This sequence comes from Heteronetta atricapilla, assembly GCA_011075105.1. NCBI lineage: Eukaryota > Metazoa > Chordata > Aves > Anseriformes > Anatidae > Heteronetta > Heteronetta atricapilla. The sequence goes on along the minus strand of CM021755.1, from coordinate 2,175,054 downwards.
CAGTCCTTGAATACTTTATTGACAAAGACTATTTCCATCATCTTAATGATAGGGTTGGGAAACACTGAGAAATGTAAAGACTTATCCGGTGTTGCCTGCTTCATCCTTCTGTCTTCTGGCACAAAGGTGGAGGTCTTCAGATGGCCCTTCTGCACGTCTTGTCCTGGCTGAAAGGCCCCTAATCACCCCAAAGAGTCACTGCAAAGGCCACAGGCAGCTCCTTGTTTACAGGATGAGCCCAAGGAAAAGACCGAGGCCCAGGAGACATCGCTGGGAACCACACAAAGAGGCACCGAGGTTCCCCTTGCTGCCCCAGAGAAATGCTGCAGTGGGGACGAGGGGGCAGCACCAGGGTTTGGAGTGCTTGTGCTGAAAGGTGATGTCCTTCCCCCCAAAAAACATATCCACTGCTCCCATTTCATTGCATTCCACACCGTTAGGGGCACCAAAAATTAACTCCTTCCTGCTCCTCTTGGGAGCTGTTGTGTGGCTCCTGTCTGCCTTCACACTCATGCCTGCTGGTGGCCCCTGTGTCCCGCACGTGGCCCTGCTGGAGCAGCATGGTGACAATGGGATGAAGCCTCCCAATGGCGCAGCAGGGCTCCACAGGGCGTGAGCAGCTCACGTCCGATATTTTGGGTTCCTGAGCTGTGCACCTTGAGTCTCCTGCCCTGCCACGGAGCCTGCCTCTTCTTATCTGAGGGGTCCACGGGTGGGAGGGATGCGAAGCTCTCCTGCAGCCTTGCCAAGCACAAAATGCAGCTGGTGTTTACCGTGCTGGCTGCCACTGATGTCATAAAAATTCATATAGAAACCGGTGGCTGAGATTGTAATTAGCAGGTGAGCTGGGCAGGCTCCCACTTAGAGCTGAGTGCGCTGCAGGCAAAACCCATGTGGCTGTTTGAGCAAGTGCCTGCATGCATGGATGGGGCTCAGCCCCATGTCCAGGGGGCTTGTGTGCATCCCTCCTACCACCCCAAGCAGCAAACCATGACTAAGGTCTAGAGGACAAATGCATTTCTGTGCAAGCAGCCTTTGCATTGCTTGATGCAATCGTTTTTTTGTCTTTTTCCAGAGGGTATTAGGAGCAGGCTTGCCTTGCCCAGGTCACGGGTGATGTTCTGTGCAGGAGAGTTTAGTGCTTTTTGGGTGATGATCTCATTCATTCAATGGGGAAAGACACGTGAGGGTTTTCAGTTTAACTGTGTACCAGGTTTCATAACAGTTGGTGCTTTCCTTGCATCCCCAGCCTCTCAGAATAGTTAATTCAACTTTCAGTTAAAGGCAGAAACCACATTAAAATGAGGGCATAGGAGCCTCTGTCCTTTTAAAAATTACGATTACAGGAAAAAAGCAAAACAAAACAAAACAACCAACCAAACAAAAATATTAAAACCTTTAAACAGCCAAAAAAACTGAGAGGCAAAGGAAAAGAACACCAAAGCATACAGCTAGCAGGCACTCCTAGGGTTTTCTCAGGATTCTAGGGCATTGCTGCTGTTCCTGGGTGACTGGGGCTGGCAGCGGGGTATGGTGCACCCCCAGCTCCTCGGTCAGCCTTTGCACAGTGCTGTAAGACATCTGGGCCAGGCTGCTTGCAGCTCCCAGCTGCAAAATCCCTCACCTGGCTGCCCACTGCCTGCCTGCAGCACCTCTGCCAGGTCCTGGGTGCAGAGGGAGATGCATTTGGCTTCTCTCAGTGCCAGCTCTCCTCCTGGAAGGGGGACGGTTTGCAGCCCGTGGCGCATCCCACAGAGGCAACTATCTGCTGATCTCATCTGGCATTGGCACAAACACTACAAGCTTCAGGAAAGACACGGGGTAAAGTCTTCAGTGGGTTATTTTTGTTCTTATACACGTTGCACCGTTTCATTCCTGCAGTACGGTTCTCCCTGGGAGGCAACACCAAGCGGTCTGCTTGTGCACATGGGCTGAAGGGCTGGGCACATCCTCAGGGGTGACATCCCCTGGTTAAGATATATGACAAGTTAATAGCTCTGTGGACACTATGCTCCACCAAACCCCAGCTGCATCCCTATAGCGTGCATGGAAAACAAGGACGAGGAGCTTAAGGAAACGCTGAGACGAGAGCGATGTGAGAAATGTGATGCTTTATTGGGTTGCTGGCACCTCCTGGGTGCTCAGGCGGCAGGGGAGCAGGAGCGATGCCCATCCCAGGCAGCCGCAGCCGGGGGGCAGAGCTGGGGGGCTGCAGCCGGGTGCCCCGGGGCGTGCAGAGCTTCGGGGAGGCCGCACGGAGCTGGTCCGTGCGTGGGCTCTGCTACCGCAGCGGGGCCGCACGGGACACCCCATCACTTCAGCTTCTGCGAGGGCAGCTGGTGGACCTGCTGCTGCTGCTGCTGCTGCTGCTGGCACACCACCTGCGGCTTCCCGTGGCAGCCGGAGCCACCGGAGCTGTGACAGCCACCGCCACTGGAGCTGTGACAGCCTCCACCACCGGAGCTGTGACAGCCACCACTGCCACCGGAGCTGTGACAGCCACCACCACCGCCACTGCTGTGACATCCGCCACCGCCAGAGCTGTGACAACCGCCGCCGGAGCTGTGACAGCCGCCGCTGCTCTGTCGGACGTAGCGCTCCTGCTTGTGGCAGTGGTCCTTCTCCTGGCGGGAGCACATCCTTACGTGCTGGGGTGGCCTGCGGGAGAGAGGGGCTGTCAGGGCTTTCCTTTCCCATTTCTGCTTTTCCATGGAAGAGGACCCTGGAAGTTGCATTTATCTGCTCCTTGCCAGCTCCCACAATCACCTTTAACCTTTAGAATCACAGGATCGTAGAGCCATCTAGGTTGGAAAAGACCTTCAGGATCATCAAGTCCAACCATCAGTCTGACCTACCGAGGCCCACCACTGAACCAGGTCCCTTAGTGCCACAGGTCTCTTCCAGCACCTCTGGGATTGTCCCAGTGGAGCTGTCTCCAGAGATGCTGGGAGGCAGCTGGAGCTGCTGGACAGGGGGAGCACGGCTGGGGTTTCCAAAAAACTCACAGAGCAGTGCCCCAGGACCTCCCTCTGGCTCCAAACCTCTCTGCCCTCTTTCAGCATCCCCCTTCCTGATCCCTGCACTCCCTCCTCACCCCATCTCCCTGCTCTTGAGCACCCACGGAGCAAACTCCAACCCCACGCAGCCCAGAGCCCCGCAGCATCGCTGCTCTTACCCGAGGTGCTCGTGCGATGAAGGGGTGAGGATGCAATGAGGCTCTCAGGGACAGCCGCGCTTTTATACCCTTTCTGCAGACGTGGTCTGGAAATGAAACTCCTCCCCATTGCATAGGTCCATCTGCTCATTTAATTCACTGGTGGCTTTTTTTTTCTTTCCTCCCCACTCTTTGGGTTGCCTGTGTGACTCACCTTGTCTGCGTTGGGTATCGCCTCTCGTTATCGGTTATCTTTCCTGTGCCGCAGAAATATTTAATTACTAGCCCTACCTGCGCCTAGCTCCGCTGGGGGAGTTGTGTGGGCGGCCCCGATTTCCACAGCTTGTTTTTGGTGTTGATTGTAGCTCAGGATTGCTTCGCCTTTGGGGGGAAGAGGAGGGGGGGGGAATAATCATAGAGTCACAGAACCATGGGATGGTTTGGGTTGGAAGGGGGATTAAAATCCGTCTCATTCCAACGCCTGACATGGGCACAACACCTCCTGCCTGACCAGGCTGCCCAAGTCCCATCCAGCCTGGCCTTGGGCACTGCCAGGGATGGGACAGCCACAACCTGGATGGGCAGCCTGGGCAGGGGGACCTCACTGCCTTCATCGTGAAGGATTTCCTGCTAATACCTAAGCCAAACCTGCCCTCTTTCACTTAAAAACCATCACTCCTTGTCCCATCACCCCAGGCCCTGGTAGAAAGTCTCTCCCCCTCGTTCTCATAACCCCCTTTGTGTATCAAAGGGCTGCAGTGGGGTCTCCCTGGAGCCTTCTCCAGGCCGACCCCTCCAGCTCCCAGCCTGGCCCTGCAGCAGAGGTGCTGCAGCCTCTGAGCAGCCTCGTGGCCTCCTCCAGCCCTGCACCAACTGCCCCACGTCTGCTTTGTGCTGGGGACCCAGAGCTGGACGTGGCGATGTCCTGGACCGGTGTCATGTACACCTGTTAAAAGGTCTAGGGGAGTTCTTAAACGCCCACAAACCCAGAGATGTTTCTGGAAGTACTAGCAATGCCTTTGGCACTGTAGAGCTCTACCTTAATAGCGGTTGGATGGGTACCAGTGCTGGCTGGGTTCTGCTAACCTAGCAGGAACGGGATGCAGTTGTGAAGAAAGAGAAAAGGCAGCTCCTATAAAGCTTTATATTGGCCCAACAGTTTTCTGCCTTTGTGAGAAGGACCAAAAGCATCTGGGATCCTTATTTTTGGAAGGGGGAAGATCTGCCCTAGGTAGTGATCCTGGATGAGCAAGGTGCATAATTATGTGGTTAACTTTCAGCCTGTGATTAATGCCAGAGTGGCAGCACCGGTGGCTGCTTTGAGGTCACAAGCGGAGGAGAAGGGCTCCCATGGGTGCTGCCCTCGGTGGCGTTCGGTGGCCTGCGGTGGGTGCCGTGCCTTGGGGAGCTGGCAGACCCCAGGGACTTTCTTCAAGCTGGTAGCAACATCATTTCTGGAGCCCTTTTCTGCCCAGTTAGTTCATAATTGGCCAACAAATCCAAGTGTTATTTTGACTAATGCACAGACCCACAGGAGCCTTGAGGCCACGCACCGTGTTTGCAATGAGAGCTAATTACAAGCAATAATTTGGGATAGTCCTTGTACCTTCCCTCTACCTCCTCTGCTTGGGCTCTGGGGATGTGCCGAGGACCACAGATCTCATTTTTCCCTTTTCTGCAACTACTCGTGGAAGATATTTCAGTTATTAGGCAGTGAATAAAAGGCTGAAATCAGTACTGTGAACAGTCAGCCAAAATAAGGAACTGCTGAGATTTTGCCAGAGCTCGGCAAACACTTGCTGACCACCAGCAAGGCTGAAGTATTTCGCCTGCCTGCAGTGATGCTCAAATCATGGTTACCAAAGGGCTCCCCGTCCTCCACCACGTTCATTGCACTCGAGGGCTGTGTAGTATTCCTGGCCCAACTCTGTTGCCTTTTATTTTTCTTTCTCCGTGCATTTAATTTCTCCGTTTAAGTTTTTATGCTACTCCCAGACCCCCACAACAGCCATAGCCCCATCCCCTCTTTGCTCACACTGTTATGAGACGCGGCGTGCTTTGGGGAATGGCTGTAAAACCAAGAAAACCCAGGCGTGGAAATACCTCTCCAGCCTGGTGTCAGCTCCTGCTTTGACACCTGATGCTTGAGCCTTTTGTTAAGGTGCTGCCCGTCCTGAGCAGTTCCTCATCCGGAAAATATCTGACACATTTGCTGCTACCTAAACGCGTAGGATTTTTAGAAAGGCAGGAGGGCAGGGCAGGGTTAATGAATCAGGCACGTAATCTAAATGCTTCTTTTGTATTGCTTAATTGCTGTTACGAGCTAGAACAGTGTCAGGGCAAACTGTACTCAGGTTTGATCACTTCTTTATAATTGTATTTTGTTCTGGCATTAGAAGAAATATAGTAAGTTTTTCCGTGAATAAAAGTCTAAGTGTAATTTTTAGCTCTGGACGTTGTGCTGTGTTCAGTTCCTCACATTTTTTGTTGAACTCAGTTTGTTAAAGATCAGCAGCTCTGGGCACCTCTAGGTTTTGTGCATATCCTCCTTAGCACGCCTTGAGAATGGGGCTTGTAATTGGGGCGTAAGACACGAACCCACAGAACCGGCTTTTTCAATCAATTCAGTGCTCCTGCGCCGAGCGCAGCCTGCCCAGGGAGTTTGTTTCTGTCTGCACCCTTTTCAGCAATGCCAGATATTTCTGATCATCGTGACACACTCAGGAACCATCTTACAAGGGCAACAACCATTTCACGAACGGCAATAGCAGACCAATAAATTACACAATTCCATTTAATTACGTGCTGAGAAGAAATTTATCAGTTCATCATGTACCACTAGCATCGTGCTACGCCCCTGGCTTGACCCAGGGCTCTCCAAGCACTGGGCAGGGGGCTTTTGGAGGGGCTGGCTGGGGGGATTGCCACCGGCACATGGAGACACCTGCCCTGGGGATGGTGCTTCAGGGGCAGATGGTGATGGAAGGGGTTTCTGCCCCCATCCCCTTACTCCAGAGGTCACTGTGCTGTGTGTCTGGAGATGGTCCCAAAGGTTTGAGCAATACATCCTATGGGGTCTTCATGGGAAGGTGGTGTGGAGGAGAACAGCCTGCACTGCAGATGTGTGAGCCAGCCTCTGAAAATGCCAGCATTTAAAAATATTTATTCTTCTTTTTTTCATTAGGAGCCCATGAAGGAGACAGCGGCAGTGCCCACCCTATGGCTTGGACCTGGGCAGGGTCAATTCAGGGCTGTTAAACAAGCACAAGGTGTTGTAGCATCGTGATATGAAATGAAAGGGGAAAGAAAAACCACGAACACAAAACTGTCATGCACTCCAAATGGCTGCGGCTCATTTATTGTCAAAGACTGATACAGAGAAAACCGTGTCAGACTGAATGTGCACAGCGCATTTCTGGCACCCAGGGATAAGCTCATCAGAGGTACAAGGCTGGCCAGGAGAGGGAGAAGAGACATTGCATTTTATGATTGCTGGGAGACATGCAAGGATTTCGGAACACGTGCACAGCATGCAGGCACTGACCCGATCACTTCATCTTTGAAACCTGATAAATTTGCTGCTGGCAATCCTGTGGCTTCCCATGGCAGGATCCCCCCCTGCTTCTGTGGCATCCGGATCCCCCACTGCTGCCGTGGCACCCAGATCCCCCAGTGCTCCCATGGCACCCGGATCCTCTGCTCCTGTGGCATCCGGATCCCCCGCTGCTCCCATGGCATCCGGATCTCCCACTGCTCCCGTGGCACCCTTCACTGCTGTGGCACGAGGATGGCTCTTGCCGGTGGCACTGGTCCTTGTCCTGGCGGGAGCACATCTCTGCAGGGCTGCTGGAAAGACCGTCACCTTGGAGTGGGTGCAGAGGCAAGAGGCACTGCTGTGTCTGCCAGCCAGCAGCAGCAGTCCCGTTACGTGGGATTACATATCAAGAATTAATTCTCATTATAAACCAGGTTCTTGAAGAATAGAGAAAAATTAGTGATGCGTACCCCTAACCCTAAACCTTCCACTTCCATGCTTAGCAAAGGTGTAAGATAGATGTTAAAGCACTCGGGGATTAGTGGTGGCCAGTGTACAGCACTTAAGTTGAAGAGTCCTGACCTCAACAGCCTGAAGCAGAAAGTTTTAAGCTTTTTCTAGTTGCTTTCTGTTATTCACATACAGAAGGAGAAGACAGCGTAGCCACAGGGACTGAGCTACTGTGAGCGGAGACAGGCACAGAGATGAGAAGCGTAAGAGAAGTGGCCAAGGGCAAAGCTGGCGATCATCAAAAGAGCAGGAGTTTGAGCTGGACTTACTCTGTTCAGCAGGAGCTCGAAAGGAGACGTGAAGCTGAAAGAATGAGGAGAAATGGGGTGCGAGGTCTTTTATAGGGTGCTTGGGAATTTTTCCTCCGGAAACAAGAGGAGCTCCCACCGGAGGGACTTGACTGTTCACCACCGCGAGCACTTCACTAATTGGAGTTTTTACTCTCCTGTTTTGACTCACAGTGTTGCAAACAGATCAATATCCTGCCTTTGGGATCGCCATTCCTCTTGTTACTCCATAAAAATGTTAATTGCCCACCACGCCTGGTGTTGTTCATGTGCAGGGATGGGGAGGTTTCTGGATAGTTGTGCTGCATTTACCCGAAATATTTGCCTGCTGCATGGGCCTCGCATGAAGCAGCCAAGTCAGCAGCGTGAACGTGTTGTAGGAAGGTGGGATAGTGGGGTGGGATGTTGGACTTGGGGTTTTATGGGTTGCCAAGGGATCCAGCAGATAAAATTAGCTTAAAAATAAACAAACAAGGCCATGGTGGTGTGCAGGATAAATGAGTGTGTTTGGGCAGCTTGTGAAAAAAAATCTAGGTTGTGAGTGGGCGAAGGAGACAAAGGGAATTAAGGATGCAGGTATGAGCACATGATGGGTTGGCAGGAGGTTGAGCGCAGAGCCCGGGGCTGGTGCCCTGAAATAAGGAGTGTGAGCATCCTCCACCGGCCCCAGAGCGATGGGATTTGGTCCTCTTGGGGTACAGAAGGAGTGGAGAGGCCTCTGGGGTCTGAACCCATCCCTGAGGTTTGGGGTTTTGGGGTGGGAGACTTGGGAGCAAAGTCCTGCTGGATGCATCCAGTTGGAGCGATGGGAACGGGGAATGCAGGCTGGACACAGACTGGGAGGCAGGGGAGCAGCATCAAAGATAAACCTATTTCTGACTAAAACAGCAAAGAAGCACTAAAAGGAGCAATGTAATATTTTAATTCAGTCCTTCTTAACCGAAGGAGAGACATTTAACCCAAACAGAAGGAATATAAGACCCTACAAGGAAACAGAGCACATCCCAACAGGAGGCTCACAAGGCCATCTGTCCCATCCCCCTGACATTTGCTCCCAGTGTCTGATACTGGTCTCCTTTCTGACACTCTGATTAGGAGAAAAAAGAGGGGAAAAAAAGCACTGTAACTTTTTGAGCTCTTCCCTCCCTCTCTGCCTCTGTCCTCACGTGTAAATTGGGATTCCTGTCTCCGTCCTTTAGTGCTCTGCTTTGGGGAGGAAAGCGGCTTTCTGCCTGCAGAGTGCACACAGCCTGATCCCAGCCAGGACTCTAGAGGCCACTGTGATATTAATAATAGTACGGACAGAACTGAAATAAGATGGTGTCCAGGAAATTCACTGCTAGACAGTGGAGCTGAATCACTTGATTGAAGAGGTCCGAGAGGAAACCGGAACGTGTTGGGGATATTTCACAAATGACAGAAGAATGAAGATTCTTGTGAAACTATTATTCACGATGAAGCACTAATTGCACCCCGGATCACCCGGATGGTGACAAACATGTTTATCACTTCTCTCAGCGATAGAGACATCCACTTGAACACGGTCTGGCAGGGAGGATGCTCACGCATGTTGGAGACCCAGACCTGTGTATGTTCTGACCCTATAGCTGGTGCCTGAGACCCACAGATCTTCTGCAAATCTTTGGGAAATGCTTTCCTGAGTCCCTTGGTCCTATGTGGAGTGGGTGGCAGGTTTGTTCTGTGTGTAATTTGTTGGTTTTGTGGAAGGAATTGTGCTTGCAATTGTCCTAATATAAGGAGCTGGTCACGATTATTCCATATTTCAGTTATTGGTTTTCTAACTACAGAGAGGATAAATGAAGCACAGAAAAAAATACTGGACCTTAGAAGGATCTGTGGGACAGTCCTGGCTCAAGTGCAAACTTCCAAATCCCTTGTTGTTTTCAGGCAGGTTTTGCTCATGTGAAATCCTTCTCATTAGAGGTTGGACAAACCTACGTCAAAATGGCTTAGGCAAAGCAATTGCTGTCCTGGGGAGTGCGAAGCAGGAGCTACCCTTCTGGGGTCTTCCCCATCCCTCCTTTCCCCAGCCCAGCAAGCTCCAGAGGGGATCTGGAAGTGGGTTTGGATGTCTTTGCCACAGCCCCAGCCTTTGCTCTGAAGGTTTTGCTGGCACCATCGTTCCCACCGAGGTCTCCGAGGTGCTCACAAGTGACATTGCATGCCGTGGGGTGGCCAAGCCATTGCAGCCTGAGCCCTTGAGGCCCGTGGGCTGTGCTGTTGGGCTGCTTGGGCTCCTTGGACAGCCCAAGGAGCCATGCTTGGGATGGGGGCTGTGTGATTCTCAATGTGTCACGACATCAGCCTCTGCGCCTGGGTGAGGAAGAGCCCGGTGAGGAAGGCTGGCATGTCGAGAGCCCCACGTGTCCACTGACAAAGCCTCCACCCCAGTAAGGGGCACCTTGCAGCCTGCATCGCCTCCTTTTCCTCTCCAGGTTGTGCTGCAGGAGAAATCTCCACCTCTAACGCTGCCGAGCGGCTGACTGCGATGTGTCACATCCTGCAGGCTGGGCCGGGCAGGACGCCGGGCGGTGGGGACACTGGAGGCTCTCACCTGGGCTGGGTGAGGTGCGAGGAACCTCGTGGGACATGAGGCTGTGAGTCACCGGCTGCTTTGCTGCCAGCAATCCCCATGGGGAGCTCCTCCAACCCCCCTGACATGGCCGTACAGGGGGCTAGGGGCCTTTGAGAGGGTCCAGCCAGCTCCTCCTCTGCCTACAGCCACGCTTCTGACCCCCATTTGGCTTGTATTCTTGGCTAAATGGTCCCCATCCCTCCCCCAGCTCGAAGGCTCCATCCCTGACCACGTGCAGCACCCAGCAGAGTGCCACCGAGTGTTGCTGAGCTCCGGCTGCCCAGGATGCAGAGGGCAATGAATGAAATGATGTGCCAAGCAGCACTCTTCTTTTTACCTCTTTGATGAAGGTGGATTTTTTTTTTCATGTTAATATATTAGTATTTAATTTAATTGCTGGGTTGCACACAGTCTGTGATGAAAACTGTTAGCTTCTTCTCAACAGGGAAGGTGTGCCTGCAGGAGGAATAACGTGAAACCGGTCTGAATCAACCAGGAGCCTTGAAGTTAGGGTGAACGGGGATGCTGCAGGCATCAGCTTCCACCACAGGAAGGGTCAGAAGCAATTCAAAGGGATGAAGTAGAAAACACTGATACAAGGGGGTCGTGAGCTGCACTTTTTATTGCCTCTGCATCTGCTGTGAAAGAACTGTGGGAGGTAAATCGATCACAGTGCAGGGTGTTTCATTACATGACCCACCAAGATAAGGGAGAACACTTCATATTTCACACTGAGACAGCGGGTTACTTCTTCAAAGCACGTTACAAGCAAAATGACAAGAAGAGTGGAAACCCTTGAGCGACACAGGACATGCTGAAAACTGGGGCAAAGTCGCGAGGATGAGAAGTTTCCTGATCATCCCCTACTTTATTTTCCGGGCCGGCACTTTACAGACCTGCTGCTTCTGCTGGCTGGGGACGCACTTTGCCACAGGCAAGCAGCCCTGCTGCACCGGGACGGGGTAGGTGGGCAGCGGGCAGATCTGTGGGACCCGCTGCACCGGCTTGCTGCAGCACGCCTGGGACCCCGAGCTCTGGCGGGTCTCGTGGCACCCTCCTCCGGAGGACGTGTGGCACCTCTCGGAGCACACCGACCTCCCATAGCCGTGGCATCCCCCGGTTGAGCCGTAGCTGTAGGTGGGTCTCCTGACGCAGCTGGAACCACCGCCTCCATGGCATGAACCCGAGGACGTGTGGCACCTCTCGGAGCACACCGACCGCCCGTAGCCGTGGCATCCCCCCGTGGAGCCGTAGCTGTAGGTGGGTCTCCTGACGCAGCCCCCGCCTCCGTGGCACGAATCAGCCGTTGTGTAGCCGTGGCACCGCTCGGAGCAGACCGGCTGCCGGTAGCCGTAGTGCCGGTAGTTGTGCCCCCTCATTCCTTCCACGCCTTCGCCGTCGCACCCCGAGGAGCAGGTCTCGTAGCCGTAGCGAAAGGGCGTGCGCCGCGTGTCCAGCCAGGACCCCGAGGGGTCGTACCAGGTCGAGTTCAAGTTGAAGTAGGATTCCCTTCCAGAGGAGTATATCATGGTGGAGTTGTAGGGAAAAGTCTGAAAAACACATGGAGAAGCTTGCATTTTCATCTCTATTTTCATTTAACTTCCCATAAGCTGCTTTGGTGTCCCAGGCACAGGCCAGCCTTGCTTATCTTGGAAGCCAGGATCTAAAGAAAGTCCTTGCTGTCACCCAGTGTGTCCAAACCCTCTTTCTGACCTTAGCCTTATTTTTTCTCCTGTCTCCAAGAACAGAAGCAGCCATATGGCACTGCAGCACATAGCAGCATTGCTGAAAATCCTGAACCCAAGTCCCCCAAAGGCTTCTTTTGTGGCTTAGCCAACCGTCCTCTAGCCCTTGTGTGAGTCTAAAGGAAGGCACAGTATGCCCAGTCTGTGGCCTCCTAAATCCAGACACCCATCCAAAAATTAACCCAGGTGCTCCGAGCTGTCTTACCCAATTCACGAGGGAAGGCAGACGCTGAGCAGGGGAGCAGATTGTGAGAGGCAAAGGGACCGAGCCCTTTTATACGGTTCCAAGTCTTCCCCTTGTAAATGAAACACACTGCAGGAACGAGGACTAAATTATTTATTGACAAAACATCCCCTCCATTTGGATGCTGTTCCCAGGACTTGGCATGTTCTGCTTGACTCATGATTCTTGATAAGTATCTCTTAATTATACCATAGTTACTGTGTAGTGCACATAAAGGACTCACAGAGTTTAAGCCGCACATAGGCTATATGAGGCAGGTAATATCGTACTTATTCACCAGCTCCAGAGGACCGAGGCACCGCGTGGAGGCTAATGGGTGACCTATGAGTCAGGAGCCTCCATGTGCTCAGCGTTATCACCCTGATGTTCCCACTCTGCTGCCCACGGGGAGCGTTTCCAGGTGCCTGAAGCACAAACAGAGGACTGGGAAGAGCCAGCACTGAGCCACCGAGGGCAAATCATGCCAATGGGTTTCGGTGGTGATGATGATGATGAGGATGTCAGTTCTGTGGATGGGGAGTGCAATGGATGGCCTTGACTTTTGCAAGGCTTTCGGCACAGTCTGCCACAGCAGCCTTGTACTTAAACTGGTGGAGGTACAGCTTGGAATGGGTAAACTACACGGTGGGTATAACACGGGCTGATGCTGGCTGGTATTTTCATTAATGCCCTGGATGATGAGATGGACTCAGCAAGTTCACAGGTGGCACCAAATTAGGGTGAGTGCCCCAAACTGCTGGAGGACAGGACCTGGGCAGGCTGGAGAAAGAGTCCTGTGGCTGGGATGGGTGAAAAGCAACTTCGAAGACAAGAGGGACCAGAGCCAAGCTGGAGGTGTGAGGGCTGAGCTGGCCTGAAGGCTTTCCGTGGCAAGTCTTCTGCCTTAAGTAAATATGAATTATTTTTTTTCCCCTGATTTTCCTTGGGGATTGCTAGTGGGGATCCTAGTGGGGATCCTTGGGGCTATACTAAGGCAATACAAAGGAAAAAACAATGCTCATAGTGAAAGGCTTTTCTGCTAAACTGAGAGAGAAGCAGCCCATTAGCAGCGTGTCCGTGGGGGAAGAGCCTGACCCGCACCTTCCTGCACCTAGGGAGAACATTCCTGGCATGCTCAGACACACCTCACGTGCTGAGGCACACGCTTCATTATCCTGATTAGCGCTTATAGGAGGTGCAGTGTTACTGCCTAGCTAATGGAGGTGATGTGGGGCAGCTTGTGCTGAGATCACTTACTGGAAGGGTGCGTGATGGGCAGTAGTGAAGTCCACCCATCGGTCTTCTGGTGGGTAACCACCATGGGGAAAAATTTCACAGCACAGAGCTGAGGTCAGCCTGGTGAAACTGCCATAGCCAGAGCTGAAGTTGTCATGTGTGAACCCAAATTTTGTTTTTAACTTTGTAGTTATCCTTGTGAGAATTATAATGACCTTTAATATCTGCTCACTGTAATATCAGTGATATTTTTGGTGGAAAAGAAAAAGGAACCAAGTGTCAACTGATTTTTCTCAATTTTATTCTTGAATACACAGGGAGAAAGTAAAATTGCAGGAGTCCCTGGTGCTCCTGCCGACACAGTGCACAGTGTGTGCCTTTTCCCAGTACAGTCCTGTCTCTGTTTAGAAACAGCATTGAAATCACAGTCCTCTGAAGCTGCGAGAGAAGGAGCTGCAGGCTGCTTGCACCTCCTTGTTTTCTTGCTCAGTTCACCCATCCCCTCTGCTTGCCTTCTCACCAGAGGGGAGATCCAGCAACTCCCAGCAAAGGAGGAGCAAAATGGGGTTTGGGTGATTAAAGCCTATTCCCTGGTGGGGAAAGACCCTGGGAATTTCACAGAATCACCGAGTTGTTGGGGTTGGAAAGGACCTTAAAGCCCACCTTGTTCCAACCCCCCTGCAGTGGGCAGGGACCCCTCCCACCAGCCCAGGCTGCCCCCAGCCTCATCCAGCCTGGCCTCAGGCACTGCCAGGGCCTTGATTTAAAGTGTCGGTGCTGGGGTCAAGCAGGGGACCACAGTCCCTGAATCCAGGGTGCGCAGAGCAGCAGGCAGAAAGCAGAGCTGAGAGCACCAGCAGTTTGAGCAAAAAGCGGGGCATCTCCGCGCCGAGCAGCGGCACAGGGGGGATACGCTGGGGAGGGCCCCCTCCTCATTTCTTCTGCAGGCAGGGGGGCAAGAGAGGGACCTGTTTGTGCTGGTGCTGGCCGGGATGCTGCACAACAGGAGGGCAGCAGTCCTGGATGGGTGGGCAGCAGCGCTGGTGGGGGGGGCTGCAGCGCTGGTGGGGGGGGCAGCAGCACGGGACGCAGGGGCAGCGGCGCTGCAGCGGCCGGGGATGCAGCGGGACGGGCGAGCAGGGCTCTTGCACGGGGCACTGCTCCACTCTCCTCCGGGGCTTGCCACAGCTCCCCGGCTCCTCGCTCTGCAGCGGCGGGCGATACTGCTGCAGAGGCCGGCGGTGGATTTTAACTGGGGGGCGGAAGGGCTGCACGGGGCTCATCTCCACCCGCCGACAGGGTTTGCCAAAAGTGCAGCGTTGCTGTGGCGGGCAGCAGTTCTGGGGCGGGCAGGGCTCCGGCAGCTGGCAGGCTTGCGGCACGCTCTGGCAGGATCCCTCAACGTCGCGGCTGAGGCTGCCGGGGTCGTGGCAGGGGGACAGGTCCGTGACGCCCACGGGGCTTTCATGGCAGCCGCAGATGGAGTCGTTGTGGCACAGATCCTGGTCATCCTCGCCTTTACGGTAGTGCATCTTGTGGCAGAGATGTCCAAGCCCTCGGGGATAAAGTCTGAGAAAAAGAAAACAATTGAGTTTTTATTTATTTATGTATTTATTTTTTAATTGGCTGTTTCTATGAAAAAATGCTAGTAATCTGAGGCAGCGGAGGGAATCCAACTCACCCTGTGACCTGTGACAGACGGGCTGAGCAGGGTGTCCGAGTCCTGAGGACCGGGCTGGAGCCAAAAGCTTTTATATGCAGCCGTGCTCTCTTGGCAATGAGGCATGCCATGGGAATTAATAGCTGAGCAGTGAGTGCCACTTCTGCATGTATATTTTTTCTGGCACTTGCTATTGGATTAATCAGCCACAATTAGCATCTCCCTCGCTGTAACGTCAGCTTAGCTCTTTGCATATGCATTGTCCATTAACTAATTTGTTCTCTCCCATCGGTTGTGTTCAAATAGGCTGTTACCCAATGTCAGTCAGATGGGATCCTGGGATAAGGATACCTGGAATGCCGTGATGCTGACTGGTGTGTGCAAAAAAAGCCTCTCACGGCAGTGGGAAAGTCACCTACAGGTCCAGGGCTCCTGGTGTCCTGTCCCATGTCCCGGCTCCCTTGTGCTCAGGCCATGAAATGGGGTGTCAGAGCAGAGGTGGGTAAATAGAGACAGGTGTTCATGAGCTTAAAAGACAGTAGAGAGAAATCTAGCATACAAAACAAATAAGCTTCCTGTAAAGTAAAGAATTATTTTTTAAAGGAAAAAATGGATTAAGAAATAAATTATTATTATTTTTTCATTAATAAGTGATTGATTTTTCAACTCTATTTCAGCCTAACACCACCCTGGCCAACCCTAAACCAGAAGTCTTTGTGTTCATGGAGCTGGGGTTTAACCCCAAGCCACTCTTTGGCCTTTTCACCCACAGCTGGAAGTCCAGCCCGGTGCTGCAATAACTTGCTCTATGCAGACAAGAGGAATTTTCTGCCTCTCCATGCTTTGTGCCATGGCACTGTGGTCTGCGGCTGGCACAGGGGCTACCCTCAGCTGTCATTCCTCATTCCTGCTTGAATAAAACTGTAGTGGGACAAACTCTTTTTTTTTGTTTTGTTTTGTTTTTTTGTTTTTGTTTTTAATGCTTACTTTGTGAAACTGCCATGTCACTGCTGTGCCAAACCCACTGGCCTGCAGAACTAATAGGAAATTTCCTGGGGGATTCCCACAGCTCTCCCCTCTCTTGCCCCGTGTCTCCTTCCTGTTCGGCTGGGTGACTTTGGACCTCTCCCATGTGCATGGCCCTGGACTACCATCACCTAATTGCCTGTGCCCAGAAAGCCTTTGGCAGGCACCTGGGCACCGGGCCAGGCTGTGGTGGGGATGTCCTTTCTCCCATTTTAAGGAGTTAAATCCTTTCCAAGTGAGAAGTGGCTCAGCCAAGTGAGTGGGTACAACACCAAAAGCCCTTTTATGCTCTGCAGATCTGGAATGAGGACAACCCAGGGCGCTGCTGACCTCACGGACTAACAAAGCCAGGCTTTGACAAGTGCCACATCCGCCTTCTGACAGTTCTGCTTTGACTCACTGTCCATGGAGCTCCTCCTCTGTGCATTTCTGTGGATGGTCAAGGCATTCTTTAAATGCCAGCAACGTATCTCGCACAGCAGCCCCGGGCTGTCAGTGCAAAAGGAATTTCCATGCACTCACTCCGCAGCAGAGCTCTGGAAGAGATGCTCGGAGGTTTGTCCAAGTGGCGGTTGGGTTTGAATCACGGGGAAAAGCATGTGCAGAATTCGGGGGCGTGACTGCAGGGCGCGTGCTCCGCTGCTGCTGAGATAATTTATTCTTCAGCTACAGGAAAAAATGTAATTGCCTTGCAGTAAGGCACAGGACTTGCATGTAGTGGTGGAAAAACCCTTGGTTAGGGGCCAACTAGGACTTTTGATTTATAGCTCATTACTGCATTCTCACGATCATGCTGTTTCTACAGAACTTGGATTTTTTACATTAACGAAGATGTTTTGGAGTCACTTCTGTTCCCAAGGGCTTTGCAAATCATTACGTGCAAATATTTCACTTTTGAAGCTCACCTGTTAAAATGTGCCATATTTTAATAGAATCCCAGATGGAAATAGATAGCATTTCTGAATCCTTCAGGCCAGACTTATATCTCTACATCTTCCAATGGCTCTTTCCCTGCACCATCTGTCTTCAGATGAGACACTTGCTGGTCTATTTAACCTCATTGATAAGACATCGGGTCTTTAAGAAGCTTGCTTTAAAGCTCAGCAAATTTACTGGGAAGGATTCCATTAACAAAAAAGACCCTCAGCTCTAGCCTTAAGATGATACAGATGCTTCTGTTGCAGACTGCACATCTTATAAGCAGGGGGAAGATAACACAACGCTGCATGGCCTCTCACTTAATGCACTGACACCAGCAAGTGCTGCTTTTCCTCAGGTGAGAGGCTGACCCAGGTTCACTGCATATCCTGGGGTGCTGCCATCAGCAGCAGGCTGAATAGTTGAAAATTTCCCCGTAATCAGAAACTAAGCAGATGCTAAAGAAGTCCCAGATCAGAGCTACAGCTTAAAAGGAAAAGATAAATGAATGAACAGAGACCAGAAGTTTGCAGTGTCATAAGCCACAGCTTTTATTGTCTTTCATGAGTAATTGGAGATTAAAGCAAGAAAGAAGAGAATGATATTTCAACAGCATTAAGCATACTACACACCAAGAGGAAAAACTAACAGCAGGGCTAATGCTTACAAAGGAAAATCACACTGATCAGCGTGAGGAAACTTCAAAGCACTTTACAGGCATTTGGTGATTAAAGGCAAGTAAAGAAAAGGAGAGATCTGCAGTCTAGCAGAGGAGGAAGAGCACTTAGGGCCATATCCATATCCATATCCAAGGCGGAGAGAGAGCCAGGTGGGAAGCGGCAGGCATTTCTGCAGGAGAGTGCAGCCGTGCCTGCCTCGTGCCCAGGGATTTAGTTGCCACAGCAGCCACCACCGCTGCCACCGCAGCAGCCTCCGTTGTTCATGGTGTAGCAGCAGGTCTGCATGGGCATGCAGCAGGTCATGGGGCAGCAGCACTGCGAGGGGTAGCAGCACGGCGTCTTGCAGCACTTCGGGCTGCTGTAGCAGCAGACGGTGTAGTTATTTCCACAGCACCCACCGCAACCTCCGTTGGGCATGTTGTTGGTAGTGTAGGCAAAGCTGGAAAGCAACAGAAAGAGTCAGGCTGTGACCAGGAGCAGGATATTTGGAAATGCAGAAATCATTCAGTGCTCTGCTTATGCTAAACTTGCACCAGAGCATCCCTAGCACATTAGCAGTGCTACCAGCACAGTGCAGACAGGCCTGGGCCAGAAACACTCTCAGACCCTTTGCTCTGCATGGCCCCGCTGGTACCCCTGCAGCCTCTCTATCCTAGGGCTTTGAATTTGTCCCGATAATTCCCAGTACACTCTTCATAAAGCCCAACTTTAGCCAAAGACCCAGTCCAGAGACCCATCTATATTTGCTGTTGTTATAAGATATCCATAGCATTTTCCTTTAGTGAAGAGGAAGGAAGATCGAGATGTTCTCACTTACCCTGTTGAACGGTGAGGAGAAGTGAAGGGAAGAGAAGATGAACGAATGAAGTGAGCTGGGCCTGGAGACCTTTTATAGTCCTGGGCACCATCCTCCTGGAAATGAGACAGCCATTGACCATTCAGACTTCCCTGTTTACTAACACAAACCCATACTTCTCAGCTGTACGTGTCTTCTGCTATTTACTCTTTGCCTTATTATTTGTGATAACTACCTTTGTTTTGCCTCATAACTATTTAGCCTGCAGATAATCAGAGGGCTCCTATGAATACTAATGAATTTGTTCTCTCTGCAGCCTTGCATGGGAGCTAAAAAATGCATCCTTGCATCCGTTTGACAAATGCAGATGGTGACAGCCAGAGATGCTAAGGGACTTACTCAGCAGTGGCTGGTGCTGAATCAGTGTAAGAGCCCAACAGAAGCCCCCCCAGGTCATGTCTTTTGGGCACATGATGGGTTGCTTCACCGGACTGGTGTTTGAGAGAAATATTTGGCAGATGTCATGGAAATAGGTATGCTTGTTAGCGGTCACAGGACGTGCATGTGAGGAGGGAGCGAGAAGACCACGTGCCTGGGACATGTCAGGAGTCACGCCAGTTCCTGCATCTGTCACCTGCGCATGACTCCGCGCAAGATCATCGTCCCCTCCTGCGTGCCGAGAGCATCTTGGTGTTGTCTTTGGCTTGTCTAAACTGCAAATCCTCCAGCCTGCAGGTTCAGGTTTGCATGTGGGCATTACCAACACGGGCCGAACTAGAGTCCTTCAGTTCCTGCTGTGCTTTGCCAGTTCTGCTTCCCTCGGAACATTTTCTAAGACTTTAAAGTGAATTGGTCTCACTTCAGAATATTTTGCATTTTAATTAAAAAGCCAAGGGACTGCCTGTGCAAATGGTAATGCAGGGAGGCATGGCTCTGGGGCCAGGTGTAATGCATAACAGCCTCAGGAAGTCCTGTAAGGCTAAGTGCATGCTCCTGCACCTGGTGGGGGTAATCTGACTGGGTGGTGGATGCATTGAGAGCAGACCCACTGGAACAGCAGATTGGAACAGCAGGGCGAGGAAGGGGTTGCCCCCCCCTGCCCCACTCTTGTGAGCCCCCCCTGCAGCACCACATCGAGCTCTGGGTCCCCAGCACGAGTCAGACATGAGGCAATTGGAGCAGTGCCAGAGGAGGCCATGAGGCTGCTTGGAAGAAGCACCTCTGCTTTGGGGCCAGGCTGGGAACTGGAGGGGTCGGCCTGGAGAAGGCTCCAGGGAGACCCCACTGCAGCCCTTTGATACACAGAGGGGGTTATGAGAACGAGGGGGACAGACTTTCTACCAGGGCCTGGAGTGATGGGACAAGGGGTGATGGTTTTTAAGTGGAAGGGGGCAGGTTTGGCTTAGGTATTAGCAGGAAATCCTTCACGATGAAGGCGGTGAGATCCCTTTGCCCAGGCTGCCCATACAGGTTGCAGATGTCCTGGCGATGGGAGAGTTCAAATCTGGGCTGGATGGGGCTTCCACAGCCCAATCTACAGGAAGGTCTCTCTGCCAGCGGCAGTGTGGTTGGATTAGGTGATCTTTAAAGGTCCCTTCCAACCCAAACCTTTCATGATTCTGTCATTTCAAGACAAAATGTCCCACCCCCCTCCTCCCCTTGCATCTGGCTAAAATGCCCTTGTGTGCTGGAGCCCTGGCACCGATCTGTCCCACCTCGGCCCCAGCTCCTTTGTCCTCACAGGGGTCATGGAGCTAAGTGGAAGGCAGAGACTCAGAAGCAATGTAGGAAGGGATGTTGCTCAGGTGGAACCATGTTCTGGGAGGGAGAGAGGGAGGCAGGAAGGTCAAGGTAAGGCAGAACCGTGGGACACTCAGCCAGGGTGAATGAATGCTTATTTAACACCAGCCACGGCCTCCCATGCACTTTGCTGTGGGGCTGAATGCTGGCAGGAACACAGGGTATTTGGGAGGAATTTCTTACACGGCTGAAAATTGCAGCTCTCGTCTGAAGGCTTGGGAACATTACCCTGAGAGGAGCACTGCCTAATGAGAGGATGGTGGAGCCTGCCTGGTGAGTTCCCTGCTGCTGCCCAGCATCATCCAGCATCCCCAGGGCATTCTGGAGCCGGCTGCTCTTGGCTGAGCTGCTGCCAGCCCCAAGGATGCTAGCAGGGACCCTGGTTTGCTTTCTGCACAGCTCAAAGGAACAGGCTGTGGTTTTAGTGCTGCTTCACCCCTGCAATAAATCCAGCCAGCTCCTTTCCATGCTTTCCTGAATGAGAGTAATTCCTTGAGCAAAATGCTGGAGAAGTAACTTGTAATTGCAAGTCCTCCAGCCAGGGTAGAAGAACATGCATGGCATTTCCTCTCCAGCAGATCCCCTCCGAGGAGGCCTACATTGCCAGCCCATGAGAACTGAGTTACAGGGAACTAGTGGGGCAGAAGCAAAGGGGACACTTCACTTGTGCTTTCATCAGGGAAGTTCTCATTTTACAAATCCTGCAGCTGCAAGAAAGGAGGATCTAGGTGGGCACTTCCCATCTGTGTCAGCAATGTCCAGCCATGCAGGTAGACTGGATGCTTTGGTGAGTGGGCTGCAGATCCTAATGCACAGAAGGGACTGGCAGGGGGTGGAAGCTGAACCAGTAAAAGGCATTAGACACAGACTGAGGACTGTAGTGCATGTCTTCATGCTGTGTTTTAATGAAATTCTTACTCATCCAGCCACTGCTTGAAGATGGTAGAGGCTTCTCACCATTTCTTCTGACCACTCAGCTCCAAATCTGGCAACCCAGACATTTTAGCAAAGGCAAGGCCTCCTTCCCAGAAGTGTTAAACTGCTTATAAGAACTCTCTATAGGTACTTAAGTAGGCCTATAAGTGGTTTAAATAGGTTTCCAAGTTGTGATGTGCCTGTGCCAGTGTTCCAGATGAAGCTCACATCTTTGTAAGTTTATGTATTATTTTCATCCCATTTCTTTGTAGTTTTACAGTAAGAGTAGAAATGCTGAATGCACAGGTGCCAGACACCCAGCTTATATTAGAATAGACTCATGCATAAGCTCAAAGATTCTCTTTATGTGGTCAAAGCCCCTTTAGTCAACATCTTCTAGAGAGTAGTATCCCATTTCCATAAGAAAATGCAAAGAGAATGTGATAGATGTGGTGATACACTCCAGGTGCACCAGCTGGTAAACAGATAACCACCAGAAGTTTTGCAGTGTCATGAACTACAGGTTTTATTTTATTTTTTTCAGGCAGATTGAAGCAAAACAGTGATGAAAATAACATCCCACACACCAAGAGGAAAAACTAACAGCAGGACTAATGCTTACAAAGGAAAATCACACTGATCAATGTGTAGAAACTTCAAAGCACTTTACAGGCATTTGGTGATTAAAAGCAGATAAAGAAAAGGAAAGATCCAAGCAGAGGAGGAAGAGCATTTAGGGCTATATCCATATCCACATCCATATCCATATCCAAGGCGGAGCAAGCCAGGTGGGAAGCAGCAGGCAGTGCCACAGCAGAGGAGGAGAGAGCAGCCGTGCCTGCCTCGTGCCCAGGGATTTAGTTGCCACAGCAGCCACCACCGCTGCCACCGCAGCAGCCTCCGTTGTTCATGGTGTAGCAGCAGGTCTGCATGGGCATGCAGCAGGTCATGGGGCAGCAGCACTGCGAGGGGTAGCAGCACGGCGTCTTGCAGCACTTCCGACTGCTGTAGCAGCAGACGGAATAGTTATTTCCACAGCATCCACCGCAACATCCGTAGGGCATTTTGTTGGTAGTGTAGGCAAAGCTGAAAAGCAACAGAAAGAGTTTCTTTTTCTCTGCCCAAATTTTACCACTGTGCAGATTAAACCTTGCTTATCCTCAGGTTTATCCCACCCTGGATGGATGGTGTAGTCCCTTCTGTCCAGAATCCCAAGTTAGGCGGTCCCCGAGATCTACACATTCTGGCTTTGGCCAGCAGTGTAATTGGCGTAGTGGCCAGCACTGGTTCCATCAGAAAGAAGCCACCTAAACTGATCCCTAAACCAATCCCTCCAAACTGGCCCCAAAAAAGACAGTGTAGGAAATCATGGATGACTTCCTACAAAGCACACAGAAATAGAGTGCAAAAGAGAAGGCAAGCAGTAAACTCCAACTTACCCTGTTGACCAGTGAGGACAAGTGAGAGGAACACAAGGAGTGAATGAAGAGCTCTGTGATGGGCAGCCTTTTATATGGTTCAAAACCACCACCCCCCTGGAAATGAGGCATTTTTCAGCAATTCTGACTTCAGTGTTTACCACCCAGCATATGCCTCTCACGTGTCTTCCGGTACTTAATCTTTACCTCTTTCTGTTTGCTCACCACCTCAATTCTGCACCATAATTAGTTGTACATATGAACAACAGGTGCAAATTTTCTAATGAATTTACATTAATGGGAATCGGAGGTAGCTATGAAGTATTCCCATCACTTCCTAAGGAATGACCTTGAGACAAAGAAGCACCTAACAATTTGCCCGGGGGAGGCGGGTGCTGAAGCAGTGGGAGAACCGTCTGGAACTAGGAAATGTCATTGTGGCTGTGTTTCTGGGGGACCAGTGGAAACTATTGGTAAATGCGAATCATTTCTTCCTGCATCTGAGAGGTGGCTGTGCATCCAAAGTTGACTGAAAAAATTGTCTTTTTTTCAGACTTGTGCTTAGTTCTCTCACCATGGTGTTTTGTCCTCACACCTTCACTTTTTATTTCTTGCATAGTATTATAGATTTCTTTTTCTGTGTTGTTTCTGTATACTTCATTTTCTGAGATTAAGGCCTGTGAGACCGAGATAACTCACCTTTCATTATATTCATGCTGATTAAATTTGAGGGTTTCATACTAAGAATTTGATTCTACATCCTTGTTTGCAAGTATGATATTCAACTCCCCTGCACCCCTGATGCTCACCTGGTATCGCACAGATGCTCTGGGCTCAGGCACCTATTAGAATCTTTTCAGCGATTGCCTTTAGCTGTTATGGATGCAACGAGTTAAGGCCAAGGCTGCTGTGCATGCAGAGTTCTGCCAAACAGTCAGGAGGGGACAGATAAGATGGGCAGAATGTGGCCACAGTGAGTTTGCAGATGACAAAACTGAAGGAATTGGCGGATACGCCAGAGGATCGTGCTGCCATCCAGAGGGACCTGGACAGGGTGGAGAAATGGGCTGGCAGGAACCTCACAAAGTTCAATAAGAAGTGCAAAGTCCTGGCCCTGGAGTATATCAGCACTAGGACATGCTGGGGGCACCTAGCTGGGAAGCGGCCAGAAAAGCCCTGGGGTGAAAACAAGCCAACAGCACGCCCTTGGGCAAAAGAGGCTGATGGTGTCCTGGGCTGTGTTAGGCCCCACATTGCAGCAGGTTGAGGGAGGGCATCTTGCCCCTCCGCTCAGCACTGGAGAGGCCGCACAAGGAGTGCTGGGACCCCAGTCCAGGAGAGGCCTGGGGAGAGTCCCATGGAAAGGTCTGGGCCTGCTGGGGAGAGTACCATGAAGGCCACCATGGTGCTGAAGGGCCTGGAGCCCCTCTGCTGGGAGGAGAGGCTTAGAGCTGGGGCTGATCAGCCTGGAGGAGAGGATGCTCAGGGGGATTCCATCCATGTCCATGCCAGGGCCAGGCTCCAGCCAGTGCTGCCCAAGGCCCAGAAAAGAGGCCCTGGGCACAACCTGGAGCACACGTTTTGTCTGAGCACCAATAAACAATTCTGTACTGATTGGGGACTGAACATGGATTTCCCAGAGAGGCTGTGGAGTTTCCTCCTTGGAGATCTTCAAAAGCTTCTGTACATAGTTCTGAGCAGCCTGCTCTGGGTGTCCCTGCTTGAGCAGGGGTTGGACTAGATGGACCCAGTGGTCTCTTCCCACCCAGACAATTCCCTGATTTTGTGATTGTGTTGGAATCAATGAAGATGTTATGAAACAGGCATGAGGATGAGGAAAAGAGCTGTGGTCACGTGCAGAGTCAGGACAGCTCCATGTGAGAAGCTGCAGATAGTTTTTGTATGAGGAGAGGGAAAAACAATGTAAGATTGGAGTCCCAAGATGCTGAGGCAGCACCTCAATTAAAGGCTGCCGTCATGTTCAGCAGACTCTGAATGTGTGGCTGGAGTGACAGCAGGAGATCCATACTGGCTGGGACACGTAATTTCTTCCCAAGCTGCGAACATGATCTCCTATGACGTTGGGTGTCCCTGCTGGAATTGTCCCCAGGGGACCATCGGTCACACAGTAATAGGCAGATACCTGCCTGCAGGAGGTAATACACCATTGTGGAAACCCTCAAACATGCCATCCACTGAATAAACCATTCATTGTCTTTTTATCAGCCATTATTGCTGTCATGATGGCCAAGACGATCCCTCTATAGAAATGGATGGGAACCCTGCAGGACTGTTGCTAAACAGGATTTTGTACAGGTATTGAGAAGGTACTGGGATTTAGTTCTTATTTGGTCAGAAATATCTTCCACACTAAATCCCTATTACATGCCATGCCATGTCTTTGTAAACTTCCATGGTGGTTATGTGAATTTGGGAGTGGCAGCACCTTTGTGAACTGGGAGGAATCTGTGATGGCAACTCTTCCAGCATGTGCTAAAATTACCATTCACAAGATTTTCTTAACAGAATGCACTTCTGATATGGTATTCTATAATATGGTATAGGATATCCTTCTGCCAGTATATTGGAAATGATTTATCTATTAATCAAAAACTCCTGAAGACTTTAATAATCTTTTCAGGAGAGTCTAAGGTGGTAAAGATTATTCTAATGCAAACCTGTGTATACCTTCATAGTGTATGCTATGAAGGTTTGGTTGAGAGAAGCAATCAAGACAGTGCTCAAGGCATTTTTTCTGAGACGTGCAATTCAGAGCTGTGTCCTGAATTTTAATAGTAAAGGAAGTCCCAGTCAGGTAGAGAAGGTATTGTTGACTCATGTGTGTGCTATTTGAGGAATGGAGCTTTTAAGTTCTGTGCTAGCATTTGGGTTTCATTCCAGTGCTTGTAATTCAGGAATGCCACATAGGAAAATCTTTGCTAATATAAAAATAATCCACCAATTAAAGGTCCTCTCTAAATTTTGTTTTCAAAGGTGTTAGTAGAAGAAGATGCTGTCTCCTGTTCAGTGAGTAGTGAATTCCTCTCAGTACCTATCAAAATGTCCATTAAAATATCAGGGACGGCTTCCTATACATAGCTGGGGTGGTGTTTTCAGTGTTGGAATTATGTGTACTTTATTCAGTCCTTTGAGTTTTATTTACCTTAACCACTTAGTTTTACCATCAAAACTGAGCTGAGTATCTGAGGCAGAGGTGCAGTAAGTGCAAGAAGGTATCACACTGCTTTGCTCTCTTTAGACATGGCATAATTCATGCCAACAGGAAGCAAAGCTGAGTGGTTCTTTGTTTTCTAAATGTTCTTCCCTTCTATGGGAGCATGTTTGTAACCCTCGGGAGTCTGATAATGATGAAGAAAATGGCACCAGAACAAGGACCCATTCTAGGAGAAGTGATGTAAGAACAACCAAACAAGGTATTTTACGTTTTGCTTAATGCCAAGTTTTATTGTCTACAAGTCAAGAGAGAAAATGAAGAATGACGACATTAACAGCAGAAGTATCCCATGTCCCATACACCAAGAAGAGAACTAACAGCCACAATAATATGTAAGATCTCTTGTCTTGCACCGTGGGTGACATGTTCAAGTGCATTGCAGATCTTCGATAATTAAAGGAAAGAAGAAAGAAGAAAACTAGAAGAAAATTGCTAGGCAGTTACTCCGTCATCATGTGAAACAGAAGTGAATGATGGTCAGGTTTTCATCCCCTTGTGCCTGTTCTTCTTGCACGCCAGAGATGGGAGCCAGCAAACTGTTTTTCCTACACGGAGTTGGCTCAGCAGCACTTCTTGATGGAGGCGCAGCACTGCTGGATGGGAATGCAATACTTTCTCATGGGGGAGCAGTAATTCACAGGGCTGCAGCACACCACAACAGGCTTCTTCTTCACCACGTAGGAGCAGCAAGACAGACATCCAGAGCAGCAGCAGGGGCGGCAGCCACAGCAGCAAGTCCGCACGCATTGCTGGCCACAGCAGCAGCAGCAGGGCTTCTGGCAAGGATCACAGCAGGACTGCTGGCAGGGGTCACAGCAGGGCTTCTGGCAAGGATCACAGCAAGACTGCTGGCAAGGATCACAGCAAGACTGCTGGCATGGGTCACAGCAGGGCTTCTGGCAAGGATCACAGCAAGACTGCTGGCATGGGTCACAGCAGGGCTTCTGGCAAGGGTCACAGCAAGACTGCTGGCATGGGTCACAGCAGGGCTTCTGGCAAGGGTCACAGCAGGACTGCTGGCATGGGTCACAGCAGGACTTCTGGCAAGGGTCACAGCAAGACTGCTGGCATGGGTCACAGCAGACGGTCTTCTGGCAAGGGTCACAGCAGATGGACTGCTGGCATGGGTCACAGCAGGGCTTCTGGCATGGGTCACAGCAGATGGACCTCTGGCATGGGTCACAGCAGGGCTTCTGGCAAGGGTCACAGCAGATGGACTGCTGGCATGGGTCACAGCAGGACTTCTGGCAAGGGTCACAGCAAGACTGCTGGCATGGGTCACAGCAGGGCTTCTGGCAAGGGTCACAGCAGGACTGCTGGCATGGGTCACAGCAGGACTGCTGGCATGGGTCACAGCAAGACTGCTGGCATGGGTCACAGCAGCAGGACTGCTGGCAGGGGCTGCAGCAGACAGTCTTCTGGCATGGGTCACAGCAGACGGTCTTCTGGCATGGGTCACAGCAGACGGTCTTCTGGCAGGGGCTGCAGCACACCGTTTTGCTCTTCACAACAGAGCAGCATCCAGTAGAGCAACATCCACTGTGGCACATGTTGTTTGTAGTGTAGTCCAAGCTGGAGGGAGCGAGGATCTGAAATACAGTTTACATACAGATACAATTCATCTTTACCCGTTCATAGATGTGTTTTATTTTAGCATACAAATGCTGCTGTCTAGCCCCATGGGTGATAGCCTTACCACACTTCTCTTCCTATTTATTTGTATTGAGTTGCCCCCCCCAAAAACCCTTACAGAAATTGAGCTACCTGGCTCTATCCCAGCAATATTTCTGCATCTTTTGAACTATCCTGGGTGTTACCTTCCCTGTGCTGATCCATGAGCATCACCTGCTGAATTCTCATCCCAAGAAGCCTGATTTACACTCCCAAGGCCTGAGCTCTCTCCATCAACTGTCTTTTGCAGTAAGCAATAGACCAACAGACTTGGAAAGTCTGGATTTCAGACAGAACTGTAGAGCAGATACAAAAGCACATTTGCATCCATTGCTTGACCAAAGCCAAATGAGAACCGTTGTCAGCTAAGAACACTAGGTAACACTTACCTTGCTAACTGAGTGGTTCAGTTGAGTGAGGAGCAAAGGGACGGGGAGACCTTTTATTTAGCTCGACATGGCCCTGACGGAAATGAGGTACCCCAAAG
Organism: Heteronetta atricapilla; assembly: GCA_011075105.1. Classification (NCBI taxonomy): domain Eukaryota; kingdom Metazoa; phylum Chordata; class Aves; order Anseriformes; family Anatidae; genus Heteronetta; species Heteronetta atricapilla. The sequence goes on along the minus strand of CM021755.1, from coordinate 2,147,162 downwards.
CAATTTGTGATTTACCCACTAAGCCTATACTTATTTGTTGAATGTGCCTTCATCTATTTAGTCTTTGCCTCATTATTTTTGACCAACCCTCAATTTTGTGTTATTATCAATTTGTTCAGTAAATTTTTTACAATTTTTTAATGTCAAATTAATTCTTGTGTGATGCTTATGAACTGCTTAAAACGTATGTTTCTGCTCATTTTGCATATGGTAATGCTGTTACACCAAGTGGCTAGGAGGCTAGTTCAGAGCTAGCGAGTGCTAAATTAACATTCAAATCATAATTCAGATTGAGGAGCATTGGATTCCAGAGGTACACAAAGACCTTTTGGACGTCAGTCGCTCCTTGGTATGTCTTTTTCACATAGAATTCCAGCATGCATAATTCCATGGCCCCATGCTTTGTTTATGAGTGCAGAAATGGTAAGGCCTCATGGCTTTCTTTGGGGTCTCTGGTCATCAGAAGAGCAAATATGGAACAGAAAGCTCTTGACATCTCCTCCCTTGATTGGAATACGGGAAAATGCATGCCTTGGTCTTACCAATATCAGAAATTTTAGATGAAAGAACTCTGCAAATTCATCATGGAAATTAGAAATAGAGTTTGGATCAAATCAGAGTTTTACAATTCCTTTTGGACATCTTTACATAAAAACAAAACACAAAAGTTTCTTGGAAGTTTTACATGCTTAGCATATGCTTAGCATGACTTGATCTGCAAAATTCCTACTCCATTTCTACTCCAAGTTCTAGTATGCCCTCGAGTAATGAAATATCCACCTACGGATGTTATTTCTGGAGTAGCTCTATGCTGAGTTCTCAGTCACCCATTGGCAGTCATTACTGCTGATGTTAATGATCATGTTGCAATTATTCATTAATGATGTTAATATTTATTTTGCTTGAAAGCCTGAAGGCATCACATGATGCACTGAACATCTTTAAGATTTCAAATTTAACTACATCTTTTGAAAAAAATGTCTCCGGTCAGAGGGAATTCACGGGACCCAGGCCCATGACTGACGTGGTTGAGTGCTTTGTTTCTGAGATCACCCTGGGGCAAATGCCTACTCATGCCACCACGGGTCTGCGCATCTGAAGGACCCTGGACCACCCTCCCCTACAGCTCCACTGGAGATATACTGATTTCTGCCAAGACGAAGGCGAGAAGAATCAGGCTTTTTGTGTTCCCTGAAACTTCCCTGAACACAGTGAAATCCAGAATCACAGATGCTGAGATCAGAAGAGGTCATTATTAACCTTCATTTTGACTTCTGGTGGCATGAAGCACGTTTCGACTCAGTTTCTGTCAGGTAGCTGCTGATTTAGTTTGACTAGATCCCAACTTTTAGAAAGCTACCCAGTTTGGCTTTGAAGAATTCAAAGGACCATGAAGTCACCATTTCTCTAGGCAAGCTCTTCCCAAGGTCAATGTTCCTGTCTGCTAAAACACAGGCTTCATCTCCTATTGAATTTGTCTAGCTTTATGCTAATTACCCGGTTAGGCTTGGTTGCGGCCACACATTATCATCTAATTGGTGATACAATCAGATAATGACAGGACAAGGGGGAATGGTTTTAAACTAAAAGAAGGGAGATTTAGATTAGAAATTAGGAGGAAAGTATTCACTCGGAGGGTGGTGAGGCATTGGACACGCTGCCCAGAGAGGTTGTGGATGCCCCATACCTGGAGGTGTTCAAGACCAGGTTAGATGAGGCTCTGGGTGGTCTGATCTAGTGGGTGGCAACCCTGCCCATGGCAGGGGGTAGGAACTGGATGATCTTTGAGGTCTCTTCCAACCCAAGCCATTCTATAATTGAATTCTGTGATACAGATTGACAACAGCTGAGTCTGTGCATCTCAACTGACAATAAGGAGGCTGATGGCAACCAGTGGGGATGGCCAGGAGGGGATTGCTGAGAAATGAGAAGGGACCCCGGCACTGGAAATGTGGGAGACTAAGCAGGGAGATAAAAGATGTTGGTTGAAGTGAGGCAGTTTTCAACGTGTCTTTGTATGGATCCAGTGCAGGGCTTAATTCATTGACATGCTAGGTTGGAAAATGCACTGTTGCTTTTAGAGCTGGATGTGCACATCAGAGATGGCTAAAGCCATGTGAGACAGTCAGATTGGCTGCCTGGTGACCTGTAACCAATTTTACAGGAGGAGTTTTACAAAAGAAAAATTGCTATTAGATTAAAAAATAATAATAATAAAAAAACTTGCTTATATTTCAGGCTGAGTGAATGAACACAGAAGGCTCAGAAAGGTGCCCAGAGTAAGAAAGTGTTGTTTATTTTGTTTAGAGAATTATGAATGCGGTGAAGCAATCCTTGCCATGAACCAGCTAATACAAATTCCTCCTCATTAAACCTTAGGGGTTTGCTAATGGTTTATCCTGCTTGTGGAAATCTGCTATTATGTTATTTAACACAGTGGAGCAGAAATGTTCCTCTAAGCTACCTAAAGCATTAGGTATGGAGAACTTCTTCATTTCTGAGATTTTATGGTCTCTGATTTTTTTACAAGTATTCTAGGGAAGTAAAACTTCCATAAAGTTTTGATCCATGCTGTTGCAGCTGGTGAATTTTTCCAGGGCTGACAAATGCTTCATTCTTTTCTCCTTATTTCTGCAATTTCTTATCCTGAAGCTACTGGGAACTTTAACCTCAAGTGCAGTAGTAAGTGTAACCAGCTTGGAGACTTTGTGCCTTTTGTGGGACTAAAGGAGAGGAAATAATGCTGTGATTAGTCACAGAATAGAAACTTCAAGGCCTGGGGCAGGAAAAGAAAGTGAACATACATACATACTTGAAGGTAAAACTACTCCTGTGCACTGAAAGCTTTATTGATCTGATGCCCAATTGGAGAGAAGTGAAAAATGAATAGGGAAAAGGGTTTTTAATGTAGTTCCCAAAGGCTGCATGAAAATGAGCCATCTTGTAGTAAAGGCAATGACAACTTAGGTGTGTAATTAATTGTACTGCCTCCCATTTGCAACTTTTCCTCTTTAATAGGCTGTTCCTCTATAATGACAAATTTCTCTGTAACTTATAAATAACTAATTCCAATTACTTACAAACCAACTGGTTATTTACTAGGGAATTCCAGTGCCCAGCTCATCCAGCCTATTTCCCATGCCTGCCCTAGGATGGATGAATCATGCTTGGGAAACCTTTGCTCATTTTACATTATAGAAAATGTTTAATTAAGGGTGTTCCGAGGCAGGTTAAGGTGTCTGCAGGATTTGCTTTGTTTTGTTTCCAGATATAGCAGCAGATCCCATCTGGAGTGAAAACATGAATGTGCAGGCAAGGCCCCAGGCTGCAACTCTTAAACCCTCATTGCATATGCTGAGCTCAGTGCAAGCAGTCATTTTTCACCAAGAATTAAACCAATACTTTTCTTCCAGCCCTCTGCCTGTGGTTCAGCAGGCATTTCCCTCGACTTTTGTGTTTCCTTAGCATTCCTTCAACTTAGGATGATTTCAACAATGATTAAGGTATGGATGAAAAGCCACAAGGCGAAAGAGATGCCATAATAAAACAGGTATGATGGAGTGATGACTGAAAACACCCAGAACTGTTCAAATGCAACTTTTATTTTCTTGCTGAAGATTGAAGGAGCAAAGCATGAAGGTAAAACCCGGCAGAAAACATTGTGATTTACATTGGTTAAAAGAACTTAAATAGCTCTAGGATAATTAAAGCAAGATATTCATCCCAATTTTGCATGACCCTCCAATTGTTTTAAAAGCATTTGATTGCAGAGAAGTGGTACGCCGGGTGGGCGATGAAAACTGCAGACGAATTCAAAGCCTTGAGCAAGGTGGTATCCAGCGGCTGTGGTGGTGTGCGCATGCCTGGATCCTGCTGCTAGTACTTGGGGTACGTTGGCGGCAGCTTGCAGATGTTCTTGGT
>CM021755.1:2127007-2143231 GCA_011075105.1 Heteronetta atricapilla | reverse complement strand
GCAGGAGGTCTCGCGGCTGTGGCAGGATCCACGGGAGCACATCTTTCCGGGGAGTTGGAATAGCTGTTGAGAAGAACGAGAGAGAGAGAGTTACTGTCTTGCTTGTATGGCAACACCACTCCAAGTTCCTGCACTCTGACTTTTCCCAATTGCTCTCTTGAAGTTCAGTTTCTTGTCCTTTGTCTTATGTTCAAGATGATGATTCTGAAAGCGATAATGCCACCTCTTTTAAGGGATACTCTATAGTGGTCCAGTTCTGATGGAAATTTCAGAAATGAGCAAGGTAATGCTGATGGCATTTTAAGGTTTAAGTTTATATCTGATTCTCAGCAGTGATTCAGCTGAGATATCTCTCATCTGTCTCTATGTAGTTTGGGAATTAGTTTCTTGTTAGATCCCAAAGGCTCCCCCTTCACAAACTAAGAACAAGAAACACCTAAGAGAAAGGCAAGGTCTCAACACAGAACCAGTCAACCAAATGTCCTGTGTGGTATCCTAATGCCAAAGAACAGATAATTCAATATAGTCCAACTTACCCTTTGTTGGAGCAGGGAAGAGCACTGAGAAGTGAAGCTGAATGAAGAAGGAGCAGGAGAGGGCTACTTTTATATACTTGCAGTAGGCTTGCCCAATAAATTATGCATCTCTTGGCAATGCTAACAATTAATCATGTAATCACGTTCATATTTATCTTCTGTGTGTAGTTTTTAGCACTTCCGATTTGACAGTCGGGAAAAACAATTAGTACTTTTCCCTTGAGATGTTAATTGACAATGGATTTCCTAATCTGCTTTATAAGGGGATTTTGAAGGTAATTTTGTAGTTGCATATTAGAAAGAACCTAACCCTAGAGTTATTTGAGTGATTTGTCATTGGGCAACCAGTATTGCATCAACGTGCAATTCAAGTGTTGACTCCTGCTCCGCATGCTGCCCCTTTGTCCATGTGGCAGACTCACGTTTTTGTTGATATGTTTTTCATGACACAAGGGACAGTAATTAACATCCACAACTCACATGGACCATACTTAGGGGGAAGTCCTGGTGACTAGCTCCAACGCACCTAACGCCTCAACACTGGAGATGACGTTACAAGGATGTTCCCAATTCCATTTTTTTCATTCTGTTTGTGAGTTCACAAACCATTGGCTGTTTTTCCTTGTGCTATGATACCATCCCATTTGCGTTCCTCCCTGAAGAAAAGGATTTCAAATATTAACCAGAAAGTGCTGGGAAATTCTCACCTACTAGCACCCTGTTTTCAGATCCCCAATTGCTTCAGGCTTCTGCCTTACTTAAGCAGTTTTGTAATTTTTAACTCATTGAAGTGCTTCACCTTTTACTATTGGGTTTCTCTTACAGCATCCTAGGACTTGACTTTACAATGATGAAATGGGTATTTGTTACTTTCTGGTGACTTTTATCCAGGTGGGAGCTGCCAGAACCCTCAGGAGCACCCTGTGGATCAGTGCTGTTGCAAGTAAAACAAGAGGGTCTGAGAAGTTGCTTACTGAGCTCATGAATCAGCAGCTATGCCTGTAGAGATGCCTTTTGGAATGTATTTTATGTCAAATGAAAAAAATAAATAAAAAAAAAAAAAAAAGCTTGCTACTTTGTCAGTGTTGTTGATATGTTAACTCATTCTGAATCTGAAAACACATCCTGGGGAAGCATGCCTCCAGGGGCAGCATGCCTCCATGTTCTGGTTGGATTTATCTTTTTTTTTTTTTAATATATACTTTTTATTTTTAATTATTTTTTTATTTTTCAAGCCATGATTTAGCAAAAAATAAGCTAGCCTTCGTTTAAGAAAACCTCACCTGGAGCCTTCTGCGCAGCGCTGTGAGTTCTAAGGAATACAAGAATGGTTCAACAAGGTTGCTGAAGCAGTATACTTTGGGAAGACCCTTGTGTTGGTTCTGTGTCTTGCAGGGTGCATTCATTCCACCCCAGTGTAGCTACTAGAAGTTAGTCATTTAGGCTGAAGCTAATTGTGGAGCTCTTTGTGAAACTGATGGAGAGGAACTGGCAGAAGGAAGCGAGCGATCCTGTTCTAGAACAGATGTCTCAGCTAGATGAGCTGGTGACTGGGGAGATAAGAATTGTCTTAGGTTGTAAAAAGTAGACAGAGATTTCACATTTATTTTAAAGTGTGTGCAATATTTGCTGAAAACATTAATTTGAAGTTCAGTGAAAGAGGAGGGTTAGAGAAGTCCTCTAGGTGCCTATTTGCATTTATTAGACACCTCAAAACCTTTGCAATCCTGAGTCAGAGTAACAAACATAGTATGTGGCACTGTTGAACCGGGGAAGTGAGAATCACAGTCCCAGGCTAACCAGGGTGCAGACAAGCTCACTGTATGCTGTACGTAAATGCATTCATCTGCTACAGAAATGTGTCTGGAATGAATGGCTTTCATTCATTCTGAAACTTTGGGATGTGGGCATTTTGTGGTGACTGAGAAGAGAAGAACAGGAGCTGTGACTAAGAAGACAGAGGTAAAGATAATACTCATGTAAAAATGTAGATGAGTAAAAAAACATAAACATTTTCTATATTTGGAAATGAAATTTTATTGTCTCTACACATTTGGAGGATGATACAGAAATATCATGTATAAGCCACTACAAGGATAAATCATTCCCAGCCTTTTAGAGAAGAACAAAACTGGGTCTTGCATGCTAAATACATTGAAATAGATCATATTTATATTTAGAAGAAAATTCAAATCACAGAAGAGGTATTTAAGGGTTCACATAAACCAAAAATGGGAATAGAGAGATGGCGATTTGAGCTTTAGGCATCAAGAGCATCATTGGCGGGTGCATGTCCGGATCCTGCTACTAGTACTTGGGGTACGTTGGCGGCAGCTTGCAGATGTTCTTGGTGTACTGGGGGCAGTAGGGCTGCACGGGGGGGCAGTAGCGCTGCACAGGGGGGCAATAGGTCTGCACGGGGGGGCAGTAGCGCTGCACAGGGGGGCAGCAAGGTGTCACGCAGGGGAACTGAGGCACAGGTTCCCTCTGGAAGGTATAGTGGCAGGAAGGTCCCGAGTCATGGCAGGAGGAGCGGGAGCTGTGGCAGGAGGTCTCACGGCTGTGGCAGGATCCACGGGAGCACATCTTTCCGGGGAGTCGGCAAAGCTATGGGGAAAAAAGGGAGGGAGAGAGAGAGAGACCGTCATACTGATACAGCAGCACCAATGTACAAGTTCCTACCTGCCTGCCTTAAAGTGCTCTGGAGCTTCCCATTTTCCTTCCTAATTTATTCTTCTTCATGGATAAAAAGATTATTTCAATGCTACTTAGGTATTGGGAAGTGATTTACATCCCCCACTAAAAAAAATGACCTTTTACAGGAGCCATTTTTGTCTTCAGACAAAAAATTACTCAAACTATTCCTTGCCCATAAGTAGTCCCAGACCCACCAGTGCCTTCTTTTTGAATACTTCAAAAATCTCCTTTCCATAAAGCTCTCCGACTATCCTTCTCTCTCGGTATTTTCCAATTTTTCTGTTGTTTTGTTTTGTGCCTCTTCCTGTGAAGTCTACATCCCACTTAGCATTTACGTTCATTCACAGGTAACAAGAATTTGGTCACTGGCATAACCAAGGCCCAGGGAGAAGAAATAGGCATCATACTCGAGCTCCACCAGAGCTTCTATGAAAGCAGATGGTTTCCTAGAGAAACTCAGGAGAAACAGAAAAATTAAACTCACCCCTTCAGCAACAGAAATGAAGGTGTATAGGAGCAGAGAAGCGAATGAAGGAAACCAGGATGGGAGAGCTTTTATACTGTTCCAGAGGGTTATCTGGGACATGAGACATCTCTTGGCAAGTGTAACCTAATTACATATCCCAGCCCATTTTTATCCACTGTATTCAGCTTCCGACATTTTCCCTTTGATGCACTGTGCTTTTAGCATTTTAATTGTCCCATAGGTTATTAATAGTGCTTTAGTTCCTTCACCTCCCTATGAAAGAGATTGGAAGGTATTTCGTGCGAAGTGACGCCAGTGCTGAAGATACTAATGGATCTGGTCATGGACAGCAAGTATCAAGCGGAAGAGGTGTTTGTAATTCAGAAACACTAATTCTTCAAGCTGTGCCGGGATGTCACATGGGCTGAGAGCTAAACGTCATCACACCTGTGTGTGAAGAAAACTGATTACTAATGGGAACTCCTGGGGATTATGTTTAGGGCAGGAATATTCTAACTGAATTGCTCAATGGAACCGGAAACCTTAATGAGAGATTCAGAATTAGCCCTCATAAGTCCCTCATGGATAATTCCAACCTGTCTATATGGTATGTCCTATCAATGGTTCTTTTTCCTCTTGTAGATGCTGCCTTAGCCTAATTCTGCAATACTGTGCCGATGGCAGTGCTATGGAGTGCCTGGAGCACAATGGGTTGAGGTGCACCCACCACTCTTAAGTCCCGCTCATGCTCCCAGAGGTGTAGTTACTCTCTGTTCCTGTTTTCCTTTGTCCCTCTTTAATTTATTCCTATTTTCCTCCTAACATATTAAATGAAATGTGTCTTTAGCTTACTCTTGGGAAATTTTTACCGGTTGAGGTTGTAAGCAGGTGAGCCATGTGCCTGCCTCCAGCATATGGTGGAAGTTCTTAAAGTTCACAATAATCATAGAATCATACAGTCACAGAATCACAGAATGGCTTGGGTTGGAAGGGACCTCAAAGATCGTCGAGTTAACGTTGAAGGAATGTTGAAGATAATATATGAACTGTGAGCTGGAGAGCACTCTCCTGGTATTGCTGCCCTGCTTTCAGTTCTGCAGCTCTCGTGGAACTACACATTGGACAGGGCTGTAGCTCAAGAAACAAACAAACAAACCAGCCAGCTGCGGTAGAGGTACATGCTCCCGAGTCTGGATTTTCATGTGAATCACAGGTGAACTCCAGGTTTCCTTCCCATGTCCCCGTACTGGTCATGCCCATCTCACCCAGCAATTACATTTTCTTCTAACATAAAAGGCAAGAATGTGTCAGCACACGGATGGCATTGTGGGATTAGACATCAGGCACAACTGATTTTGGGTGATGCTCTCCTGACTCACCGGGATCCCTCAAACTGGCCTATTTGTGCCTGTGCTTCAGTATCACTACGTACAGAATGAACCTATAAATACTTCGCTGCAATGTTTTATTTAGGCTGTAGTTAGGTGATGCCTTTAGAAACCTGTGGTCACGTGCGACAGTAAATCTGTCGTCATATTGAAGAGACCAGATGGTAAAACAAAAGACGTGAGTCAGCTGCCGGGAAGCAAGGGCAGTGAATAAAAGTGGCTGTGGTCAGGGGACAGCAGAGCCCCTGTGCTCCTGCAGTGCCTCACCGCTGCAGCCTCTATAAAGGTCTCCTCTTTCAGCCCCTTCCCTTCAGCTTGGCTTTACCTCTCCCACCGTACCCCTGTTGTTGAGTAAGGTACGTGAGTAGACTGCTGATCCGGATCATTTATGGAAACTTATATGTGGATTGTAGCTCTGTTTTTACCTGCTACATCTTGACTTGGCTCTGCCTAAGTCCAAACAATTAGTTTACTTTAAATAGCTCAGGTGAGAGATACTTTAAGGAATATTCCTATATTCCTTTTTTTTTTTTTTTTTTTTTTTTTTTTAATGATAAATCACATATAATTATTAAAAATGATAATAAAGAGGTTTTTGGACTAAGCTCTTATATAGTGTCTGATATATAATGCAGAAGATAATATCACATAGGCAAAGATAAAACAAGGACAAAAAGAAGTCCCAATTTACTATAGGAAAGCCTTCTATCCCTGGTTAGCCCTGCTTATCTCTAAATGTAGCAGAGACAAAAACGGTGTGGAAAGAGGTTTCCTTGCATCCAGCACCAGGTGACCTTTCCAGCAGGAGTACCCATGGCCTGAAATGGTGTGCTCCCCTGGGGGGCATCCTTCTTCAGCTTGAACTCAGCCTGGTAGGAGGTGGTGGGCTCCTGGCTGGGCATACAGCTGGAGGCAGCCACAAGCTCCGTGGGATCCCACCGCTGTGGTTCATGCTGAGAAAGGTGGTCTGGGGGCACTTCTCCTCGCCTCTCTCTCTTCTGATGTTTGCCTTGGGTTTAATATGCTTGTTGCGACCCATTTCTTGTCCCCTTTTTTTCTGCTGGATGGCTCAAGGCCATGTCCAGAAAATGTCCCCTGCGGACGTTGCTCTTGGCACAGGTGCCATCGCAGCAGGAGGGAGGTGAGGACGATTTCTTGTTGAATTTATGCAATCTGCTTTCCGGCTCCTCTTCCCAGCCGTGTGAGCTGAGATAATAAAACTCCAGCTAAGGTGAGATTTGCTGTCTCTGTTCATTGGGCTCTTCCCTAAACGAATGACACAACCTGCAGTGCTGCAGCTTAGCCAGGCACGTAGGTGAGAACTTGGACGGCTTTAAAAGAATTAAGATAGGAGATTTTATCTCCCCTTCCCTCAAAAGCTTTCAGTTAGGCTCAGGCCCGGCCCAGAGCCTCCTGTCTGGTTTGGTTTCCACGTCCTGCGTGCCGTAGGGTAGGTTTGGCATGGGGAGCCAGGTACCTGGTGGCTGGGGGATGGGGACAGATGGTGGCACCACGCAATGACCTCCTGCCTGTCCAGGGCTGCACGTCTCTGACCCTTCCATCTGCAATCCTGTCCCTCACATATGGGAACCATGCGCCTCATTATTTTAATTAACAGTTATAATAAAACAAGTGCTAATAATAAGTTTCTTGTTTCTTTCAAAGACTCAGTGCAAATCCTTCGCTAATTAAATATCTAGTGCATTACACACCAAACTGCTCTCATCGCACAGAGGCACGAATTTTGGTAGCAGTCTGCCTCTGTGCTGGTGCACGCTGGGGATAGTGCAGTGGGAAACACAGCTGCTGTTTTTTATGGACATCTCTCCATTTCATATTATTTTATTTATTTATTTATTTCTTCTACATCTGCTAGGAAAGCTCAGCACTTTTCTGATTCCTGCTGAGAAAGTTTTTTTTTTTTTTTTCTTTTTTTAATTTCTTTTTTATCCCCCCTCCCCCAGTATGTGGTGGTCACAGGTCTGGAGTTCACAATGGGAGTCAATGCTGCAGCGCCTGGCCTGACTTAAATTATTTTTTATTTTTATTTTTTTTTTCCATTAACCAATACTTCATCTAGGCAATATGGGCCCTTGCAGGCATTTTCAAAGAAGGTAAAGTTACCTTGCACAAAATATCTGTCTAACCCCATGCTCCATATCTACAATAGATCAGAAGGAAGATCAAGTATAATGGGGTCCTCCCTCTCCTTGTGCCCTTTTGTTTATGGTCACCAGCGACTTTCAGGCTTCCTAGATGGAGTCTGCTTTTGTGCTCAGCAGCCATGCACGGAGGACCCGGTATTGCAAATCCGAGGCTTTGCTTTTAGGCTTTGCTCTTTCAAAATGTGCCAAGAGTCTGAGCCGCAGGGCCTGGCATCTCAGATCCCAGGGTGACCTTAACCTCCAGCCCCAGACAGGTCTGCCCAACCCAGTGCCTGGATCTGCCTGGCAGGTGCTGAAGGTTTGGGGATCCGAGCTGTAGCACACTGCTGCTGCCTGGGGGGGGGGGGGGGGGGGCCGGGCCGGGGGAGGGGTGGGAGCTGTCTGCAGGCTGTGAAAGGCAGCTCTCATTCATAAAGGTGAGCTTGGAAATGATGCTAAAAGCAGTAATGTTGGAAACACACCAGAACACCAGCACGTTTTGTGAGTTTAGGTTTTAATATCACATTTTTTGCTACTGGAGACAGAAGCAGGAAATTAATGGATTAAAATAACTTGCTCGCAAGAGGGCAAATCACATTTCGGACGTGCTGACACCACGTCGCAGGAGCAGGAGAGGCACATTGCGCTGGAGGGAAGGGGCAGGACCTGCCCAAGCTCAGGGCTGCACCCTGCGGAGGCGAGGGGCGAGCGCAGCCCCGCAGCCAGCTGACCGTCGCTGCATCTTCAGCCCTTCACTTCTGCTGCTGCGGGGGCCACTGCACTGGCTGCTTGATCTGCTGCTGCTGCTGCTGGCAGGGGACGGGTGCCACCGGCCCCTGCCCGGGCACAGTGACCACGGGGCCTTGGGGCTGCAGGACCACCACTGGCGTCACGTCCTGCACGGCGTTCACTTCGTGGCAGACGACCTCCTCGGAGCCGTGGCAGGAGGAGCTGCCGCTGTGGCAGGAGGAGCTCTCGTTGCTGTGGCAGCCTCTATCTCCACGGGAGCACATTTTTTGATCGGTGCGGGGAGCCTGGGGAGGAGAAATCCTTCGTAGTTAGATGCACGAAGCTTTCCACACCCTGCTTTGCATTCAGATTTTCTCGGTGTGTTTACAGGATTGCTGGGGCTCGGCAGGGTTTGCCCACCCACCCATCCTGCTTCCCCACCTTGGGGCTTCGTTCCCACATCACTGGCACCAGAAAAAATGCCCTCACCACGGCCCCAGTCTCCATTTCTGCCCAGCTCCACATTCCATTTCCCTGCTCTCCCTTGCTGCATCCCACGAGCACTCATGCAAGATGTCCTGGGAGAAGCTGTGCAAGGGAGGAGCAGATGCACTGCCCGCTGTCAGTCTATGCTGGGGTCTGAAAAATTGGGCTCCTGGGCACAGTCAGTGAATTTGCAGCTGGGACTGCTGGTATTGGAGCAGCAGCGAAATACACTTTCAAAGCCGGATTCTCAAAATGAAGAAACTCCTGTGCCTTCCTCCCTCCTTCTGCCCTCCTCACCCTCTGCTCCCTGCACACCCAAAGCTCATTGCTACCTGACTTCCTAGAGCATGAGGCACATCTGACCCCCTTCAGAGGGACCAAGCCCCTGGAGCTGAGGTTTCAGCTGTTCAGAAGATCCAGAGGCTCTTCAGGCAACTTCCTCTCATAGGTTAAATCTGCCTTCTCAGTTATTTCCTGGATGTCTTTAAGGACAGCTTAATACCTACAGCTCCTGAAGATTTACATGCTCTAAAACAGTTAGTTAAAGGAATCAGAGCAATTAGAGTCCCCGGCTGAACCTGAAAGTTTCTTCTGAAAAATCAGCCTTCCATCTCTCATTCATTCCCAAATCCCCTTCTTTACTCTTTTATTTCCAGTTTGCCCTTCAAATACTAGAAGCAACTATAGCAATCCAAATACATTCACACGTGATATTTCTGCTTCTTAGCATTGGCAGTCTGGAGACCAGTTTTGATGGAGCAAATTGCCCCCACCTGGGAGGCAGAACTTGGCTGGCCATAATCCCAGCACCTGCCGACTGAGCTGTCTCTGTAAAAGCATCTAATTTTAGCAGATTTTCCTAGGAATGCAATGTTAGCCATGCAGCAACAACTTACCTTGGCTGGGAAGTCTGTGAAGAGAGAGTGGATCTGAGTGAATGAGCTGCTCTCCCATCTGAGAACTTTTATACGGTTCCTAGCTCTCTTCCTGAAAATGCAATAACCCCTGGGGAAAAATGACCAATGTATTTACAAAACAGCCCCACCCCTAATTATCCACCACCTTCAAAAGCTTATTCAACCTGGTTCCTTTGATTGACTTGTCATATGGTAGATTGTCTTCCTTGTGTTACACAGATTTAATTGCCACCCTGCCCCACACGGGTTGTAATGCACGAAGAGTGAAAACCGTGTGGGTGGCTTGGCTGTCTCACCGTCATGCCCGGATGAGTTTTATATTGCAAAATGGATGGCAAAGGTGGCGTTTTTTGGGGTTTCTGCCCTGCTGAAACCTCTCGCCCTAAGTCTGGCGGGGAGGAGAGGTCACAACACCTGGCCGTGGTGCCCCTCAGTGCTCTTGGCAGGGTCGTGCACGGTGGACAAGAGCCACCACTGTCTAGCCATAAATAATGGCAAGCTATTAGAAAGTCCCCACCACACATCCTCTATTAGCATCTCCAAAGGTGCCTTCACCCGTACGACATCGGGAGGTGCCAGCAAGTGGTGTGGGTCAGCAGCCAAGGGCCCCCTCTTGACTCTCTCTCTCTTAGCCTGTGTCATTTTCTGCAGCAATAAAACATGGTTAATGGGGAGCGCACTGAGAGATACAACTGGAAAGTGCCCCGTCAGAGCCAGGTGGAAAAAATGCTGGCCACTTTTGGAAGCCTTGGCTTGTACCTGTGAATTCCCCCCAACAGGCCGTGTGGTTTCTCTACTTGTCTTCCTCCCCTCACGTCTGATGTTTATAACCATTTCACTGGCATCGACACACCACTAATATTCATTGCTGACGCTTTTCCTGGCCAATGCTGAAAATCAGAGAAAATCGCTCTTTTAAAACGACCATTTTTGGAACATTTTAATTAATTTAATTTTTTTTCACCTCTACCTGAAGTGGCTGCTGTCTGTGACAGGAAACTCACGCCTACAGCTGCCGATGGAGCAAACCTTGCTCGTGAGTAAGCTGTGAGGAAAGCACCGAGGGCAGGGACCATGACCCTGCACCCGATGCCCGACTCGAGCTCCCCCCATGGTGCAAAGCAGCGGGCTGCTGCATGCCCGGCTCTGCTGCAATTGTCCGTGCAACCACCTCTTTGTATGTCACAGACACTTACTCAGCTCCTGGCCCAGGGCTGAGCTGCAACAGCCCTGATTTCTCCTTTTCCCTCCCATTAGACCGTGCCATTCCTGCAGTGCTCGCTCTGTGTTTTTGCTTGTTTTCCATCTTAGCTCCTTCTGCAGACGCAGGAGTCGTGAGGTTTTGGTGGGCAGAGATCGACGGAGCTTCTGAAGCAGAGGGCTGCCTCCCACATGCTATCTCTAAAGCAATTTCTTTAGTTTCTACCCAGAGGCATCAGTCCGTGGCTTTCATCAAGATGCCAGATCCGTGTTTACCGTTGGCCGTGCCTGTTTACAAACAGAAGTAGAGGGGCTTTGGCAGGCACCAACACGCTTGGGAACGTTATCACAGACCTACAGCCAGGAAAAGCAGATCTCTCTTCCTTCATTGTGATTAGAGCGGGGAGGAAACGTGCGAGTGCAAACGCACGAGTGTGCGTGCCCGCTCTTTCACCCAGCCTCCGCATCACCCAGCCTCGTGCCAGAGGGATAAGCCCCGCACGTTGGCATCCAAAGCGCTACAGCCCCAGGGATGCAGGGATCCAAAGGGATGCAGCTCCAGGCCCGGCAGCATTGTGCTCAAACTCTGGCTGCAAAAGCATCCTCCTCTGCTGGGTCTGCTTTATTATTATATCATCTAGCCTGATTAGTGCCTAAGCTCGTGCTGTGCTTGTTGAGATGAGCCTCTAAGGACGAGCTGGGTGGGACAGTGAATAACAGGTCTACATTTCAAGTATTTCATTTTTTTTGGGGGGTGGTGTTAGTGGAATTTTTGGGGTGTTTTTTTGTCAGTTAGTTGAATAGCCAAAAAGATTTTGATTACTCTAGGTTTTACTGGGTCTTCTGGAAGTCTCTCAGAAGCTGTCTGAGCTTTCCGAGTTCTTCACTTCCTTTGATCCTACCAGGTGAAACAGGGAAAATAATAGAAATCAATAATGAAGAGCTAGATTTTAGAAATATAAGTAGATGCAAATAAATGATAAGGCTGACTAATTTTAGAATGGCATTTATTATGGCTGGTGACAAAATGTTGTGTAATGTTCCCTGCACTACAGGTCTTCAGTCTTACAACATTTTACAGCAAGAAGATACCTGTCATGGCACTGAACACAGGGCTGGAGCTCAGGGGATTTGGGTTTTTGTAAGGCGTGGTGTTTTATGAACATCAGGGCAAAGTTTTCGGGTTATTTATGGAGGCGAAAGGTTCAAAATCCTCCCAGGTGAGTGAAAGAAGCCATGGTAAAAAATATTTTACAGAGGAATTGTAAATTTAAATGAGCACGGACCTACGGGTGTTTCTTCACCTGTTACCAACATTCAGAGGAGTCCAAAAACCCAGAGAACAACCCTGAAACTCATTTCTTTGGCAAATACCAAGTCACAAGCAGGACCTGGCGCTCGCCTCCCCGGCACTGCCCCATCAGCACAGAGGAACCATCTTCTACCTCCACGTAATTTAGGGCCTGATCCTATCAAAAAATGTCATGAAGCAGGTTGCTGCGAGGAAGGAAACCAGCTTGTTCGAGTTGCCTCATGCTGCTGGTGCAAGCAAACGTTTACGTGCTCCAGCTTACGACATCTCTTGCAATCTCGCCGGGACAGGAGCCTGCCGTATAATTGTTTCCAAGTAAACAGCCTTGCACTCCCAAGGTCAGGCTGTAAATAATAATCAGGTGGAAATCACTTGGGCGTTTTGCATATCTGCCTAACGTAGCTTGTAGGGTCTGGCCTGCGCTCCCCTGCCGAGGCTCAGCAGGGCACAGCGGTTCCTCTTGGTGGGGAAAAGCATCGGGGGGAGCTCCAGCATCTGCAAGAGCCAAATGAAGCAGCTTCTCCTGCTGGTGAAAGCTGTGCATTTTACTTGTACTAAAGTTAAATTACATTTAGGTCTAGTTGTAAAACGTATGTCATGTGTAGGGGAAAGTAAATCTTCAAGTAGACTCTTTGGGTATCTGCCTGTGCTTTGAAGGAAGGAGGCAGAAATTAAAGAAACCATCCTGATACTGAAGTTCCCGCAGACAATGAGGTTTTATTTCCCAACCCACGAGAAAAAGCAAATGGAGGAAGGAATCTTTTCCCACCACCGAAGCATGAAGCCCTTTTCCCAGCGGTGCTCCCAACAGCATTACAAGCGCAGCCTGATGTGAGGAATGCAAAGCTCCCGGTCCGTGGGAAAAGCCGCAGCGTGGCACATCCAGGGCACGTCTGCGTGAGCAGGGGCGGCTGCTGGGTCCTTCATTTCTTCTGGCTGGGGGGCCACTCGCAGCTCTGCTTGCTCTGTTGGGTCTCAATGTCGGGAATCACCACTGGGCACTTCTGCTGCATGGCCTGGGAGCACCCAGCACCTCCAGAGCTCAGCTCTGGGCTGGAGAATTCCCCGCTGCCGTAGCCCGATGCTCCGCTAGAGAACCCCGCTCCCCCACTGCTCCCACCCGCGGTTAAAGCGTTTTCTCTGTGGCATGCATCGCCTCCATAGCTGGAGCCTCTTCCCGCACCGATGCCCAAATTCCCAGTGTAGCAGCTGGATCCTCCACCAACCCTTGAGCTGCCAAGCATTCTCCGTCCCGCGTCCTCGATGCCGTATCCCGCTCCCCGCCGGGTGCTGTAGGCTGGGACTGTCCCCCCTGTGGTGCTCCAGCCAGATGTCCCCCTGCTGTCACCACTGCTTATGATAACAGCCCCGTCCCCGCCACAGCTGTACCCCGCTGCAACGCTGCAGGTGGAGGATGCTGGCATGGCCGGGCAGGGCGAAGCTTCCCGGCTGCAGGTGACGGAGCCGTCCCCGCCAAAGAAGAATGAGCCCCGTCCCTCGATGCTCGAGGAGCACCCGTGGCATCCTCCGTACTGCGAGGGGATGTTATTGTTGTAGCCCCTGTTCCGGCGGGAGCATCTCCCTCGGAGACATTGAAAAATCTGAAAGAAAAAGAAAAACTTTACTGCCCTCATTTTGCTTCAGGTCGGCACCCTGGCAGGCAGGGAGGCTGCAGGCGGTGTGGTCAGAAAGGTGTTTCCAGGGCCTGGGGCAATGCCAGGACACAGATTTTCAAATACAAGAGCGTTTTGACTTTTGCTGGGGTAGCTTTTCTGTTTCTAATCTCTAGGCTGTCTTTCTGGAGAATCAGAATCTGAAACATATTCTTTTAACATCTAATAACCACTACAGCTCCCCCCCACTCATCTCCATGATGAGCTGGAAAGACAACATGGATTATCCTTGCTTCTGTTTATAAAGTGCTGCAAGAGCGGGGGATCAGGATTTCCATGTACAGTGACGTTGCTGTCTGTATTTTTGCAGCCGTTGCGTAGTGTCCCCAGTGGGCTTTAGATAAGGCGAGCGGCCCAGCCATGGGAGGCTTCCTACGGAACCACTAGGAAGTGCAATGTCGGCTTGTTATTAAATAATATCAAAAATATCTCCCAAACATGCTGAAAGCTGCAAAGACTCTGCCAGTTACCCCGTGCTGATCCCGCTAGAGACTCAGCTGGGTTTTCAGGCTGCTCGAGCTCGCAGTCCAGTGACTTTACTGTCCAGTCCACCTGACTTTGCTTCCCCGTGGTCCCAGGGAGAGTGTAATAAAGCCTGTGCCATAGGAAGAAACCATACGGACCCCAAGAACTTTGCTACGGGGTGCTCAGGCAGCATGGGTCGAGATCTCAAATGAAGCTATCTATCTCCCATGAATATGCAATCAAAAAGATGAAGAAAAAGCAGACTTACCGTTGTCAGCCATTGGAAACACATTTAGAAGATTAAAGTTGACTGAATGAGGAGCTTTAACACACAGGAACTTTTATATGGCGTTTAGCATATATGGGAAGTGAGACACCCTAAGGAATGGCAAGGATTTATTTACCAATCAAACACTGATTTCAGTGTTTGCTTTGACTCATGACAACTGATCAATATCTTTCCCTCGCACTGCTCACTGTGCTGCATGGGGCGGTAATTGCTACTTCTGCCTAATGATCCTATTTTCTGCTTAATGACCCTATTCCTGTGCTATTGCCCCAAGCGAGGAGAATGGCTCCTGTCCCCAGGGAGGCAGAAATGCCGGGGGAGGTGGGTGGCAGCGTGGGCGCAGGGAAATGCTGAGAATGAGAATTTGGTGAGCGTGGGGCAGAGGGTGGTGGTGCCTGGGTCCAGCTTCGGCATCGCTGCCAGGGCGGATGTGATAAAGGAGTACCCGGAGAGGGGAAGGCGTGGGGGTGCTTTCATCCAGGGCTGCACGCAGCACCCTCCAGCATCTCACGGGCAGCTCCACGGGGAAGTTTTCTGAACCAGGAGCTTGTCCAAAGCGCCCTGCTCGGCTATTTGGTGAGGATGCTACAGATGCTCTGGGAAGGTTTACGGAGAGAATTGCGAAGGTGTAAATGTCCTAACATTTAAACCCTCCGTGGCAGGATTACCCTTCAAATGAAGGAGTAATCCACCAGGTGCCTTCCTTCTGCGTTCACCCCTGCTGTGCCTCTGGCATGGGAAGACCACCGAGTACCGGGGCCTCCAGGGAGGCTGCTCTGTCTGGCCTCAGGGGGCTGCATGGGGGTGGCACCAGTCGTGCTGTCTGGCCCCTGGTGCCCCAGCTCAGCTCCTGCTGGCAGGACTGGGTCTGCTCAGCCCCAGGCTATTTTCCCCTAGGGATGCTGAGTCCCAGCTTTGGCTCAAGGCCACATCTACCGGGCAGTAAGCAGAGCAAAGGGGTGGTGCTGCTGTCCTCGGTATTGCATTTAGTAGCAGGCTTCCAGAGCTTGGGCAAGGAGGGATTAAGGCCTGGAGGCGTGCTGTGGTGTGTTCAGCAGCCTAAGGGATGTGCTTCTGGCTTTATTTCCTTCTGTCTGGCCCAGGGATGGCTCAGCCAGCACAGAGGCTCACCTCTGCGCAGAGCCCCTCCGAGCTTTGGGAGCAATGGGGACGAGCAAGGACATGGGCATCGGGATGGCATTATCAGCCACTCCGGCTGGTGACAGCTGCTAGCATGGCTCATCCCTGCTGTTTGAACTTCAGGAGCAAGCCTGAGGAGCTCAGCCGCATCCTCCCACAGCTCTGCAATGCTCCGGGGTCATCCTCACATGCTGCAGGCCTGGGGGAGCCGAGGGGTTGGGATGGCTGTGAGGGGGAAGCACCCTGCGGAGGTGTTGCAGGGACACGGGGAGATGTGCATGCTTGGTGTTTTAGGCAGCACTGCTGCTCTGTTTTGGAGCCCAGGGGAAACGAAAGGTGCAACAGGCTCCTGGGCTGTGAACTGGGTGGCTTTAGTGCTCACTTTGTGGCAAAGCACTGCTGAAAAGATCATCTCCTCCACAGAGAGGAGGCATACGACTCCTCAGATCTTATCCTAGCTGCCAAGAAAATGAGGAGCTGGTTGAGAATACAAGAAAAAAAGAAACTGCAAACTAAGTCTGCTTTGCGATGTGATTACATTTATTAGCTTTACACATGCTGTTTGAAAAAGGAGAAGTGTCTGATCAAAGACGTCCCAACGCCAGCAGCAGGGCAGAAGGCTGATGATCCTGGAGTTCGCGGTGTGGGGAGGCAGCACCAAGGGACGAGAGGAGAAGAGGACATGCTGGGAGGAAGCTGGCAAAAGGCCAGGCCTGGGAGGGAAAGCGGTGGCGTGACAGAGGCAGGGGTGATGGTGCTGCGTGCCGAGCTGCCAGGGCTCT
>CM021755.1:2073701-2123285 GCA_011075105.1 Heteronetta atricapilla | reverse complement strand
CCACCTCCTCCTTTTCCTCCTCCTCCTCCACCAATGCAGATGGGTCCCTGACTCTGGTGGCCAGAACCACCTCCTCCTCCACCAATAATACAGATGGATCCTTGGCTCTGGTGGCCAGAACCACCTCCACCTCCTCCACCCATGCTGCCACCTCCAGTGCAGATGGAGCCTTGGCTTTGGTGGCTGTAACCTCCTCCACCTCCACCACCACCGCCGCCGCCTCCTCCAATAATGCAGATGGGTTCTTGTCCCTGGTGGCCTGACCCACCACCACCACCACTTCCACCGCCGATGGATCCTTGG
This sequence comes from Heteronetta atricapilla, assembly GCA_011075105.1. Classification (NCBI taxonomy): domain Eukaryota; kingdom Metazoa; phylum Chordata; class Aves; order Anseriformes; family Anatidae; genus Heteronetta; species Heteronetta atricapilla. Next base: position 2,122,982 of record CM021755.1, on the reverse strand, counting down.
CTCTGGTAGCCTGAAGATCCTCCTCCTCCTCCTCCTCCAAAGGAAGATGATGATATGTGGGTCTGGTAGATAGCACCACCACTGCTGCTGCTTCCTCCACTGTGGCAGGACGATCCCTGGGTCTGGTATCCTATAGAGCCTCCACCCCCACTGGAGTGGCAGGATCCTCCTCCACCACCACCATGGCATGAACTTCCTCCACCACCACCGCCATGGCATCCACCAGACTGCTCAGAGATGCCTTGTCCGTCGCCCTTCTGCTGATGGGAGCCCATCGTCACGGGCACCTGAGAGCCCTCCAAGAGAAAGAAAACAGGCCTTAACAAATGCAGAGAGAGGAAAACTTGTGTTACTGTCCCTCCCCTTCCCCTTCCAAAGTCAGGCTGATTGATGAAAATATCTCCTCTTCTCTTTCTGCCCCCAACCACCAGTGATAGCTAATGCAAAAGGGAACTGCAAGCCTCAGAAATGTATAACTCAAAAAAAGAAACCAGAAAGGGCCTGGGAAGCTTTCAGCCCCTTCCATATTACTTGATCAGGTCTTCCTCAGGGCCTTTTCTATCCATACATAACATTTTTATTTTATTTTTTTTTCCCTAGGACAGGTGCAACTGTAATCATTCCTTAACTGTTCCTTCTTGCGGGAAGCTGCCAGAGTGGCATTCCACTGGAAGAGGCACACAGGGCTGTGGTACACCAGAATTACCCTTATCCAAGTGTGGTTTGGGAATTTTGAAAGGGTTGTAATGCTCAGTGTTAGTATTCCACGTCAGACGAAAAACAAAGAACACGGCACATCATTTCCATAATAACTCCATTGCACTTTGAAATCCTTCAGTCTTGGGTTCAAGAGGGCACAGTGACTGTTTTATTTCTTCTTAAAAATTTATAAATATAGCAACAGCCTGTGGAAAAGATAATAGCAGTGCAAATACAAGCTACAGAAAGTTTCAGCAGAATGTGCTAGGCCACTAGCTGCAAGGGCTCAGTGGTGGCTTGTATCCAAGGCTGAAACCTGCAGAGATATTGTGGAGTTTGAGCACTTTGGGCACTTAATCCCCACCACAGCTCACACCTTTTTCTGCTGGCAGTAGTAATTTATATTCCTTTGGCAGGCAAGTGACACCTCTCTTAATGAAAAGGGTCTACAGGCCAGCAGGTTGATGTCTCCAAACACGCAAAAAAAAAAAAAAAAAAAAAAAGGAAAGAAAGAAAGAGAACACTTTAGATGAAAATTAGATGAAATTTAGATGAAAGGTTGGAAAAAACTTCCAAATTTCCATTTTTTTTTAGTTCCTTTGTTTTTCCATGCTTTGCTCAGTACCTGCAAGAACTCTTTCCATGATTTTTCTTATAGTATATTCCAGTAATATTTCAGAGCTGCCTATATGCAGCAATTGCACATGTTGTTAAGTGCAGGCAAAAGAAAGGGCCTCCAAAGATGATTATTTCTGTCTCAGCTCTCCCTCTTTTCTGTATAATTAAGTAATGAGTCATTAGAACAAAAACTATTGCCTGTAAATAAGGAGCAATTTTTGGACTATGAGACCCAAAAGCCATATTTACTCCCGCCTTTTCCAGCTGAGTATTTCAAGGCTAATCAGACAAGTTAATTTTCAGCAGCAGCATGAAATGCCTTACCGTGTCCCACAGCACGAACCAGTGGAAAGAAGTCAAATGCAGTGAGGAAACCTGGTATGTGAGAACTTTTATATAGTATCTAGTCCTCCTCTTGGAAGGAAACAGTGATTGATTTATTTATGTGCCAAACCCAACCACAACTACCCACTTACTTGGCATAATCTTAGGCTTGTCATTTCTGATTGATATCTCCATTCCACCACCTCTTTTGTTTTCAGCTATATTCAAGTCACCGGATGGCTCCACCTACTACAAGTAGAGTGAAGAAACTGGGAATATCAAACATGTTCTTGGGTTTTCAGAAAAAAAACCAACAACAAGCAATTTACTCTCACTTCCTACACAGGTTCAACAGTCCTGTAATAGGAAATGAGGGGGAAAAAAAAGGAACTTTAGTCTTTATAGGCATAGGAAACCTCTTTCTCATTCAAGAAGATGCTTCTGAGCACTCAGACATGACTCCAGCATGTTATTATTTTGTGTTGTAACTGGCAGACTGGTAGGAGTATATTATACGTTTCTAATGACACCCACGGTGTAGCCAGCGGCAGTAGGGACACACACTGGACTGCAGCCTCCCCAAATGACAGCGCATACCTTTACTGCCAGAGCCTGAAGTGATGCAAACTGGGAAGCTCCAGGTGCTCTATAGCCTTGGTAAATTTGACCTATAGAGAAAAAGAGGAAAAAAAAAAAAAAAAAAAATTAAAAAAAAAAAACAGCCAAAGAACTAGTGAAGTGGTATTTGTGCAGAATTGCAGGAGTGTCAGAGCACCTGGGTTAGGACTGTGACCTTTTTTTCTTCTACCCCACTGGCTTGCAGAGACCTTGACACATGAGCAGAGGGGCTGGCTGCCCCCCCCTGTGGTTATAGACACGAGCCAGCAGTGCTGCAAGAGCACAGCCACCGCACGCTGCCACGTCTTGGGAGGCACGCACAGCCCTGCAGGTGTAGAAGAGCCAGGTTTTCCCTGGGGCTAGTGGATTTTCAAAACCTCATTGGTACTTCCCAAGTTTTTGCATAGACAGTGCCTGACATAGCCTGGGGTGTTAAGACATGGCCAGCTTACACAATTTTAGTGTTAAAGAAAGTCCAAAAGTTATTTCATCGCTATGTTAACTGGTAGTTATATACACAATGACAAAGATGCTCTAGGCGGGATGATCACGACAGAAAAGGAGCAGCTTTGAAACAGGGCAGGACTCTACTGGGAGTTTTATTGAACTCTAGATGGCAGATAAATTATTTATTAAAGTGTTTAAAACTCTTGGGAGCATATGAGAATAGGAAAAGTCCTTCTTGCAAGGAGAGTATCATATTTTTGCAGGTTGCATGCAGTATTTTGCTGCATTTACTCATGGGTTAAGAGATAAAAGAGGTCATCATTGTCATTCTCCTGCAGCACTTCATCCCTTAACTGCAAGGGCCACAGGGGAATTCACAGATTTGCCACTCTCTTCATGCCCTTCCTCTGCCAAACTGGAATTATGACAAACATTGAGCTCTTCCAGTAAAACCCTCCATCAAGCTTTCAAGTACTGGAAGGATCCTTCACTCGGAGCTGATGGGGGCATCTATATCTTGTTTTGGTTCAGAGCTATGCTTCTCAATGGAGAGCCGCAGGCTGTGCCACCTGGAGTCTCTGCTACGTGCCTCCCTGCTTGCTTTGCCCAGGTGCATTTCCTGCCCTGGAGCAGGGGATCTGCTCAGCCTTATCTCATCTTGGTGCTCGCACCTCTCAGCTGATCTCTGCCAGCAGCACCCTCAGCCTCACAGAGACCCAGCCTGGAAGCCACCCTGCCAAGGAGAAGAAGGCACTGCCGGTGAGTGACCCTTTCCACAGGGCATGGTGCTCTGCTGAAGGCTCTCACCTGAAAGGAAACTCACAGGACAGCTGGGGGCTTTCACCTGTAAGGGGCCTGAAAATATGGCCCATTAGAAACAGTTTGGAAGTCTATCAGCTACCCTGAGTTTTCAAAAGCTTGAACAAACCTGTAATTTGGAAAGCTATTCTGGATGAAAACCAAGAACTCTTAACTATTCATATTGCTGGTGTGTTTTCTTCCATTTATCCTGGCAAGGAGACGGAGGATAACTGTTGGGGCTGTAGTTGAGGATGGCAGCATCCTGCAAGCTTGCTGGAGAAGTACTGGGCACGAGGCATGCAAGGTTGAGGCAGAACAAACACCTGCCTGCATCTGCAGCTTCTGCAAGAGGCACTTCCAAAGCAGGTCATCACTGCTGACCATGAGGAGCCCAGCAGTAGTGAAGCCACTGTCCCCAGTGTTCCTTGCTCTGTGCTGCTCCTGAGATGTCCTGCACAAGCTCCTCATTCACATGGGGCTGTGTGCAAGCATGTGGATGAGTATCCCAGTGGGTAGAACCTAATGCAGTTAAATAAAAATCACCTCCCCTTCCCACCCAGTCTTCTGCTGGGTTTTGGTGCACTATTTCCTACAGTACAGCTGCAGTGTTTACCCCTAGGAACACTCAGCGGGGACCACACTGCTGCTAACGTGATGGAGACAGAACAGCAGGTGATATCAAAGCCCCTTTGTGGAGAGGTAAGTAGGGCAGGGAAGATAGAAGTCAAAGGATTCACTGTTTGTCTGAAAACCAAATTAAGGGCTGTGGTTGTACCGTATACTTAGCATATCTAGAACAGCTTGTTTATCTCTGCTATTAAGATCAAGGACAGTCAGGACACAGTAGCAAGAGGTTTAGCGTGTTCTGGCACATAAAAGACACGTCCTGGGGTTTTAGGTACATGTCCTGGGAAACGAAGCGTAACAAACCTTAGCTTGGTTGCTCTAAATGAGGCTTGTTAGCTTGGCTGGATAGGTCAAGGCAAGACAGAGCTGCTGACACACTGACAATTTGTTAAAGGAACAAGCAGTAAAACATTATATTGCCAAACTGTTAAGAGATGGCAAGAAAATTAGATTCTGGCACCACTTTCCTGCATTTCAACATCAAAGTTAAGTGCTCGCATTCACTGAAATGAGCTCTACAGTTAGCCTCAGTCCCGGCTGAGCCATCTGAGGTCTGTAATCTGTTATAAAAGTGTTGTGCTTCCAACCAACTGCTCCTTCGTGTTACTGAAGATCCCTTTTCCCTGGCCCATAAATAGGAGTCTCAGTACTGAGACTGAGAATCAAAGCAGAATTATGTCCTCATTTTATGCACAGGGGAGAGTAATTTGGGAAAGTCTCAAACCTGGGAGTTAAACCAGAGCTTCAAAACCTCAGTCGAATGCCTCAGCCCCAGACAAAGCCCTCCTTAGTGAAAGAAAATCCTGCTGCAGAGCCAGAGCTCCCCAGCATTTGGATGTCAGGGCTCTTTTCAGGTGATTTAATAGAGACCCTGAAGAACATTTTGTGTGCTACACAGCACAGATTGTAGCTATCAGGGTTGTAGCAGGAGGGTGGAGTATAATTGCCACAAAGGCGCATGTTCCCACAGTGCATTTGCTCAGTACCTCCTGATTACATCCTCTGTGTGGGCTATGAGAGGTGTGATCCTCACATCCGTCCTGATTGTAGGAAAGGGCCACGCTTCTGCCTGGTGATGGGTAGCAGATGGGCTGGATGCAACCAAGGTACACTGCAGACTGAGACAGTCTGGAGCCCTCGGATTACTTTCTGCTTAATTCCCTATTCCAGCCATGCTTTTTGCACATTGCAGGGTGGTGGGTAAGGAGGAAGCAGGTGTAAGGTCGGATGGAGGAGAATCTTTCCCTCCATCTCTCCCCTAATCCCTCAGTTTCTCTCTCACTAAGTCAATAAGATAAAACATTTAATAAAATGGCCTAACATACCAAACACGTACAATATCCAGAAACCCCACAACATACCTAAGGCACTGTGGGGTCTCTAGGCAGCCCTGTACCAGCGTGGTGGACACAGAGCTTGCAGCTCGCAGGGCTCCAGGATCTTGGCATCTCCCCTGAGACCACAAATTGCTCGGAGCCTTTTAGACTTGATAGTCCTCAGGAAGAGAAGGGAGTGATCCTCAGCATTCAGAACAGCTTTCTCTCTCTCCACCAGCTCACTGCTGCACAAGCAAGAGCTGTCCCCGCTGCCAGATGGCTTGACAACTGGCTGACAGCCCCTGTTTGGTGCCCAGCACTGATGCCACAAGTTGCTTGAGGTGGCAGTTTCTGCTCTGGTGTCGTCAGCACCCCGGGCCCGAGGACAGGGATCCACCTCTGCTGAGCACACAGAGTTTTTCTCCTTCCTTTTCCTGCCCATTTCCTCACTCTGCATCTCCTCAGACAAGGCACAGCCTGCTGCTCTACCTACTTAATCCTTGGTGTCAGACGGGTGCAGGAGGCGGAAGGGAGGGATTATTTTAAATCTGGAAGTGTTTCTACCTCCACCTCTTGCATTCTGCTTCTATTTTGGGGATCAGAGCCTTCAAGCTTTTGCCCTCCTGTCTACCAGCTCTTCTCCTAAGACCCTCCACTGAGAAATTGCCCTTTTTGCTTATTATTGTACTTAACCATCCACGATCTTGGCGAGGGCTCTTTCTGCAAGTCCTCATTCAGACACACAGCATGCTTTATGTTGCTCTGCCAAGGAATGCAACCACTGTTTTCAGTGGTGATAAGGTCAGTATACCCCCAAAAGAACTTTCCCCAACAATTAGTACATAATGGCTTTGGCAATTCAACAGTCCAGCCAGGGGTTCCTTTCCTGGTTTCACTTTTGTCGGGCCCCTGTATTTTGCCACATACATTAAGGCCAGGGGCACACCCTGTTTTCAGTTTTCCTCTTTCCTGCACCCTGGTTCCTCATTCTTCTGAAGCCCATTGGGAAATGATCAGTGCTGCAGTGGGAACTGGGGAGTTATGAAACGGGATGACTTGGGCCTGCCCGACCAGTAGCAGCAGCACCAGCTTTGTGATGGCATGCAGCAATGCTCGTGCTCACACGGCTTGCTCTGACTTTAAAAACCCAGCTGTTACAGTGCCTGTGTCAAAGAAATGTCCTTCAGATCAAAAGGTATCTGACTGCTGTTTAAAACCTCTCAATGTCTGGTAGTGAGAGCGCTTCGACACGGCACCTGGAGTCTGCTGGATACCAAAGAGCTGATCCCCTCAAGCGTTTTTTTGCCTGTCCATGTATCGAAGTCCTATACTTTGCTTTGTACCTATACCAAACTTAGATAACACAATAAATGCTTTACAAAAAAAAAAAAAAAAAAAAAAAAAAAAGAAGTAGTAAATATTTATATATTTATTTCCTTCTTTCAACCGATGTTTGCTGGATGTGGTAAGAGATGGTAGCATGGGCAAACAAATGTTTACTTTTAAATAATTAAACCTCTACAAAATCTGAAAAAGTGCAGCATCATTTAGAAAAAAAAAAAAATTATGCATGGGACTTCAGTTTGCTCTGGCATATCAAGACAGGCCTCAACCTAGAAAGTCTTACCAAGTAAGATGGCAACAGATAAAGCAAAAAGGAGGATAAGTCAAAATTGAGCAACAGCCCTGCTACATTAGGTATGCAGATCTCTTATCACTCCCACAGTCTCATCACTGAGGGATTTTGTAACAACAGCAAAAGTTGGAGCACAAAGGGGAGCGTGAAATGAGGCGCGGCGGCACCAGTGGTGGTGGGCACTGTGCCTGCATCGTTGCCCTTCCCCTCCCCGGGACCACAACGCGATGGACCCGGGCACGAGCATCACAGCTTGTGATGATGAGGAACAGTGATGTATCCTACACCAGGGCCTGCCTGATGAGGAAGCACCTGGTTTCTGAAAGCTTATCCTTGCTTTGCTTGCACGTGCATGGCAGCCAGCAGAGCCTGAGCATTAGGTGATCAAAATCCCACAAGCATGAGCTACCTTCCAGCATCAGTCCTTGCCCTGTGTGGTTTCTATAATGCCACTTCCAGTCAAATGAGACCACTGGACATATTGAATGGTGACCAGAGGTACCCCAAGACCATTGCTGCCTTGTTTGGTGGCGGAAAGACCATTTCCTTTTGTTTCCAGATGGGAAATGAGATACGGATGAGACCACCAGCCCGCACCCACCCCAGAGCCCTGGAGGGTGGCCAAAAGCAGAGACGTCACCTGTCACGCTGGACTTCCTGCCCCACCGATAAGGGAAAATGTGGTTTGCCAGGCAATTACAGGTCATTCTCACTGGAGGTGACTAACTTGTCCAGCTCAGGGCTGTGGCTCAGAGGCATCCACATTTTTTGGAAACGTGGCACATGACAGGACATAGTCCAGCATCTGTCCGCTGCCCAGTCTGCTGGCACTGACCACAAGCAATATTTTAATATACTTTAAAGCCTTAATGAAGCTATACCTGGGTTATAGCAGTGCAAGAAGAGACTTCATGCATTGGCAGCTCATTTACACAGCAGGCTCTCCTTATAGGAGGTAATTCTGATGTTTCCCAGTAAGCCCAAGCAGGCGTTTCCTGTGCTATTAACTCAGCCTTTCAAGATGTTCTGAAGGAGAACAGCACCCGGTAAATGGAGTAAGAAACCCATGTATTTCTGTCTTATTTCACTATCCACAGCACTAAAAACTGGAGCAAATCTTCACTTTATCCTACTTTTCCCAAGCCTTTTGTCCCCCACGCACAGCACCCTGTGGGGCTGGCTCAAAGGATGCTCTGGTGGTCTCAGGGTGATGGCCGCTCCTGGAAGGGCCCAGCCAAACCTCTGGCAACAGGCATTTTTCTCATTCTCTCCTCTTCAACGGGGAGTAGGAGCATTTCTGAGATGCCAGGAGAGCCTGGGTGAAGAACATGTCATTTGTTACCCAGGCATCAGCAGCACTCCAAGTGCGTCACGGCCAACCTCATTTCGGTGTCCAGTAAGGACCCGTGGCGATGATGACTGTGAGCAGGACCAGCTCCTCGGGAAGGCAGTCGGAGCAGCTCATCACCTGACAAGTCCAACTGCATAGCTTCCTATTTTTATGACCCACCCAGCTGTTTCATTGGTCATCTGCCCAGTTTTTACCTATGACACAGATGCAGCTTCCTTCCCATATTATTCATCTGGTTTGTGCCAGCCCATTAAAATTACAGTCATCAAAAGGAAAGTCTTAATTGCTCCATTCATTATCATCCATGGTCATATCCGACAGTTAGCTTATTTGCCTGGGAACTCCCACAGGCTTCACGAGAGATTGTAGGCTGGTCTGATAAGGCCAGGACAGCTGAAATGAGGAATGCAACCAACAGAGGACCTTCTCCAAGGACCCCAGCTCAAGGAACCACTTGGGCATTTATTGACCATGGATAGCCCCTGTGCCCTCATTTGGGCGAGTTCAGAACCGACACCAATTTAAAGTTGACAAGGACAGAATAGGGAGGAGCATAATGGCTCCAAAATAATAAAATATGTAGCATTTCTCCTTCACCCACAGGCAATTCTTAGCTACTGAGTGAGGATGGCAGTAGAGGACAGCAAATCCATAGCTTGTTTTATAGGACAGAACCAAAAGATGTTCTATATGGGGTAGAAGGTCTCCCTTTATCTCCTGCTTTGGGGTGGGAGGTGACCCCCTGTGCAGCTGTATGGCAATGCATGCAGCCAGCCCCCCCTCCTCTCAGCCTCCTCCTACCTGGCAACCCCCTTAGAAAGCTAAAAGAAGTTTGGGGCAGGGAGGGAGAAATGCTGTATTTTCAGACTGCAGTAGGCCTTATTTTTTCCTACAGTGATGAAACAACTTGCTACACAACTGGGTGCAGCAGTGGAACTGGATTTTCTCCTTTCAAAGCCCCCAGCTGCCAGTGACATCTCCATGGGATAAGAGTAGGGCTGCAATAAGAAAGGCAGACATGAACTGCTGGTATGAACAACTCCATAAGACTTCCCAGAAATTCAAGTCCAATACCAAGTCCCTTGGGAGAGGAAAAGAGTTGGCACATCTGGATCAGGGACCTCACAAGATGTGACTTCCACAGCCATGGGAGATGTGGCATTCGGCCTTCACAGCTGAAACCCTGTATATTTCTTGCAGTCATCTGATCGAAGAGGTTTACCACCTCTTTCCTTTTAGAGCTGACCCATTTCTCCACTGCATCACTTAGTCACGGGCAGGCCAGCACCACCAAGTAGGAGTCTCTAGCATCATATACCTGCTTTTCTACACCACTTGCTGCAAGCGTTGCATCACTTTATCGCTGACTTCACAGCCAGGAATTTGTCATCAGTGCAGCAACTTGCAATTTCATCAGCAGGGCACACCATCCCTGCACTGCTTCACCCTCCCACACCCACTGCGTTCTCTGCCGAACCCGCCTTACGCAACGGCTTGGCTCCCTCTTCAAAATGGAGAAGGGAAACTGTGGCAGGGCTGTGGGTGAAGTTTTGCCTCTTTTACTAAGAGCCAGCAAGATCTGGGCCCTGCAGAGGTCCCTGGGGAGCACCAGGGATCCTGCAGGTGCCGTGCAAGCAGCCCACCCACCCCACCAGCAGCCCGGCTCTGCTCACACATCCACCGGTGGCAACAAGCAGTTGCAGCGAGGGGTGGAGACCAAGGAGGGAGCAGGTCCCCGCGGCTCAGCACCCTCACCGCCACAGGATGGGGCTCTAGGACAGCGAGTTAACGCTGAAATAAATTAACGCGCTTGTTAAAAATAATTGCTAATAGCCCAACATGAGGAAACTCCTAGCTGCCATGCTGAAGCTACAGCCAAAGCTACGTGGTTTGCTTTCTAGCTGTAATTTCTTCGTGTACTTCTGTGCCAGCTCATGCTCTTTGCTGCCAAAACGTGAAAACGCTTTCCTCAAGAAGTGGGGCCTCTGCAACCCCACAGAGCTCCCACTCCCATGGGAGCGACCAGAGGCCCAAGAATCAGACTGGCACGTGAGGAGCCCTCTCTGAAAGTGGTTCTCACCAAGCTTTTATCATTTCTCCCTATACTACCAAACCCATTGGTTATCTTTCAAAGCACAGGAGCCCCACTCAAAAAAAAAAAAAAAAAAAAAAAAAAAAAAGGTTTTTTTTTTTTATTTTTTTAAAAAGCATGTACATCACAACAAGGTTGAAGCAAAGCTTAGTTTATTCAACTCCTGGAATACTCTGATTCTCTGACTATTTTTTGCTGTTCAAGCACTTTAAGAGCAAAAAGCACGTTAGAATTTGTTACTGGATACTCGCACAGCGTCTGATGCAACAAGATTTGGGCCCAGAAAGAAAGCAGTGCCCGATGCTGTGCCCTAAACCTCTTCCCAGCCAGGGCAACCCCTTCCCTTCCCCCCCCTCCCCTCGCACCCCCTCAATGCCCCCCCCTCCCCCGGAGCTGCAATGACCCGGCAACGAGCCGCTAATTGCCCCTGATAAATACCGGGGCAGAAAGGCTGCAGAGCTCCCCCCAGCCCCTGATCACCCTCCTTAGAGGGGGGGGGCTTTAGTGGAGCCCTTTGCTAGAGGAAGAGGAGGAGGAAGAAGAAGCAGCAGGTACCCGGCTCCCACTGCAGAGCATGGGGAGGGGGCCTCGGGGGGGGCTCTGGGTGCTGGGGGGCACGCTTCGCCCCCAGCTTCTGCTTCTCGTCTTTCTCTTCCTGTTTTTTCCTCTGCTGGCTGTTTCTGTGGGGTCTCATCCTCCGGTGCCTTGGGGGGTATAAGGCTGCTGCTTGCTTTTTGGCCCTTGTGAGGCCACGAAGCCCCCCTCCTGTTCTCCAGATCCACCTCCATCATTCTGATGCCCCCCCCTTATCCCCAGCAGAGAGGGTTTTGGAGCTGGGAGCCCCTGTGCCCCGATAAACTGGTGCTGGGGGCATCTGCACCGAGACGCCGGTGCCGTGCGGGGGGGAAGGAGCCGTTCTGCCTGCTCCGGGGGAAACGCAGACCGGGTGCAACTGAATTTCAAGCAAGATGGGCTGTTAAAAAGGTGAGCAGGTTGGTAATGCACTGAGAAAAAAAAAAAATATAATAATCCGCAGCTCCTGGGCCGTGTAAGGTTGTCCAGCACAGAGGCAAAAATGTTTGAAAAGTAGTAAGAAACTCTGAATGCAATAGTTGATGCTAAATGCAATGAGTTAGTTGAGTTTAATTATGCGTTTAATTGATGCTAAATGCAAGAAGCTGGCTGAGTTTGGCCAGGTGGTGGCAATGGGGAGAGCTGATGGGCTGCAGCTGCAGGGCTGGGGCTGGTCTGGGGGGTGTGCAGGGAGCTGCCTCCCTGGGGGTGTCCCCTCTGCCCCCTCCTGATGCAGTCAGGGCTGGGTGGGGAGCATGGGAGTCTGCTCTGTTGAGAAAGATGGCTGCTGCTTGCTGGAAGTGGTTTTGAATGCTTTACTGGATGTTGGAGGCAGGGTTTTTTATGCTATGGAGGTAAAACGACCAAACTTGTGCTTTTTGAATTGCGTAAGAAATGAGGGACTAAAAAGCAAATCCCTAGCTATGAGATGCTCTTGTTGGAATTTAGTTTCTACTTGGTAGAGGTGATGGTGCTGCTCTGTAAATTACTTTTCTTGTCCTCCCTTTGCAGCCCTTTTCTTGCTCTTCCTGCTCAGTTTTGAAGTGCAGGTGTGTGGCATGCCAAAGCCAATCAGGAGGGAACAAACTCACCCTGGTGGAGTCAGCTCTTGATTGCAAGTAATTGAGGTCCTGCTGACTCCTGTTGAGAACTTGCTGCTTCCTCTGAGAAGTCCCTGAGATATGAGGCTGAGTTAAAGCTCTGTGTATCAGCAGAGCTGATATTCCCGAAAGCTCTTTCATTTAAAAAGATTCTTTTGATTCTAAAACCTTTAGTTATAGAGGACCTAGGGTGTAATTGCCAAGAGTAACCTTTGTATTAGTTGGTGGAGTTGCTGTCTGCTTTCAGCCCACGAGCATCCGAGGGCAGGGCTGGGTGGTTGGTGTGGACCAGGCTGAGCTCCTTGCCCTGTGCCTGGGGCAGGGTGGCCCTGCTGGTGGGCTGTGACACTGGCTGAGTGGCTCCGACCTAATGTGCCTTGTGACCCTGGGCTGGGCCAGCTATGCTGTGAGGCATTTTGGACTTAAGCAGCTTGATGTATCTGTCTGCCTCTAGAAAGTTCTGAAACTTGTGACAGAGGTTCCTGAATGGCAGAGATGCTTTAATGGCTTCCTAATTTCTCCCCCTTTTAAATAAGGAATAATAAAAAAACTTGACAGTTGCCGCCCAGCTTGTTGAAAGAGCAGACAGCTGGATTGCACAGAAGCATTAAAATACAAATGGTGTGCACTTTCAGTGCAATACCAGCCTCCAGAAGTGGAGCTCAGCAGAGGTGGGTAACTGAGAAATGTTTGAGTTTGCAGGAGAGTGATGTAGAGAGTGTGATGAACTGAGGCCAGCAAGCTCTTTTTTTTTTTATTTTTTATTTTTTTTAAAAAAAGAATTCCCCAGATGAGTACACTGCTCTGAAACCTCTGACTATCTAGAACCTCTTAGAGTTTGGGTGTAGCCTGAAGGTGTGGGTGAAAAGCCACGAATGAAGATGTTCCATGCTGTGGCAGGGGAATGCAGAAAGGCTTCTTTGTTCATGTGACTGCAGCAACCTCAAGCTGCTGATGTGCCGCATTTGTGGGCCATGGGGTAACAGCCAGGAGAGGGACTGGGAGAGCTCTCCCCTCACTAGGTATCGCCTAGCAGCTTCGCCTGCCTTTGAACACGACCACATTAGAGGCATGCCCTCTGGCTGCTTGGTGGAGAGCTCAGCTTTATTATTTCTCTCCTACTCGGCAGATTTGGAGAAGGCATAAGTCATCCTAGCCTCTGCTGACTCCAGGGAAGTCATGCCACTTCAGAGCTGCTGCCTCTGACTTTTCAGCTCCAAGACGGTCACTCTGCTCTTTTTAAGCTTCAAACCTTTTCTTTTTAAAGATGCTTCCTGCTATGCAACTCAGACTGGAGTCCTGGAGCCTACCTAACTTTGTCACAAGTAACACGTCATTTGAGAATCTCAGCTTTGGCAGAAAAATCATTGCAAATCTAAATTTCTGCTGTAGCTTGTTATTGTACCAATGCATTTGTCTGCGGGGCTGGGTGGTGGTTGCTCTGGGTTCTTGATAGCCCAAGTGTTTTGTGCTGAGCTCTTGGCTGCTGTGCTGGGATGCGTGCATGTCTCTGCAGCTCCTGCGTCTTCCCTGAAACAAGCCCTAAACATGTGATGGAAGAAGAATTTCTGGAGTTTAGTTTACAAATGCAGAAGGAATGACTGGGGGTAAATTTAATTGAGATTTATTGGTTTGTGGGGTCACACCACCTCAATTTGCAAATAGCTTAATGGCATACTGCATAGAGCAGCGTGGTCTAGGTGTTAGAGCACTGACACATGACTCCTGGATTTAATTCCAGCATTTGCTGCTAGTTTATTGATTTAATGTGTTAGTTGTCATACAGCTGTCTCAGCTTTTTCTGTAAGCTGTTTTGAGATGTGCTATGGGGAGCTGAGTGTTCGTTACCTGTGCAGGTGGAAGCAGTGCTCATCTCTCCATGGCTGCTTTACAACTGGGGATTGTCACCTTGGAGGCAGCTGAATAGGGGTGGAGGGTTTAAAAAAAAAAGTGGCTAGTTTGATGCAGTAGAGGCTTTATTATGTGAGAAATGCTGCATATATACCATAGAGAATAAAGTAATGTGGACTATAAAGCAAGAACTTCCATTATTCCAGGAGGTACACTGGAGGTGGATCTTCAGGTAGCAAGTCCTTCAGGAGCGAGGTGCTTCACACAGTAGATCCCCTTGACTTGAGAGCTGCATTCTGTTTTTCACCATTTTACTTGTTTATTTTTGCTAGTTGCATGTAGAACAAAGCACGATGCTTAAAACCAGTTTCTTTTACCATACCTCCTCTGGAACAAAGTTGAAAGCAGAAAAATGTGTATTTACCAATATTAGCATAGAAGGACTTAGTTTTTATTGACTCTGGGCTAGCTGATGCCACTTTGATGCAATGTCATTCATGTGAGTGGTTATGCCTGTAGTGAAACTCACATATCCTTTACACCAGCAGTCATAGAAAAGCAGTTTTAATACAGTCAAGATCTGAGCCGGCTGTAGACATGAAGCTATGAGACCTTTAAATCTAATGCAGTGGATACCGTGGAGAGGGCTGGCTGTTAGGTTTTCAGGCTGCCCACAACCCCAGTGACTGCAGCAAGAGATGTGAGTTGCACCTCTGGGAGCTGTGCCCGTGAACTCAGCTGTGGGTGTGCATCTTGCCTTCCATCACCTGGTTGTTCTGTGGGTGCCTCTCTGGAGCTTAACTTTGCCCACACTGGTAGTGGTAGCTGTCAGACCACTGGTATGAGGAGCAAGGATACGAGCTCTGCTGGCCTATGTGAATGGGATTGCCTATCTGGGGGCATTCTGGAATGCCCAGCTGTCTGCACTGAGGCACAAAGAGATGCTGCCCGCTCTGCACATGGGGCTGGGGAAACACCACGCTGCATGGCTCAGGAGCCCTGGTGCTACAGGAGGAGGAGGAGGAGGAAGAGTGGCCTTGCACAATGTGCTTCTCGATGCAGCTTGATGTGCATGGTGCGGGGCACTTGGGGCTGCTCTGCATCATCTTTCTTGCAGCACACAGCTTGGCGTCCATGGAGCCGCATGATGTGCATGGCACAGACTTCACCACGGCAGGGCTCTGGCACTGTGTGAACACAGGGGTGGCACACTTCAGTCCACTGGGGACGAAGCACTGCTGCTTGTATTGGTACCAGTAAGACATTGTCCTGGGGGGTGGAGATGAAGCTAAAAAACAAAGCATGGGATAAAGGTAAATTAATTCCCTGCAGATCGCTGCTTGTATCAGAGCTGCCTTTCCATTGTTTGAATGTGCTGCTCTGTCTCTCAGCCCTCATCTCTGGAGCAGAAACTGCACAGCCTTGCATTTAAATAACAATTTTTTTTAATGCCTTCAGATCTCAGGTGAAGTAGGTAGCTATTATCCTGAGAAGGGGAGCTTGAGGCTTAGCTGCAAAGTGACCTGCATGCTTCAGCTACTGAAGCAATGGCATACCTAGGGCTAGTGCTGAGGTTCTCATCTCTTGTGGTAAAGGCTATTTGCTTTCCAGATGCTTCAAATGAAACTGGAATCACTTTCTGCTAGCATCAGGTAAAGCAAAAGTATTGCCTTAACAATCTTGTTTTGCAATTCAAATTAGTGTAATCTCTGTAGTAGACAGGGTAATGTGGCAGGAGCTCTATTTTTAGATGCCTAATGTTCATAGGGGACAAAGTTACCAGTGTCCTAGATAAGTAAAAAGTCAAATGTAACTCTCTTCTTCTCAGGATCAGCTGTATGGTTGTTTCACCAGCTATGCTGCATTCCCTTGGTCTTTCTCTCCTGAATTTGCTCCAGTAGAAGCAAGGGCTGCAAGAATCTTGGAGGTCAGCTCAGAGCTGTGCCCTGCATCAGCCTGCGGCACTCCCTGCACTGCTGGCCCAGAGACACCTGGGGGCAGGATGCTGCAGAGTCTGTGCTGGCTGCTGGAGGAGGCACTGCCCGGCTGGGGGACATCAGAGCTGCCTGTCACACTTGGAAGGCATGAGGTGTCCATCCAAAGATGTGACCGAGCGTGGAGAAGTGCTGAGGCCTTGGATTTCCTAATTAAAACTTAAAATCTGACTGCAGATCAGCTTTGCTCAGCATGAGCAAATGGCACTTGGGCGTTTGGATGTTGCAAGTTGGTGGCAGTTGCTTTTGCAGATATGCAGCACTGCTCTGAGAACGAAGCTTTGAAGGGTCAGGTCCCATCAACACAACTTGTTTACAAAGGAGTCAACTCACACCTAGCTACAGGAGAAAGGCCAGGGGTCAGCATTTTCTAGCGGTGTTTTAAAGTGAGTAATCCCAGCTCTTTTTTTAAAAAACAAAACCACCAGAAACTCCAGAAAAATAAGTCTATAAAAGGTTCCAAAAGATGCAATAGCAAAGCTTTCCTTCAGTTCTGCTATTTAAAAAATAGTCTCTGTGGTACTGTAGAAACCATCTACATCAGACTGATTACTATGGTAGAGGTTAGCTGCCCACAGAAAGTTACTCAAACTACTGAAATAAGGAGAAAGGTCTCTAATATAGGAGGAGAAACTTTATAATTCAGATTTTTTTAAAGCAGATTAAAGATAAAGATACCTAAATTGCCAGATCAAAGTGGAAACATCACATCAAGTTAGGTTCTATAAATCTTAGACTTAATTTTGAATGCCTGTACCTACGCCAACAAATATAAATTAGCAAAAGAGAAACTTTTCAGTAGAAACAATGCACTTATTTCTCATCAGATTATTTCTGCAGGATTCAGGTATGAGTTAAAAGCATCAACAGAAGGACATTTAGCTAGTTAGGAACAGAAATAGGCAAATAACTTACCGAGCTCAGAGAGGAGAGTAAGAACTGGATTGAAAGCTCAGAGATGTGTGGGTTTTATATGGTCTTTTAGACTGACTGGAAAACCTGAGCAATGGCATATCAAATCTTAATTAAATATAGGAAAAAATGTGTTCATATGCAGCTTTTTCATTGGCTGCAATTATTTTACTCATATGTGATTATTAGTATATTCTGATCCCCAAATAGCGCAAAATGTATCTCACACCCTGCTGGGTTCTTTCAATTTTAAATCTTTATGGGGTAAGTAAGGGATAAGTGAGGCTGAGAGAGACGTATCCAAAGCCTGGCACTCAGCTACTTGTACGTCTGATCTAGTGCCCTTCAAAGCTACCGAGTGAATCCCAGATTTTATGAGGCTTTGTGCCTGGTTGCTTTTTCCAGCTGGAAACAAGGCCAGTGGAAGGTGTGTGCACGCAAGCCAGTGCTGCCTTCATGGGTGTGTAAGCCTCACAGGGCTGAAGCCAGGACTTGTACTGTGACAAATCAAAATCTGCTTGGAAACTGGCACAGCTAAACTTCCAAAAAATAGCTTTGTCAATGATTTAAGTTGTTTGTGGGGGCAGTGCTTTACACGGGCAGCTGTGCTCTTACAAGTAGCCTGTGGTTTGATCAGACTTGATAGCAATTGTGTTTGGGATATCCCATTAGGTTCCTGGGGTGAGAAACAAGGAGTATCAGGTGGAACTAATCATGGCAAGGGAGGAGTGTTTCTAATCACCCCCATCTGGTTTACTCTGGCCACCCCAACTGCTGCTGGCTTGCACCTGGACCTCTGCTGTGCCCGTGTGGATGCTGCCTGTCCATGTGCATCATGCTTGCTTGTCAGAAGGGGAGCTGCTCCCTGCATGCAATGTAATTAGTAGCCTTGGATGTTCTGACACGCATCCTTTAAATTGATGCCTGTGTTCATTATAGTGGAGTCCAGCTGGAAGATCTTTGCTCATGTAAAACTTTAATGAATGGTTGTGGGGAGTTCCAAGAGGTCCTGTTACGAAGATGCCATTTCATGGTCTCTGTCAGTGCTATTCTAGTTTTATGTGTGGGTAAATGTGGGCCTGCACAGGTGTGGGACCTGGAAAGGTCTTAATTTATCAATATACGCACTATACCTCAGCTTTGTTATAGGCTCTGATACAGGTCATGCCATGAGTCATGATTACAGTTCTATCAAATTGCTCTGTTCTTGCCATTTTTTTCATTTTGCAGCCCAGAGTATCTCCTTAGTATCACCAGCTGATTTTAATGGCTTAGATTAATGACTTTATATAACTGGAAAACACACCAGTTTGTATAACGTGAAGATGAATGCAGTCATAACCCCCAAACTGTTTCTTGTTGCAGCCCCTTGTTCTTGGACAAAAGGATGAGCGCAGGCAGTAAGGCCAGTGCTTCATCTTGATGTGTCAAACAGTAGCCAATACTGTCTGCTCCAGGGGAAAAAACTCACCCAGTGGGCATGCAGATAACGCCGTGTCAATTTAGTCAAGTTTAGCTAAGGCAGGAGCCCTTGTTAGCAATGCCATCCCTGTGTTTCTCTCAGTGTAGCACCAGAACGTAGCAGATGATTCTTCACCTCTCATTGTGTAGCTCCTAACAGCATGGAGAGCCTCAGATGCCGGGTAGTAACACTTGGCAATGGAAAAATGAGTATTTCTCTGGTTCTCACCTTTCCTGGTGAATTTATGGCTTGTGATTAAATGTTAATGCATGAACTACCACATGGAGAAAGTAGAAGCTTCAAGACCAGTCCATAATGGATTGAAAGCCCCTTGCAGTGGTGTGCTGCATATGAAGGATATTTCTGTTGGGAAAAGCCCATGTCCCACATGCCAGAAGTAGTTATGAGCACTTCTTGTGATGCTGAGCCCAACTTTTGGCTTTTCTTTGGATCATACTGCATCTCTAGTTGACATCTATAAAATTCAAAGCACCTAATGGAAGGCTAAGTTATGGGAAAGTGTAATTCCCTGCAGAATAATTTAGTGCTGCTGGGTGGTTTGAGACCGAGCCAGTGGTAAGTGATAGGTTTGGGTAAGTCCACAGGGCAACAATTCTGAAGCTGTTGGTGGCTGTGTAGCAGGGCAGGCATCCTGGCTGTCTTGGGATGCTTGCAGCACATTCATGTTCTTGGAAAATGGGTATCAAACTTGCACGGCTTGACATTGAGAAGTAAAATAGCTCTGGACATCCACTCACGGGATATCTAAAGCCTTGTTTATAAAGCTTTTTTTATTTTTTCTTTGAGGGAAACAAAGCAACAGTAAATGCAAAGTAACTTTTAATGCAAAGGGAAAGTAGAGAGCAAACTGTTGTCTGAAGTAAATTAAGAAAAACATGTTTCCAGAATTTCAGGAGGTTTTACCTCAATTTCAGACTATTCATTCTATGCTTTCATGTGTACAAATGGGTTTGGCTCCCCCTGTAACTACTGTCTCTTCATAGCATTTATAAGTGTTTCTAACTTCAAGACAAAGTGGGAAAAACCTTGGTGGCTTCTCCTGTCTATTTTCTTCGCCATGAAGTTAAACATGCTCAGCCTCTTACATTAGTCATTAGTTGGAGTTTGGTGGTTATAAAGCAATTGTGCTGATCACATGTACCTATTTTGAGGAGAAAAAAAAATCAAGAAAAATTAATAGATCTGAGCTTTGGATAGCTTTTATATAGTCAGCCTCACAAAGAAAACATCTTTTTGGGCACGAAGTCCTTACTAGCCACAGCCAACATGTAATTGATGCAATTATTTCTAAGGTTTCTACCTCACCTACTGTGGTGTGTGCACTAAACCACAAATGTTTCTGCAGTTTTAAGCTTCATAAATGTTTGCATTGTTTCCTTAGTCTCTGGGATGGATTTGACACACAAAGCCAGATTTTTGTGTGGTGTATAACCAAATGTGTATCTTCAGAGGGTTCTTGCTCTTGTGGTGAACTCTGCTTTGGTCTTTAAAGCTGGTGTTGGGGTTGCCTCCACCAGATTTGTGGGGTGAGGGAGAATTGGTGTTGATGCTTGATTTGTAGGGCTGCTTTATGGGAAGCAGGAATCAACTAAAATACCATCTTTGTGATCAATCATGAGGATTAGTTTGAGCTCAGCTGTGGAGAAAACACCAGTGAGACCACATATCTCTGAAGCTTAGTCTGAGGTTTCTAACAGGGTTTTAAACATCTTTCCTGCATATCCTTACAGGTAGATGGCTAAAATCTTTTGGAAGAATCCTAATGTTTCATCTAAATCCTGAATAATACCATGTTCTGTCAACACATCGAGTGCTTTATGGCTTGTCTCCATCATAGCTGTTTTCTCTTTTTTTTTTTTTTTTTTTTTCTTGACACAAGGATGACAATTGTTATTTATTTTGTATCTTTACTTTTTTTTAGGTGCTTAAAATTTGATTCCTAAACTTGCTTAAACTGGTAAATTGAGCTACAGCATGTGCTGTTTTGCTGCATTTCCTTCTGGACACAGCTTAGGTAGTGAAATTTGGCTATGGTTCAGCAGTTGACTCATTGCTTTTATTTCTTTGTCCTCTCTGGTGGTGCCTGAGCTGGGAGTTGTAATACTCTTGTTAAACATCTGTATGACAACATCAGTTGTGTAGAACATTAATGAGCTTTTATGATGTGCTTTGAGAATGCTTTCAGAGAACATCTGCGTGCCTACTCTTAGTGTTGTTAGCCTCTGTGTTCAGATACATGGATTTAGTAGTGATAATAACTGCAAGCAGCCCTTAACAGAGAAGGAAACTAGTTCCAGTTCCAGGAGTGTGGCTTCATCTTGCTTCAGATTAATGATCTAGATTTTGTTCAATGCAATATTAATAATACATTTTAAAAATAAGACTTAACACTTGCTTTTATCTTCAATTGGCTAACTTGAAAATAATGATTAGGCTTTGAATTCCACCCTTTTTGAGGAATTACATTAAGGCTAAATTGCTATCTGATTTACGCTGAGATAGGTGTGTGTTGCAATTCACATGGTTACAGTCAATTATAGAAAATGCAGAGTTAATTTTCCCAAGGAATGATAAATGTTTCAGTGTCACCAAGGATGATATGATGATAAATCTCAGCACGCAATTAAACTAGGAGAGCATCCAGGCCACTTCCTATTGTGTGAAAAACTTGATAGGGGTTTCTACCCCACAGTAGCATATGGGGTTTAGTAATCTTTCATTTTTCTGCCAATCTGATGTATGCGGTTCCCTCTTTGTTGAAAGGCAGAAATTATTCTGCAGCATTACCATGTCCATCTGTAACTTCCCCAATGGAAGCCCCTTTTCTTGTGAGAAGAGCAGGCTACTGTTGAGAAGGGGAAGGCTTTGAGCTGAGCTTTATTATAGAAAAATATCCCCTACAAGTCTTCTCTACTGCCATGAAAGTAGCAAAATCTTTGACTTCAGCTGTGGTGTAAATCAGAATGGACAAGTTGCCATCCTCCATGGCCCACAGGGGATGGTAGAGAGCCTCTGAATGGCACAAGCCATTTTCACCCTTGGCATCTGTTGCTGACACTGCTACAGAGTGTTGGTGAACCTCCTCAGCGTCCATCCGTAATACGGCTGTGTTTAACGCCGGTGATAACTGCTGGCAGTTGCAATTCATCAGCAACTGGGATTCCAACACGAACCTGCTACTTGTTGTTCTAGATGTGCAATGTATATTATAAGGGATTTAGGTGCCCTTTTATTGAAGAAATGACTTGTTGAAAAAAATGACCTGACAAGGTCTTGCATGAGCCACACCCAATCTATTGCCTTTTTGTCTCATTTTCTTAATCAGCTCATGATTTATAGCTTCAGAGTATGGGATAAAATTTCATATAAGATATAACCTTACTTTTTCTCCCTCTTTTTTTTAAAGCTTGCAGGTTTAAAGACACATATGCTTGGTGTCTAGTTGGAAGAGCAGCACTGACTTATTTGGATATATTACTCTAAAATTCATTCTGAAAATTTCCACAGAATGCTAGGGCTTTGATTAGACCTCACATTAGGCTAATTTCATCACAGAATTATGAACTGGGCTACCCCTAGGCGAAAAACCCAGCATATCCCTCACTTTTGCAATTCCTCCTGGGCTGGGTCTCAGTACATTTTCTTCCAAGTAAATGGCTGTTTGCTGCTTGCCCAGGGATGAGTCCATTCATGGAGGAGGCCTCAGTATGGACCATATAAACCTCTTGGTTTTTCTGTAATATACAGAATATCTCCTCTATGTAAAGTTTTGAAATAGACTGGAAGACAGTGAAGTACAAGTTGGGGGGGGGGGGGGTGGTGGTGGTGGAAGGACGCTAATAATTAGAGCGATTTATTAAAAACAATTGCCATTCATTAACAAAGTTAAGTCTTGAAAGAAACGCGTTTAGTAATTGATTGGGATGCTGTGCACACTGGTGACTCAGATGCTTTGGGCAGCCTAAGAGTATAAAAACACTCAACGTCAGATCTTGCCCGATCATTTTTCTTATTTCTCTCGTGAAGTAGGTAAGCTTGATTCAAATTCCTCTTCCTAAAGAAAGTTTTGCTTGTAGTTTTAAGTGAGGGTAAATCCTATGCAAATATTCTGTTGTATCAAACCAAAATTTTCTTGATGTAACTATATCACTTTGACTGTTTAGCTCTTGGCTTTGGTACATGCAGGTCTTCCAGTACTGTCTGGGTGATGAGCTCCTATTAGTTTTTCATTAAATCTCATTTCCAGATACTGTGTTCAATACAAGATTTATAGGTGGCGTTTTCTAAGAACCCAGCTATGAAATTCTGCCTTTCCCTCCAGCCTCTTGGTAGCTTTTCTTTTAATGTTTGATTGTGGAACTTGTAAGAATTGTTGCCTTATTCTCATCATATTCCCTTGCACTTCAGATTAACCATCCCCCAAATGACGCACTCCCTTAGCCCGTGCACCGATGGCAGCCCCTCGCTGTGTGGGGTGGCTGTGCCACAGCCCATTGCTGACAGCTGCAACGAGCCCTGTGTTGTGCAGTGTCCTGACTCAAGGGTGGTCATCTACCCTCCACCTGTGGTTGTGACCTTCCCTGGACCCATCCTCAGCACCTTCCCACAGCAAAGCGTCGTGGGATCTGCGGGAGCCCCTGAAGTTGGAAGTGGCTTCAGCGGTGCTCCTGCTCCTGGAAGCTCACAGGTGTATGGTGGTGCCCGGTGGGCACGGGGGTACCCAGTTGGAAGCTGCAGACCCTGCTGAACCTAATCTGAGGAGCTGCTGGAAGTGGAACATCCAGGCGAGGATGAGCAGGATGTAGATATCTGACTGAGCATTTGGAGCTGCCATTAAGTGCATCTGTAAATGTTTAGATCTTCTGAAGAAAAATAATACATTTACATCCTTCTCATGTTACTCTTTCTGTTGGTGTTTTTTTCCTAACTACTTCTATTTTCTCTAAGTACTCTCTTCTCAAAGCTGTGTACTACATTTGTAATGCAGTAGGAGGTGAAGGGATTGGGTTGCCATCCATTTTAGTTTGCTTTGTAGGCTCTTTCTGTGGCTAATGAGGTAGAAAAAAGGGTCTTGGAGTGAGCCAGCCCATGCTCTATGCTTTACGTGTGTCCCTGCAATAGGGAAACAACATCAGCTATTACATGAATCACCTTGCATCAAATCACAGGTTACAGGCAATTTGTAATCTGTACCATATAATTCTGCCTCTGTATGATCTGCTTCTTTCTCATTAAACATGACCTTGCAATATGTTATTGGCCTCTGCGTGTGTGTGCATGTCCTTTCCTCTGCTCCTAATTCAGGTGCCTTTGTCCTGCTGCCCAAAGCTGATCCTATCGGCTTGCTCCAGGACAGTGATGGTCAGGAGAGATCTGGCAGTGGGTTGTGTGCACCTCCCTTCTACAGCAACTCCTCTGCTAGAGCTGTCCATTAATGAAACCGCTGCACACATCTTTCCTTCTGTTCCTGGTTCTGCAAAGCTCCTTCCTCAGTATTGGCTTCTTGTGGGGTCTTCTCTTCCTGGTGTCATCAGCTTCACTTCCCTGTCTCGACATAACAGAATGCCTTGGTGCAGAGGTGCAAGGAGAATTGGTATTTGGGAGAGGGAACTGAAGCCAAAAGTTCAGCTTCTGGTTTTACTGCTTTGCTCAGTGCCTTCTGATGGTGTAGTCTCTTTGTACACATGTAGAAATGGATGGTGGAATTAATTCATGGAATTTTGAATTTCCTCAAGAATTTGTAGATAATAAACATTCCGATGTTTCTATGCTACTGTATGTTTTTGAAGTGTTACAGAGCTATTAGTTAAAGGAATGGTATAAACCAGAACTGCAAAATGTGAGAATGCTAGATTATTTCAGAGGAGCTGCTCTATGGAGAGCTCTCCCTGTATAAGGAAAACAAAGTGGACAGGCATTGTAATAGCATGTAATTGACTGCTGGTGAGCCTTGGATGAGATGATTAAGCCAAGTTCTCACCAACCACATAAATCCATCCCTACAAAAGAAATCCCCCAAACCTCAAAAGCCAGATGAAGGAATCTTTATTATTATGCTAATGGCATATTTGGAAATGAACTCCAGTTTATTATTGAGGCCTCTAAATTTGCCCTTTCTGTGTAATAAGTTAAGACTTGCAGTTACCACAAAACACCAAGTTGTCAGTAAAAGTGGGAAGCTTTGCCAGTGAATTTCTGTGGAAATATTTGTAGTGCACATTCTATTCATTTAGATATAAAAGATACTGATGTGAAATTCTCTGAGGCTTTCAGAGGATTAAAGATATTATGTATCTCAAGATACTGGTGTGTTTTTTTTTTTTAAAGATGGGAAACATTTTTAACATCTCTTCTCTCATAATGCAATAATGAACCTTAGAATATTCATCGAAATATAGTGAGTTTTGAAGTACATCTTGTTTCTCTTGCTGTTTTTGATGAAGCCAATATTCCTATCCCATGGACCACTTTCATTTCTTATTATACTCCAAGAAATATTTAGAAAAAGTTCAAAACATGCTCATATATAGGTCCGACTTCTCATTTGAGGCTAAGTTTACTCTTTACAAGTGATTCTGACTCTGGCGGTGAATCTTTGTGCTAGAGGCATATGTCCTGCAGCATACCTCATGTGGGTTGTTCACAAGGTGCATTTAAATTGGTAATTTCCCACATGTATGCAGTAAATACATCCTGCTTCAGACTGGCATTCAGGACTTTAAATAAAATTATAGGAGTTAGTTTTCTGTTAACTAAATTAGCTATCTGTCATCTGTGATCTCAGGCAGGCACAAAGTTCCTCTAATCATCCAACTTTTCTTATGCCTTAGGGCTATAAACCAGGGGAAAAAAATGCTCTTTGCCCACCACTCTGAACAGGTGTAAGCTCAGAGCTGCTGGGGACCTTAGGGCTGATCCATGGGAAGCGAGCATCAGTGTTGTTGTCTGATGGGGCCAAGTGACAGTCTGCTCTCCAGTTCTGTGATCTGGGACTTCTGGGGTCACCCTGATGTTCTGGATGGGTGGGTGATAAAGCTGTCTGGTCATTGTAAAGGCAGGGAGCCCTGCAGTGACTGCACTGGGGATGCAGTCCATGGAGGTGGAGTTATACTGGAGCTCTGGCAACTTCAATGCAAAAACTGAAGCTGAGGTGGTGCCCAGGCGGCTCCAAGCAGAGTGATGGAGGGAAGTGGATGTAGTTGACCCTGTGACAGGCCTGGGGAAGCTGGGGTCCATGGAGCAGTCACAGCCCCCAGGTGATTCCAATTCCCTGGGCACTAGGTGGGGATCACACCCTCTGTCAGAAGCAATAGTACTGCTGGTAGCAACCTGAATGGGTGTGGGAAAGGGAAGAAACAGGTAACACATAAATACTGCTGTATTGGCAAGCATGGAGAGGCACCTGATGTTATGGCATGAGCTGAGGATTTCACTCAGTTCCTTGGCTTTCCATCTTTTATCCTGCGATGCCTCTTCCTGTGCATCTGTGTGCTTAAGCACTTCCACAGTGTGCGTGCAGGTGGGAAAAACCTTGTGTGCCTGAGGGCATCCAAGGGAGATAAGCTGTATTTATTGCGGTGGGAGACTCGAACCTTTCTTAATGTTTTCCCTGGGGAACCCAGCCCTTTCTGCTGCTGACAGCAGCTAGCAGAAGGATTATAAAAGGCGTCTCAATGGTTTTGTCATTTTCAAAGGGTTGTACTGATTTGCTGCCCATGTGTCCTGCTAGGAGCCTAGGGTGGAGACTGCTATCCTTACTGTTTTGCCAGGGTGTCCTGATCTGACTGTCTTGCTCAAACTGGGGCAAAAAGAGGTGAGCTTGGAACAAGGCAGCAGGTCAGGCCAGTCTCTTGGTCGAGGCTGCTCCTTCCCAGGCAAGAAACTGGATCTGTGAGGCTTGTCTTCTGCTCTGGCTCAGTTCAAGGTCAAATGCTTTATGTGAAAGCGTCAACGAGGATATAAAGAAATGGGCTTTGGACTGGAGGAATAACATTTGCAACAGAGGGACTATTCTGCTAACTATCATTGTTTCTCTGCCTATGAAAATGCTTCCCCAGTCTGTTCCACTGGATAGTTTCTTACTTTTTCCTCCACTTGGCCATGTCAGCTGAGAAGATGTTTCTGTGGCTGTCATAAGAGAAGGGGTAGCCATGTAGGGTATCTCTCAAAAATCAGCCCAGAGGTGCCCCCTCAAAGTCGCTTCTACAACAAGATTTTTGACTCCTGGTGATGTCTTTGATGTATAACTGGGCTTGCATGGGATCCATGAAGCTATGTCTAGGCTATGCTTGTTGAACCACCTTATTTCATGCCAGATTATAATCTTTATTATTATAAACCTAAATCAAAACTACTCGGTGTTCCAAGGTGACACAGTATAGGCTGACAGGAACTGCTTGAATAACCTGGCTGTGCAGTTTGCAAAGGAGATGATCTCTCCAGCTGATGGTCATGGCTTAGTTGCCTTCGGTCTTTTCTGTTAGGTGTCTTTCTCCAAGCTTAAGAAGCATTGCTGTCTGTCCTTGGCAGACCACCTGATTTTAGCTTCCACTCAATCTTTCTTTTTGGAAATTATTTTTCAGACATAGATTCTAGATTGCTCCAGGTGTATGTGTGTGATAGTGTAGACAGTCAGCTGATGCCCATTTCTGGAGGAGTGTTGTGTAAACCCAGGCTCATAGGTTAATTAAAATAAGGTAGAACTTCATCCTGCTTTGGGAGACAAGTTGGAGCTGGAGCATTTTTGAAGGACATGAAACATCCTCTAACATCTGGAGTATAGACCTCCTCTTACTGTATGGTTGGATGGAGTGGCACTGCTGCTGGTGCCTTCACAGTGGCATGTCAGCAAAGACAAAAGGAAAAGAGGAGACAGCTGATAATATTATGCAGAGTCATTTTAATGGAGAAACAGAGCAAGTAGTTACAGAAAGAATAAGTTTACAGTTTTACAAAAGGGTCTTCAGCAAGTAGTATGTGTCTGATGCCAGATGATGCTCTCTCCTCGTGGAAATGGTGGAGTTTGGCAGTCCGGACAAGGTTCTTGCTCACAGTTGCTCATAAGTCCTGTTCCATGCTGTATGAAGCACAGCATGCGTATGTAACAGGAGCTTCTCTACATGTTGTCTTTGGAGAAGTTTATTGTGAAGCAAAGAGGAGTTTGTGGCAGTTGAAGAAATCTGCTTTCTGTTGACACAGGACTGCTCCTATTACTATGGCACTACAAAATGACTGAGAATTAATTTAAAAGGCAATTTTCCATCAGCATGATGTAAAGATGCTTCAACACTTGCTGTAATTCAAGTTGCCCTTTAGAGTAATAACTGAAGAAATTCTTAAAGATATGAGAGGGTTACATATGGGCTAGTCCCAACGAAACCTGGCACCCACACACCCCACTGAACCCAGCCAGTGGTGTGGGGGCCCAGCATTTCTCAGCACCGTGACCTTAGCCATTAATCTGTCTCCTGCATTTCATTTCTTGGTTTCTCTTTCTGCTGGTTTGGCATAGATAGCAGCTTCAATAGCTGTATCTGTTGCCAAAATGAGAAAAGAGGGGGTAGCCATACCCAAAATTGAGGAAGTCCCCATTCCCATAGTAGCCCCCGTAAACATTCAAGCCTCTGCTGCCATACAGGTTCCCAAAGCTTCTGTAGCCATACGGGCTCCCATATCGGTACTGGTCCCGGTAGAAGCCATACGGGCTTCCGAATCGGTAGCCATTCAGGCCCCCGAAGATGTACTGGTCTTCGTAGCTGAATGGTGAGTAGTACCCATCGTAGTGGAAGTCCCTGCTGAAGGTCATGGTTGGCAGATGTGGGTAAATCTGAAACACAGACACAGAAACACAGAGTAGGGTGAGAGCGTTAGCTGCCAGCAGTGGGAGGGAAGGCTCAGAGCCCCAGTGGAGCAAAGAAAATGTGCTTGCGCTGACCACGCTCCCTCCTGTGGGTTTTACATCCTCTTAGCTGCCTTGTTTATCTATCTAATCCACAGAATCCACCCAAACTTTTTTCTCTTTATCCTCATCTTTTGATATTGGCTCACACAAAAATATTCTTTTTACCAATTGAGAGCTGGCCTTCCCTTCAAAGTTAACGAAATGTGAATAAAACTAAGAAAAATATGCCACTTTGGGTAGTGATGCTGATTCACGTCAGACTGACAACATGTCTCATGCATCCCCCCAATCTGGAGAGCCATGGGGTGCTCAACCCGGCATAAACTCAAAGAATACAAAGAAATGGAGGAATTTCCTTTGTGGATATCAAAGTAATAAATGTTGAATTCCCCACTCCTAAGGAAAATAATCTAGAGTTGGAAATTACTTATGACTTCAAAATTATGTTGGCTCCTTACATTCTGCAGTGCTTTAATGCCTGCTATTAAATAAACACAGGAAGAGCAAAAGAAGTTCCAGTGAAGGAATTACATTCAAAATGAGAAAAAGAAACTGCTTACAGAATATCCATGTATACATGCACATATATACAGTGTTATGTGCATGTACACAGTAGAGCCTTTTAAATAGGTCCACGCACACACACACAAATATTTTTATCGAGACATACATACAGGTGTATATACACACAAATATATATAATATATATATATATATATATAAAAGTGTAGAGTAGAGTGAGTATGGACTTACCCGGTTCGCTGAGGAGAGGAACTCAGGAGAAGTGAATGAAACTTCGGAGTTCTCGGTCCGTATATATACCTTCCAAAACTCAGGTGTTAGTTATACAATGGATCTTGTTGCGTGCATTATTCCTCCAACTGATGTAATCGGAGTCACTGATTTTCATATTTTCAAAGTTTGATGCGATGACACACGTCATACCTTCAGAATTTCTTTCATCTTAAAACAAGAAGAAATGGGCTCAGCACATTTCTAGTAAAATTGCATGGAATTCTTTGTAGTTGGATGGATGGGATGTTTAGACCATTATTGGTTGTGCAATCTGCTCATAGGTACACCGTTTACTTGGTTTTTGCATCTATGGTGCAACACAGAGGGGAGAAAAGGAATACATTTGTTTTGGTGTGTTGAGAAGTAGTGCTTCAGTGCTAGGTTATAGGTTGAACTATTTGATCCTAGAGGTCTTTTCCAACCTAAATGGTTCTGTGATTCTGTTCAGCAGCATCGTGACCTGTACTTAGTGCCTGATGATATTGGTGGGGTTCTCCTCTTGCCAGCAGCTTTGGTTTTGTCTCAAGTTCCACAACACTGATTTTGAAGAAATTTCTCTGCTTGTGCCTTAAGAATGTTCCCAAATATTTCTTCCTGCTTTGAAAAATATATACATATATATTTTTTTTTCTTTTTCCTTTTTTTTTTTTCCTTTTCTTTTCTTTTTTTTTTTTTTTAGGTTTTGACTTTCATAAAACATAGTGCATCACCTTATTAGGACTTGGGAACAAGAGACCTTGATGTACATTGTAAGTGACCATATTATTAAAACTGGGGGTGTCTTTTGGTGACAAACTATTAATATTTAAATACTGCAACACTTTGCAAATTGAAAACATTAATGAGTGTTTATGAAGTGCTTTGGTATTCAGAATTCTGAGGAAGCCTCAGCATCCTGCTTGCTCATTATTATCCTTATTTTATATTCAAATTAATGTCAGAAATTAGGTGAAGGTCATACAAGGAGTTCTGTAGCAATCTCCAGTATTCTTCACTATTGTACCATTATTTGATGTGTGAGGTTGATTCTTTGCTAAGAAAATATTAACATCCAGCCTTGGAAAACAGTATTTAGCACACCTCTCCAAATCTTTATCATTTATTATTTTCCAGGCCAAGTTCATACTTGTTTTCTCTTTATTTTGCTGACCTCAGGGTCACGTCCTCTAATGAATTAAAGTGCAAACGATGCCGTAGTCGTATTTTTGCTGAAAACATTTTTTCTGCTCACGCAGCAGCATGACCTTTATTCACCATGAACATTTTGGAGGAATGCAATTAAGATTTATTTGTAGTTTGTGCTGGTCCTGTTTGCTGAAGTTGCTAAGTAGCTTAATAGAAAATTCCTAAATAAATGTTTGCACTTCCTTTAAGCAGGAAGACCCTGCCATAGCACATCAGAGTTTCTGATGAACAATATATCCAAATGTAGGAAGATTTTACTTTTTAACTGATCTTTTTCTCTCCCTCCAATGGCTTTGGGAACTTACAAATGCCCTTATATAATACATAAATAAACTTCAGTTTTGACAGCGGAGACAATAAAATGGTATCAGGAATGTAGTTGGCCCAGAACATTTTAAGATGAAAGAAACCTGTAATATATGTGACATATGGGAGGTTGAGAACACACTAATAATCCCAAACAATGAAGAAAATTATATTAATTGAAGATATGACGTGTACAGGCAAATTTGTTTTCCAACCAATAAGGCTACAAACTCTTTGAATATGCAGGGCGTCTTAGATAAGCCAGGAGGGCAAAGAAACAGTATAAAAAGAGCTCAGAGCTCCAGGCTCTCCATCAGCTCTCTTGCCTTCCTCCTCCTGGTGAACTCGGTAAGCCTCTTCTCCATTCAGTCTCTTCGTAAGGCTTAGAGATTTTGGTCTGCTAGTTTGTTGGGATTGCAGCTCCTCTGAAGTGTAAGATTTCTCCATGCCTCGTACCTGTGCCTACTGCTGTGTAGGAGCTGGCAGGCTCAGGGCTTTAGAGCTGGGGCTCAAACTCTCCTGGTCCCGTCGGTACTTGGGATCTTTGGCTCCTGGTTATCAGGCAGCTCTGCAGAGAACTTAGAGACTTACAGAAGGGTTTCCCTGCTGTGGCCTTCACTGGGTTCCTCCATAATTCTCCTATTTTATTCAGAGGGAGGTCTTCTGGTCTTTTTGGCAGGACTGGAAATCAAACTGATGTTCTGATGTGTCAATGCATTTGTAGTTTCTTGTTTTTGCTGTTAGCATTTGCAGATCCCAATTCAAAATCTGTGCGTTACTGCAACAAGACTTGGAGCTGTTGTGGTGTGCTATAATGGCAAACACCAGATGCTTTAAACTTTACTTAACCTTTACTTAAAGCTCTGTTGAAGACAGTTGTGAAGGACTTGGGAATGTAGAGCTTTATGCAAGGCTGATCTCCTAAAAGAAATTGAGGATTGATTACTCCTTACCATATTGACTAAGAAAAATCCTGAAACAAGCAGAAGGGAAGTTTTGAGCTGTAACAGGTCTAATCCCCAGCTGGTAAGCAAGAAAGGAAATTAAATGGTTTAAAAAGAACGGATAAATGTGAAAGCTAATGATAGTAGGTGAGTGAAGATGAGAAAATGGAAATGGTAGAAGGGATGTAATAAGGAACCAAGGAAACTCTCAACATTTAGCTTCTGTCTTCAGTGAAGAAGGCTTTGGGCTCTGAGACTGTTATGGCCTGGAAGTGTTTCTCACTTTGGCTTTCCTCCCTGCTGCTGCATTTCAGGTTTACCTCCATCGCAGAAAAATGACTTTCTTCCAAGGCCAGTGCGAGGATGACTGCTATTCTCCCTGCGGTTATGGGGGCCTGTACGGCTACCGGAGCTACGACTGTGGAAGCCCCTGCGGCTACCGGGGCTATGGGAGCCTCTATGGCTACCGGGGCCTCTATGGCTTTGGGGACCGGTACGGCTTTGGTGGGCTGTACGGTTCCCGGGGCTTCTATGGCTATGGGGATGGCTATGGCTATGGGGGTCTGTATGGCGGCTATAGGGGCATCTATGGCTATGGGGACTGCTATGGCTACCCAGGCTTATACAGCAGCCGCTACGGCTACCCCTTCAGTTCACGATACGGCCAAAGATACGGCTACGGGAGCTGCTACCCCTGCTAAACCCAGCGGGAATGTCCCTGAAGTGAGGATCAACCCTGGCCTGGCAAGTGTGGACTGACGGCGAATCTCAGTGGCAGTGTTTCCTGATGCAGAGAGCCCCAGCACCAGCAGCCACCCCTCCACAGGGGCTTTGAGTGCCCTGCACCACTGCCCAAGTGCTTGAAATGTTTGTTTTTTTTTTTTTTTTTTTTTTTCCTGCTTTGTGTCTGCTTGCTGTCTTACATCCCACAGTCTCCTCTTGATCTGCTGTTGGATCAAAAAACTTGCTTCTCATCAATGCTATGGTTCTATGTAAACTCTAGAAATGCTGCTGCAATATCTGGCTTTTATGTTTGTTGCAGTGATGTATTCTGAATGAATGGTATAGGCAGGGTGTAATGTGTCTTTGGGAATGTAGTCTTTCTATTCTGTACACCTTTAAAAATATATCTGCCTTTCATATTAAAAGTTATGCTTCATCAGTACTGTACTTCTGGTTTTATTTTTCACTTCCATTTCTTAAATATCTTTTAATCAAGAGCATCACAGGTGGGGTGTCTGAAAGTTGTTGTTAACTTTGAGCACTCCTGGATTCTTTCTCAGAGCCTTGCCCTCCTCAAACAGGGAAACATGGCCATTTGCAGCTGCAAGAAACTTCAGCTGTCTCTCTGATGTATTTCTCAACTCCAGACTCTTGCTTTGTGCACTCCAAAGAAATGATTCATTTAAAATGCTTAGGTGCTGCAGAGAAGGCAAATCAGGTTCTAGACTGCATCTGCAGGAGCATTTCTAACAGGCATATGTGATCATCCCGCTTTAATCAGTGCTTGTCAGGAGCACCTGGAGCTCTATGTCCATTTCTGGTCCCATGATTCAAAAAAGACAAGGACAGACTGGAAAGGGTCCAAAGGAGATGATCAAAGGTCTGGAGAACCTGCCTGGTGAGGAAAGACTGGTGTAGTTTGGTCTGGAGAAAAGCAGGCTCGGGGGGACCTCATCACAGTGTGGCTAAAGAAGATGCAGGCGCTATCTTCACAAGGCCAGCTAGGGAGGAGACGAGGGGAAATGTGATACAAGCTGCACCAGGAGAGGTTTTGTCTCCTCAATACAAGAAAATTTTTACAATGAGGTCAATCAATCATTGGAGCAACCTGCCGAGGGATGTGGCAGAGTGCCCACCATTGAGGGTGGAGTTCAGTATGGGATTGGAGAGGGTGCTGAAGAGATGGGCTCCCCTTCCCCCGGGCAGGTTGGGGCTGGTGATCTCTCAAGGTCCCTTCCAACCTGGCCTGTTCTGTTACTGAAAACAGCACAGACAATTGCAAATGCATGTGCTTGCTGGCAATCCTGTTTTTAATTTTGGAGTAAGCTCATGTTCTATCTGTTAGGGCTTCCCCAGTGGAGAGCGAGGGGGAATTTGCCCTTGCAAAGTAAATGCATTGTTAGAAGTGGATCTCCAGTGGCCAGCACCTCCAAGGTGAGGCAGCAGGGCATGTGTGTCTGTCATGTCAGGGGTTCAGAGCCTGTGCTTTGGAAGGAAGCTGGGTCAGAGCTGATTTTTCCTTTTTTTATTTTATTTTTTTTCTATTTTTTTATTTTTTTTTTCTCCCCAAGTAAATTTTATGGGCAGAGGGCTGACTTAAGCGAGAGACCGCGGCTGTGTGGGAGGACGATGACAGTGCTTTCTCACCGCTTCCCTGGCCAGGGGCAACTGGCAACTGAGAGCTGCCAAAATGCCCTGAGGACATTGAGTGTTGTTTCATGTGTATTGTTTTTTTATGAAAAGTTTTTTTTTTTTTTTTCTCCCCACATTTCGTTCTTGGTCTTCTAGTTTTCAGTCCCTGGATTTAGTGAATTATTATTGTAATTACACCCAGAGAAATGGATTTTTTCTACCCTGTGTGGAAGATTAAGGCAATGTTTTAGGTTTTCAAGGCCACCATCAAGACAGTGAAAGCAACCACTTCTTCCTTGACACTTTTCCTATTTAATATAATATAATATTTATTTATAGATGTATAAAGTTCCACTGGCTGCTACAGAAATTTGTCTGTTATATAGTAATCTGATTGGAAATTGTGATTCTGAAAGAATATTTGAATATGGTTTGTGGGAATAGGAGTATTGTACTCACTTGATCTTTCTTTTATGTATACCCTGCAGAGGTCTGGGACTAACTCTTCTATTTTAAAACATTATAATAAAGACCATCACAGCCTTATTATGTTGAAATATTTTAACCTTACATCTGTAATAGTTTCAGTTAGTAAGGGAAAGGGAGAAATTGTGGGATTTCTCACATTTCTGAGGGGTAAGGGGAGGAAAATAGCACGTGTACTTGGGCCAACTTCAATGAACATGGAGGGGTATAAAGTGCTCTGCCAGCACAAGAGGCAGAACCCCCCCCCCCAGAATACCACTGCTCTCAGTGTATTCATGTAATCAAGGGACAGGCGAAAGAAGACTGGAACTTTGATTTTTTTCATAGAGAAAAATTTTAATGCAATAAGAAAAGAAGTTGACACAGATACAGAAAGATTATAGTTTTGGCATGCTGAAAAGAGCTAGAGTAGATGAGTCACTACACTATGCTATACAGAACATTCCTTTTTGTGAAAGCTGTGTTGCTTGTTCTTAAGGTACTTGTAAATCCAGATCAAAGGAGGCACAGCCATCATGTTTCTCCATTACGCAGTACTGCAGCACCTTACTGGAAGTAGTTATTGAAAATGCAGATGACACAAGAGCTAATTTTCACTGATGCAGAAGTTCTTTAACGCTGCTGCGGTGACTGGAAGAAGCTTCAAATGAACTGCAGATCGTTCTTATTGCTGCCAAAGGGGTCTAAATGCAGGAGACTATCAAGAGTCAGCTTGTAGCTGAGAAACACAGGAAGAAGGAGACTGAAAGTATAGCAAAAATAGAAATGCTGAGAAATTCTAGAGAGCAGCCAAGCTTTCCATTCTTGGTAGCTTCAGCTGCAGACACAGGGGCTCAGCACTCCTGAAAACGTCGCCTCTGAGATGATCCATCGGTCTGTGCTTGCCGGGTTGGGGTAGATCCTCACGGCGGGTTCCCGCTGGGTTTATCAGGTCTAGCAGCACCTGTAGCTGTAGCTACAGCAGGATGGGTAGTAGTAGCGGGTGCAGCAGCTCCGGTAGCTGCAGGGGCTGTAGCAGGAGCTGTAGCAGGGACTGCAGCAGTAGCTGTAGCAAGGGCTGCAGCAGTAGCTGTAGCAGGGGCTGCAGCACCTGTAGGCCCGGTAGGAGGTACTGACGGACCTGTAGCAGGGGGAGCAGCACACGTAGTAGCAGGACATCTTGAGGGTGGTGGAGGGAGGTAAACCTGAAAGAGAGCAGCAGGTAAAGGGTAGGCTCAGCGTGCAAGGAGCAGCACCAGAGGTGGCTGGGTGAGGTGGGGGATTTGGAGGGGTACTGAGCAAATGGCTCAGTCTTAGGATATTCTTCTGACATCTATTTTTATCCAGCCAATTGTTGTACTCCCCCCTCACTATGTTGAATGCTGAGACACAACTTATATTCTTTAGCTTCTTGTCTTAAAAATGAACCAGATACCTTGTATTTATGGACTTTGGCTACAGGAGATTCAGTTTGCAGATAGAGGCATCCAAACGTATGTGTGGGAGTGCTTGGTGTCCCAGCTCCTAGGATGGGCAAGCTGAGGTTAACCCTGACAGCTAGACTGACTGCAGCTCAGGACGCAGCCTGGTTGAGGTAGGAAGGGACCTCTGGGTCCCTCTGGTCCGAGCCCTGCTCAAGCAGGGCCACCCACAGCAGGGGGTCCAGGGCCACAGATGGACCTGGTACCAGTGCTGGTCCTGGCACATTTCTTAGGACCACATAATCTCCTTGTTGGCTTTAATCTCAGCATGTAAACTACTCCTTTTTCTTGAAGTGATCCTACATCACTTCAAGCACCTTTCAATGTCAGCTGTAGCAATGATACTGAAAATACTCTGCTGCACAGTGAGGTGCTAAGGTTTAATTCCTCTACTGCTGCATGTCAGAGCTGCTCTGGTGACTTCAGAGAGAATAGAGCAATTCCCATGTCCAGCCTGCATTACTTATTGCAACATCTTTCCATAAAATAGCTGTTTCTACGCTGTGCAATACACAATTCTGTCCATTATCCAACATTTCAGCTAGTGTTGAGTGTCACCAAGTCAAAAGAAATAAGAAAAATTCTTCAGCTGTTTAAACAGAATAGAGTAAAGCTGTTGCTTTCTAGTATGTAAACATAAAACTCTTAATAGGCTTCCCAGCTCACTAATGTTATCTGGATTACTTGTCTGAATGTTGGCTCATCAATGCCCCCCCCCTTTTTTTACTCTAGAAGCTTAAGAAGTACAGGATAAAATATTTCTACCAATATTACAAATCAGAGAACATTAGTAGAGGAGTTATTTCTAAGTTAAAGGAGTCTCTAAGAGAATGGGATCTGCACTTACCAAGTTCACCGAGGAGGCTAAACCAAGAGGAGTGGTGTGAGGAGCAAGGGGGTTGCGAGTGCTTTTATACGGTTTCTCAGACCCATGGAAATAGGTGCGATTCTCCACGTGCTTCCATTCCTTGGTAGTCATGAAACACATTTCGGAAGTACATCAACAGTACAATTGCTATAATTGTTTTCCTCCGCATTTAGGACACTTTTCAAATTCCTCGGGTAACACATTGTGATTACTACCTGTGAGATTCTTTCATCTTCAAACTTTCCAGGATAAGTGGGTTTCTGGGAATTCTCACAAAGGAGGACTGGGAATGAAACTGGAGGATCTGTGAACGAAACTGGAGGATCTGCTGAACAGTACCAGTTACACTGCACATGGAACTGGGAAGCACATAGACTTTCTTTCTGCATTATGGCCCTACAAGGGAGGCAGATAGTGCACATTGTAAGGTGACTTAAAACACCTGAGGTGGAAAGAGGCATTATAGCATGTGCTTAGGGCTTTTACCAAGCATTTTGATTCATTTCCGTCTCAATTAATGACAGACGTTCCATTGATTCCTTTAGGTTCCTCTACTGTCTATAATTTGGCATACACACTATGAGACGGACAGGCCAGGGCACAGGATCAATTAAATTAGCATCTGAGAAATGTGTCAAAGGTTTAATGCCTTTTTCTGGGGGTCTGTTTTCTCTTGTTTCTGGATAAACTTCTTAGAAAACCTTGCTCAAATCAGTGTCTCATGATTTTACAGCTTTGCCAGGGCAAGTTTTACTGCAGGACCTGGTAGTGCAGAACAAATCTGGTTTTTCTGCTGGCTTTTCATAGGGAATGCAATAGTGAAAAGGGGAAGAGCAGTCTTTGGAAGGCTGTGGAAGCCAGGAGGATGGGGACTGTTCTTTCCTGACTGGTAGGAGGCACTTGCTGGGGAGGCTGGGTGGAGGCTCTGCCAGCAGCAAGGTCCTGCCACGTGCCTGGCTTCCACAAAGCTTCAGCTGAATGAAAAGGCTGGTGAAGTGCTAAAAGCTACCCAAGGCAAAAGGGCTTATACTATTATACTAAGCTGAGAAGTGAGAAATCAGCCTTTTTTTTTTTTTTTTTTTTTTTTTGTGGTGTGTTATCCAGTGAGATACAGCTGTATCTCTGTGCCAGCCTGCACCGTGCCAGGATGATGACGAGTGTGGTGTTTTAGTTTGACTGAAGGCAAAAAGAGCTCAGCCCAGGGATTCCCTCCCCATTCTGTTGTTTATTATACAACATCGCGGCACCTAACAAACCATTAATATTTAAATAATACAAACATTGCTAAAGTAAGTCCTTAATGACTGTTTTGGAAGAGCATTGATACCATAAATTCTGATGAGGCTCAGCACTTCCAGAATGTCTGTTATTATCCTCATTTAATATGCAAATTAGAAATGGCTCACTGCAGTGAAGGTCATACAAGGAGGTATTTGAAGAGAGAGAAAAAAAAAAAAAGAACGCTCTTGGCTTTATGTATGGTGCTCTGCCTCCTCTGGGAGGGCGGTGTTAGATGAGGTTGAAAACCAGCATCAGTAAGATTTACTGTAAAGTAATATTTAAAGTTTTAACTTCTAAATATGCTGCTAACATGAGCATTATAAAACTTCATGTACATTTGCATTGGTGATGATAATAATTTGGTGATATCCTGAATGAATTTTTTATGGTATGGGCAGGGACAATTATGAGATATAAACTGTGTGATTCATTTTTTCCCCTCTCCATTTTATATATGTGTATAATAGTTCCCCAAATGAACGTTGAACTTTTATAAATTTCCTGGTTTTCTTTAGTGAACTAAACTAAAATAAAGTATTCAAGGCAAAAACTAAGCATATTTCAGAAGACGAGAAAATATATATTTTTCTCAAATAGAAAAATCTTCTACAGGCACACTAGGAAGCAGAGGAAACTGAAAAAAAAAATACTTGCCTCTTCAGATACTGTAGCAGTCTAGCAGTAGAAAATTTTATTCAGCGAGGAACAGGTGGTGCAGTACGTTTTATTTTTTGGTGTATAAAACTTTTAAGTGCAAACCATTTTTTTTTTTTTTCCTTGACCTGGTATACCTGAAAGCAAGTGTAGTGGGATAGTAATGAAATCAAATAGGATCTCATTATCTTCTCAGAAAATATTTTAGTTATTATTAATATTAATAACATAGGATAATATAGAATAATAAATAATTGTTATTAATTTTTTAACACCCTGGGAATGTGTAAATCAAAATAAATGACAAATAAAATTCCTTCTCATTCAGACTGCATACAAGTTTAAAATGTTGAAAATATCCCAGATGTTTGAATTTTGATTCTTAGTCATCTCTAGTCTGAGGATCTGTTAATCTTTTGTCCATCTCCATCTTTTGTTCTATCTTCAATGACCTCCAAATGATAAAATATCGTGGTGACCCAAAAAGTTTGAAGCGAAGGAAGCCTGTAACCATCACGTTGTCATGTGGAGATGAGAATGGAGGAATGACCCCTGATGCTGAGGAAATCAATTATATTAATTGATGTTCTGATGTGTGCAAATACATTTATTTTGTTGTTCTTTGTGAAAGTAAGATGATGCACATTCTGCATGGCGGCTGAAGCCAGGTCCCTCACCAGCAGCTGGGGAGCACTACAACGGCTATTACTGGTCCCTGAAAGTTAAAGTTGAGATTTTTCAGTTACCTAACTCAAAATTAATAAATTATTTTGATGTTCCAAATCTTGAAAACCAGAAATTGAGCTCAGGAAGTGTAAATCACTAATGACTAATTCTGTACCTACAAACAAGAATAATACAGGGAAATGCCCTAAATATACTTAAGACACAGAGTGGAATTCAGTCAGTAACCGGAAACATAACTTACAAAAAATCTTGTTAGGAAGATGAGGTCAAATGCGCGAAGGAAAATATATTAAGACGTTTAGTTAAGAGCCCTGATTCATGAGAACATTACAGGTTTGAGGGTTTAAATCCCCATAAAACTTAAATTGCTTTTTGTCGTCTTCATTTATCAAACAACTGATTTTTGTCCTGCATTATTTCTTCATTTGGTATATTTTTCCAGGCTGTATTGTCACAGAGTTTATTTCAGAACTAATATATGTGTAATTATGTATTAAAAACTAACAAACAAAAACTTCTGAAAAGGTTTGTGAAAAATGATGACGTTTTATTTCAAGATGGATTTTCCTATTTTGTCTTTACCTTATCAGCTATGCAAAGTGCATAGTTATTTCTCCTACCATGCCAGTAATAAGATAATATATAAATAATAAATGTTGTAGCAATACATACAGATAGGGTGTGTGTGTGGGGGGGGAGTACGAAAAAACACATCACCTTTTCAGATGTGATCCATTTTTCCCAGTTTATTCTGATGTCATGTTATGGCTGTACAATATTTATTGAAAAAATCTAGTCATTTAATTTTCTTTCTCTCTTTTTTTAAATCATGAAATGTATTTCATAAAATTTTAAATATTTTTATTATTTCCAGCATTGTATACAAAAATTGCAACTTGAACATTGGGAACAAGTAAAATAACATGCAGTATTATTACACAGTAGTACACGGTATTGAAAGACAAACCATTTACATTTTCTTTATGTTACTCTGGAACATATGAGTCACAATATATTAAATCGATTGATAATTTCTGTTAAACATTTAAAATAAATTTATGCATAAAACGGAGCTACTTTTAAATGAAAACCAAATACCTTCAGACTCTGAGTTTGCAGTCCCTGACCAGCTGAGGGAAACATGTCCTTAATTTGAATTCTTACTGTTGTATCAGGCGAGAACATTTTCAGTGTTAATCAATGAAACAATTCAGCACAGTGACCATGAAAAGTCTTCATTAGCTGATTATTCATCTGAAATCATTTTTCTGAAGTACACAGCGTGCTCCTGTAGCCCAGGCTGGTGAATTTTCAAACCAGGGTTCACTAGATATTTTGGCAGCTCACCCTTGGACTTGTGGGCTTGTTTTCTTTATATTTCTTTTCTGAAGTGTCCTCTGCCGACCTGCTGAATAAGTGTAGGTTCTGATGCATTTCTATGCTCTGCTTTTACGTGGATGCAAA
Organism: Heteronetta atricapilla; assembly: GCA_011075105.1. Classification (NCBI taxonomy): domain Eukaryota; kingdom Metazoa; phylum Chordata; class Aves; order Anseriformes; family Anatidae; genus Heteronetta; species Heteronetta atricapilla. The sequence continues at coordinate 2,082,154 of CM021755.1, read as the reverse complement.
TTCTCATGAGCCTCACTTCTGCCGGAATCAGTTGCACCTGGTGCTTAAGGGAAGAGGCATGGAACCCGACAGCTGCCCCTTCCCTGAGCACCTACCCTCCAGGGAACATCAGCACCAAAGTCCCTAAATCTGCCTCCCACACACAGACTAGTGTTGGCTGGAGAGCTGAAATTCCTGGAGATCGGGAGGAAAAATGCCTCCTGTTGGAAATCTCCTGCTGTCTTTTCGTGGCTGCAGGTGGCTCCAGCCTGAGAACCGTCCCGGCACGTTCATCCCTTTGTCATCAAGCTGACAGTCACTTTTACTTGAGGTAGCTCTTCTCCCTCCCTGTCACGTGCCCTCCTGTTAATTATGGGGAAGGATGACTTCCCGTCGTAGCCTCGTCTTATCGTGGGAATCTGCCTTCTCCTTGTCCTTGCGCATAAAAGAGTTCTTCCTGAAGGCTCAGTCTGGCATGCAGACATGTGCCTAAATCCAGCCCAGGCAGGGAAGTGTGCCAGCCTGGGCTGCACAAGTGACATTGTCCATGCAAAATAGTCTCTGATGGAGAAATAGCAATTTTTAAACCTTGTTGTGCACTCGGAACAGGTGAATGTGAGCTCCCATGTGGTCTTTTATGGGGCTTCTGTTTTGGGAGCTGCAGAAAGCTAAGGGGGTCTGGCATTTTGTGTCTCTTTGATTGCTTTTTGGATCCTTAAATGTAGCATAGCTGGGGCTGGGTGTAATCAGCAAATACTGATTTAATTTTCTTAAATCTTCACATTTCTAACATAGTATTTTGGAAAGAAACAGCATTTTGGTGTGTTTTGTGGAAGAGGGGCAGAGTTAAGATGAGATGGACGTGACTTTTCAGGACTGTCTTGAAGGAGACAGAAGTTGAGTTGTCCAATATGTCCTCTGTCACCTCAGACTTCATAGCTGCTTAAAAGTGCCGACCTTAAAAGTTAGTGGCTCCTTTTTGCCAAATATCAGGTAAATAATTAATAATGCCAAGTATAAAAGAAAAAAAAGTTAAAATATGACATAAAGCAGTTGTGTGATGCAAGATCTTTTAATGAGAATAAGGAGCACTGTATACAGCAGTTACAGTGTGTAGTGAAGCAGAAAAGGAGGAGTATCCAGAGATTCATACATTCTAGAAGTAAAGAGTTTCTATCTCTCGCAGCAGATGCTTTGCTCTGGGGCTGCAGTTGTGCAGTGGAGCAGAGCTGTCAGAGCAGTGCATGGCAAGGATCGGCCGCTCTGTTCTGAAACTCCTGACACGAAGCTGCACATCAAACACACAGTATGTCCACAAAGATAGGCTACGAAGGAAGAGCTGACCCTAAAAGCAGGTTATTCAAAGCAGCAGAAGACATTATAGAAAGTTGCTAAGCGCTCCGGGCCATTCCTGACTGCAGTCGTTGTCACGGGAGCGTTTCGCAGGTAGAATTCATACAGGAGCCATAAATCGCTGTTTTGCCTTTAGCAGGGGTAGCAGGGGTAGCAGCTGCCGTAGCTGTACTTCCGGGTGTAGCGAGTGGAGCAGGGGTAGTAGCGGTAGCTGTAGCTGGGGTAGCAGTCACGATACCCGTACAGGCCCCCGTAGCCACGGTAGCCGCAGGGGCTCCCGCAGTCGTAGGTGCGGTAGCTATACACGGTGCCGTAGCTGCATGGGGAGTAGCAGGAATCCTCACACTGGTTCTGGTAGTAGTAAGTCATCTTGGTGCGATGGAGGGAGGTGAGCCTGGAACACAGGAGAAGGGAAGAGGGTAAGGTCTGCCCCAGAGACCAAGCAGCAGCTTTTGTCTTGTAGCAAACCCCACAGAAGCTACAAGAGGAGATGAGAGCTAGGAGAACATTGGAACCAACCAGACATCACCACTCAGTGCTACTTCCTAGTTCCTGCTCACCCAGCTCACTTCTGTCTGTGTGTTTCCCTTCTTTTGCTCCTTAATAACATTTCATATTGCTTTTCTTGTTGCCCTTGCCTTGGAATCAGCAGTCTGATTTAAAACAGCGCTCCACAACTGCTTGGAAGGATTAGGTTAGCTGTTTCTACCTGTACCAGTGTCTGACCTTTCCCTAAGGACTGGAAGCGAACAGCCCCCAGTTCAGTAGTGGATCCCACCAGCTGCTGGGGGCAAGAAAAGATGCCAGGGAGGGAATCCTCTCTTTGTGCAAGTCAGCAGTGCTCTGCTGCAAACGCCAAGTTCTTTGTTCTGACCTGCATCAATGCCTCAATTATGACTTGAATATGTACTGACTTTTTGACTGAAATAATTGGAATTATGTTATGCCTTGTCCTCTTCAAAATAAAGAAGACTGAGATGCTTCAGTATAGCGTAAAGTAAGGACATTTCTGATAGCATAGCTAGATGCAACAATCTTGTAAGTTTATGCAGCTGTTCTGATATCTTGTTTTTAACAAAAAGAATTGCGCTGGCACAGCTGTGAAACCACAGCCTTTTTAAACTACCCCTTTACTACAATATAACAAAAAGACAGCATCTATACAGCAATAAAGACGTTTTAGTAAGTCTCACTTACCAAGCTCAGTGAGGATGTAAGTCCGGAGATGCGAGTAGAGAGCCCTGAATTTCTCTCCCTTTTATATATTTATCTGACCAAGCCTACTGTGCTTTAAACTTGTATTCATCACAAAACAAATTTTCTTATGCACGTCATTCCTTCAGTTGATGTAATTGTTTTTCTTGGTTTGTGATTATTACTCAGTTCTTGGCTTCCAAAAGCATGACATTGCATTGTAGTTTCTTTCATGTTCAGACTTCCTGAGTCAATTATATTTCTAGAATTGGTGTGGTGAAATCTGAGCTATAACAGGAAAGGGAAGGAAGAATATTGAGAGCAGAAGTGATTGACACTAACAATCCCAGTTCTGGAGCAATGGATGGATTTCAGTATACGAAATCTGCAATGATTCTGGATTTTTTAAGAAGCAAGGCTTTCTTTCTTTCCTTCTTTCTTTCCTTCTTTCTTTCCTTCTTTCAAAAGTAATAGTCCATAGAAAACATTTTTCTTGTTTGTTTGCTTTTGTTTCACAATTGCATTTTTAGGTCGGAATAATACAATTCTTATTTATTATTTTTTTTGTATTATTTCTAGCTCAAAAATAGAAGTACGAGAAAGATGTTTGGCATAGAGGAGAGATCTGAAATGTTTTTGAATAATAATAAACAGTAGGAGACAAGACTTTATGAGAACAGTAAAATGAAGGCTGTAGAAATCAATAATAAATATAAAGGCTTTCAACCAGAAATACTGATATTTGAAATTTCCAGGCATTGCACCATATAAAAAAAACAAACCAAACCAAACCTAAACAACAGCAACAACAACAAAAACACAGGCTAAGTCTACTGGAGATCTTTTCTAGCAAGGTAAATGCAAATGTAATTGGATTCAAAAATAATCTGCTTTTTTTTTTTTTTTAAATTGTTTACACCTAGATCAGAAAAATGATTCATGCATTACAAGGAATGAGATAAAACAAACCGGAACATATCTCTGTAATAACTGTATTTTTCCTGAGAAGTCCCCCAGATGCTAAATATTGTTCAATGGGACAACTTTGTAATGTTGTTGAGGTGTTTAACTTAATGCTGTTAATGACGGTGAATAATGCTGAGCCCTGTGAGCACAATATGACCTGGTAAGCAGCAACATCCCGGTCTTTCCCGGTGACCTTCACCTCAAAACTGCTGTTTACTCGCATCTAAAGGATGTATAATAACAGGCATGACAGATGTTCTGGGCCTTTCTCTAAATTTTGAATATCAAAGCCTTCATTAATACTTATTAAAGATTTCCATGTACAAAGAGATTTATTATTTAAATATTAATGCTATGTTACTGGAAAACGCCCCAGTATTATGTAACACAGTTAACTAAAAACGTATATCGGTTTATCCTATTTCTGTGCGTTATTAAGGTTGTAATTTATAGCTTTGGAATTGGGTCTCTGAAAGATTTTTTTTTTTTTTTTTTCCTAAAAAGACGTCATACGCATACCATTTTAAAGTTTATAGACCAATTTTCTAGCTGAATCAATCAGCACAGCAATATCCTATTGCGTGACGGCATCAAATCAAAGAGATGGTCTTTTCCCCTTTGCTAGTTACAGGAAATGGTGGAAGGGTTTGGTAGTAACGCGCTGTTTCACAGGTGATTAAAGTTATGAAATACTTGAAATGGAGAGGTTATGTCTTCCACAGGAATTTCAGAAAAAAAAAATGCACAGGAAAGTGCATGGGGCAAAATGCACAGTGAGGCTGTGCCTCCAGAAAAATGGGATATTTGGCTATTCTTATATCTTTGCATATTCTTTTGACTTAATGCTGTACGGTACAATTGAATCCAGTATGATGATACCAAAGCTTAATTGCTCTATTTTTGAGATGAAAGAAGGAAACCTGCAGGGTGTAGCCTGCATGTCACAATGCCGGACCAATAATCAGAAACCTTGGTGAGAACCGGTATATCAATGAGAGGAGTCATGAAGGAAGCAAAATGTGTTCGGTAATTGGAGCCGACCTGGGCACAAGTATGCCCTTCATGCGCTGGGCGGGACTGGGTGCTCTATAAAAGCCCGCGCTCTTGACAGCACTGCATTCGCTTCTCCTGCCTTAGCCTCCTTGAAGAAGTGGGTAAGTCAGAACAGATTTTTAAAAAACTAGTGGAAAATGGAGAGATGAATTTATTACTTTTTTGCCCCCTCCTTTCTCCCATCCCTCTTTAAGCTTCAGATGCTATAAATTAACGCACCGGGAACTAGGGTTGTGATATGATGAGCATTATTTATACATAGTATTATTTCCTCCAAGTGTCTTGATAAATATTTTAGTGTTTCAGTCCCATACATATCCCTCTTTTCCCTTAAAGTCTTTATTTTGGTATGTCTGTGAAGGACTTTCCTGTTTATTCCCTGACGGCTCCAATCCAATGCAGGCAGCATTGTTTGTGATTCCACCTCGCATCGGGATGCTGCAGCCAGTGGGGCTGGGCAGGAGAACTCAGAAATGCTGACCAGGATGGAGCATTATGGGGAAGACTCAGCATTAAAATTCAGGATAGAGCAATAGATCAGCACAGAGAGTGTCAGGAAGCATGCTTGGGTTTGCTGGCTTTTTCTACTTCTGCATATTTACAGCATTTGAGATTTGCTGTTAGGAGCATCCCCTTACAGACTTTTTCTTTCCTGCTGTGTTCCAGGCTCACCTCCCTCCATCGCACCAAGATGACTTACTACTACCAGAACCAGTGTGAGGATTCCTGCTACTCCCCATGCAGCTACGGCACCGTGTATAGCTACCGCACCTACGACTGCGGGAGCCCCTGCGGCTACCGTGGCTACGGGGGCCTGTACGGGTATCGTGACTGCTACCCCAGCTACAGCTCCTGCTACTACCCCTGCTCCACTCGCTACACCCGGAAGTACAGCTACGGCAGCTGCTACCCCTGCTACCCTTGCTAAACCCAGAAGGATTTAATGGGAAATGAGGACTGAGACTTAATATCTGGATTCACGGACTCTGTTACAGGGATGGCTTGTGGAAACTCTGAGTCCAGAACAATGACTGAAAGCAGTAGTGTTTTGGAGAGCTCAGTGTTTCTGTAAAAGTTCTTCAGTGTTCTTCCAAAACGTTGTTTTGTCTTCTTCCTTTCCTATTGACTTCTTTAATCCTTGGTTTCTGGTAGCAGGGCATAATGGTAGCGTAAACAACATCTTAACTTATTTATAGCTTTTTCCCAGCTAACATTAAGAAAGCTGGAGTATAGTGCCCTGCTCCTCCTATGGATGTTTCTCAATTCCCTGCTTTTTAACCATACCAAAGAGAAACTGAATCATTTGATTCACTGAACTAAAAAAAAAAAAAAAGGAATAGTTTGAAAATGGAAATTGATAGTAAAATGCTGCTGTAGCAGCTCAAATGGCACCAACAAAAATAGGTGATTTCTGCATAAATTAGTCTCTGTATGTATTCTTTCTGCTTCTGCTTTCTGTATCATATTGGATTGTGATTGTGAGCTTTATTCTTATTAAAAATGTTATAGCATCATTACTTCTCCTTGTTTTTTTCCTTTTCTGACTCGCATGTATGCAGATTTTTGCCACCAGCTCAATACTTTTTGGTTGGTTTTCCTGAGATATAGTGAGTCCTCTACCTTTTATGTAGTTTTTCAGCTGAACCTGAGCTCACCTTTGTCAAACTAATAACCCAGTAGTAACTTATAAAATGAAGTGACCCATTATGGAATTTCCTAGAAAGGATTTGGAAAGATTTCTTTAAACTTGCCTTAGCATCACACTACATGCCCAGACATTGAACCTAACAGCTACCAGCACCACATCTTAGTGGCTTATAAATGCACGACTGCCTGTGGGCAAACCCATTTTAACTGGTGAGTAAGCCAAAAGTTTGGAAGAAAACCCTTCTTTTCTCGACTGCTCTTGCGCTGGCACTATCTGGAACACTTTTTGGATTTAAAGACCTTACTTATAGAGCAGAAAATTGCACACCTTCTGTTCACCTCGCTAACTCGTAAAGACAAGTATTTGCAAGTGTTACTGTAAGGCTTCTTTTGAATGACAATGAATTGGTGTGCATTTCCCTGGCTGCACAATCACACAGTGGTTATTAGGGTGAGATCCCTTGATGCATCCTGAAGTAACTCTATTATTCATGACTAAAGTACCTAACTGGCAGCAGTAGTAACCTCTTAATAGTATGATGCTGTAACAACATCTAGGCATAAAATAGCCAGTGAAGTGCTTTGAAATCCCTATTAAACCCTAGAACCTTTATTGTGAATGTAATTGCCATTCTTTGAACACTCAGAGACACTTTGATGGCGGTCTCAAAAGAGGAATAGAGCTCAATTGTGCTATGATACACCTGGATGCATGAGTATAAATTACATTGAACACCTACCTTTGCAAGAAAAGCTGTGGGTTATGCTTCCAGCAAGTTCTAGGATGGAGCTTTCCCATGGCTTCTGAGGAGCTTGTTTCTGGGAAGGCACTCACTGACTTTGGTGCCTGACATGTTTGTTCCTGGAGCACAGTGCAGATTGCTGCACTGTTTATAAATTTAGCTGGTCATATTCTGATATTATAACTGGCCATAATTTCAATTTTTCAATATCTAAAGCTACAAAATAAAATCTGGAAATTACTAAGTGTCTTGCAGTGCAGAAGGAAGAGACTGAGAGCTTAAAGTAATCACTGTTACAGTATCACAGTAGTTCTACAGATTGTTTACGGATTTAACAGGGGACACAGGTAAAAGAAATTGTTAAAAATGCCCCAAATGCCACATAAGTATGTATCTTTCTTCAGCTCCAGGAAGTCTTAAGATAAGGCTAGAAAGAAATCCAACTTTCTAAGATGAAAGACAAAGACACCAATTGAAGGGTCAATTATGGTTGTTTGTATGGACCCAGATTTTAATGAAAAATTTGAAGGCTATAAATTCCCATTCTGACTAAAGCATATATAGAAATGTCTCAGTATGCATGTTTGAAGTGACTATTATTCATTAATGAAGCACTTAATGAGAACAGTAAGCATTTAATACAGTAATAATACACTTTGAATGTATTAAATAGTTAAAAGCATCTGAGAAGTGCTTTGAACATCCCAGACTACTTAGCATGAAGAAATCTGGAGATATTGTACAGTTCTTGGGAAAAGGATCTCTAAGCAACAAACAAGTTAAGTTAGATCTTTTCCTTCGAAATCTATCCCTCACAATGAAGATATTAGCTTGTTTGCATCTATTACATGCTACAGCTAAAGGGTCTGTATCACAAGCTGCTCAACCTCCCACAGATTGCTAACAAATTTTCCATCTGATTTCTGACAATACGACTTGAGATTAATTATCAAAAAGTCTATAACTATGGCAGAAAATCAAAAGAACAAGTTTAGACAAACAAACAAACCAAAAGCAAGTTGTTGATGCAATTGAGATACTTTAATATGGATGGAAAAAGCAATAGACACTGACCGCAGAAAACAAAACAACAAAGAAACAATGAATTAGAATCATGAAAATCACAAGGCGGCAGCAAATCACAGTCCAGGACTTCACCTCAAAGGTTCCCCCTTCTTAGCATCGTTCGGGAACCTAAGATCTGCACAGACAGGGGAGACACTCACCCGAGGATTAGCACTGCTCTGCTGTATTGCAGATAGAGGGAAGCTTTTGAAGGCATTGCTGGACAGCCTGAAACCCCCAGATACACATCTGCAAGGTTATTCTGTGCAAAAAAGCAAGCAGCAGTAGATTAAAGTAGCTGCTTTGACGCAGCTGAAAAAGGAACTGAAAGATTTTTCTACATCAGGTGGTAGAAATCAAGGGCAGCTGTTTGTAAAGCCTCAAGACAGAGGCAACACTGCATTCCATGGGCCTTTGGAGTTTAGCAGGGCCCGCAGTTGCCACTGAGGTACC
>CM021755.1:2008562-2048701 GCA_011075105.1 Heteronetta atricapilla | reverse complement strand
TACAGAGCTTGCCTGCCTGTAGCTAGTGGACATAGTTCTGCCTGGGTTGGACAGCACAGCTCCACACAGCCCCATAGTGCAGCCATGCTGCCAGGCCATGGCTGCCCTTCCTCACACACCAGCATACAAACAGACCTGCACGGCCAGGCCGCCAGACCACTGGCCACAACAGCTGTGATGCTGCCTCCCACCACTCTGCCCTCACCCAGCATGCAGGGGAAACCACAGGTGGCAGGACCCAGTGCTTGGCTGGGGGTCCTTGCACTAGGGCCTCAGAAGTTGTGCAGATGGGCAGAAATACCGTTATTCCCTTTGCCTGCCTTGACAATTATGGGTGATGCGTGTTCTCCTGAGCCTCCAGTAGTGACCAATGTGCTGCCCTACTTGATTTCCCTGGCAGGATCCGTCTCCAAAAAAGACCAGTGCGCAGAGCCAGGATCACCCGATCAGAAGATGTTTGGGGAAGGAAGGGACCTGAGGTGGGTACAGAAATCCACCTCCTACTCTAGGCCTTTGTGCTCCCTGGCTCTGGATGGCCTCAATAGCTACATGAATGTCAGGGAAACCTTGGGCAGACTTGGCTGTGTCTCCTTCACCCCTTCCCAGTGCCATCAGTTGCAGATGGTGGCACCACGAGTCAAGAGGTGGCAGCAGCCCTGACCATGCAGTGGCCGTTTCTCCGTCACCGCAGACCTCCATGGGTGACCATAAAAAAAGGTAATATAGAGAGGTCAAATATGTTGTGGTGGCTGTGCAAGATGTCTGCTTCTCTGTTATGTTCTCAAAGTGGAACTGGGTACATGTTCTCATTCTTGGCTAGCAGTGAAGGGAGGAGGCTCAGGGGGCAGTCCTCTACAAGACCCACAGGAGATTCTGATCTTCAGTTGTAATGCGTGCCCCAGCTGCACAAACGTCCCAGTAGCAAAGCCAGGAGTGCAGGCAACAGCCCAATTGCCCTGGCTCTGAGTTTTGGGGGAAGTCTGGAAGAAGAAGAATGAAGAAATACCATGGGTCGAGAATGTGGTGCAACAGAGCTTTTATTGCAAGTCCATGAGAGCAGGGAAATAGCAAAGGGCCAGGGTTGCCTGGCCAGGGGCAACTCCGTATCCTTCCAGAAATCTGAGTGGCGGCGAGCAGCAGCCACGCCACAGGAGCAGGAAGATGGCAATGGTCTGTGTGGACAATGGGCACAGAGTGCTAAAGAAAAGCTGAAGGGGAGTAGATAAAAGTCGGAGTTGGGCCCCATGTAGGCACGAGGCTTCTAAGCTATGGAGGCCAGTGATGATGAAGGGGAGACCTTCCTGCTGGTGTCATGTCGGGACATACCAGGGCAGCTCTGGACCTCTCCGTCTTCAGGGATGGTAGCCAGAGGTGGGCTTAGCAGGGCCCGCAGTTGCCTCTGAGGTATCTGAGGCCCCGACGCCAGCCACCATATCCACAGCTCCCAAAGGCTCCATAGCCTCCATAGCCTCCAAGGCCTCCAAGGCCTCCATAGCCCCCAAGGCCTCCATAGCCCCCAAGGCCTCCATAACCCCCAAGGCCTCCATAGCCCCCAAAGCCGCCACGGCCTCCAAAAGTGCCGCCAAAGCCTCCTGCGACACCCGGGACTCCTGCCGAGCCAACCACAGCGTGCTGCGGGAAGGAGCTGAGGATGGGCCCGGGCAAGGTGAGTGCTGTGGCCGGGGGCTGGATCACCACGGTGGAGTCAGGGCACTGTCGCACACAGGGCTCGTTGCAGCTGTCAGCCACGGGGGCCGGGGCGGCCACTCCACACACAGGGACACACAGGCTGGAGCAGGACATCTTCCACGTAGGCAAGGAGTACTGCAAAGAGCAGGCAGAGTTAGGGAAGGATCTGTGGAGAGGCTGTATTGATGGAGGTAGGGAGAGAGCCCCGAGAAACCTCCAAGAGCAGGACTTACCCAGGTGATCTGTTTAGAGACAAGTGGAGGAAGCAGGATAGAGGGCTGCAAAGCCTTCAGCCCTTTTATACCTGTCCAGGACAGCCCTTGGCATCAGGAAGAAGGTGGTGAAATCCCCAGATATTCATACAATAAAGCCAGCACGACTCATGATGCATGTGGAGATGCTAGGCAATTATACCCTCCCCACTGGGGACATTGAAGTGCAAACTTGCCTTGGGAGTTGCTGAAAGGAAGAGACTCTCATCTACATGAAAGGCCAAGTGCTGCAAAGCTGACCTCAGGGCACCAATAAACCCTAATGAGTTTCTAAACCCCCAGGCAGATTGGGCTTCACTCACAATGCCAACACAGCTACAGCTCTTTGCTTGGCCTTCAGGTGAATTGGAGAGCAAGGCGTATGCCGTGTCCCATGGGGCAGGGAGCGAAGGGCAATGGTTACGGATGCTCCTGAACTCCCAGCCAGGTGCCTTGCAGCCCTTGCCTGTACAGGGTGATGGTGGGTGTTTGGGAGCTGCTGCAAGTGGGTGGGATGGCTTCATCCCTTTACCCAAATTGTACCACCTCTGTTTACCAGCCCATAAAAGGGAGATAATAACAGGTATGCTGGCTTTGAGCAGAGTTGAAAAGAGCTTCTTCTACAGAACACCTCCGACGCTTCCTCATAGACAAGGTTTTGGATTATGAACACATTGGGATTTACTGGTGCTGTGAGGTCAGCTTTAGCAGCAGCTACCCTTTCATGTAGTTGAATGTTTTGGGCAGTCCCTCCCATCACCTCCCTGTTCCCCAGGGCACGTTTAGTGCCTTATGTCTCTGATTGGGAGGTTTGTAATTGCCATGCATCTCCATATGTGTCATGTCGCGTGCTAGATTTGCTGCATGAATATCTGGGGCTTCCAAACGTTGGATGCTGCAGGCTTTCAGGGACAGGTATATAAGGACCGAGTGCTTTGCAGCCCTTCATCCTGCTTCCTCCACTTGTCTCTAAACAGATTACCTGGGTAAGTCCTGCTCTTGGAGGCTTCTCGGGGCTCTCTCCCTACCTCCATCAATACAGCCTCTCCCCAGATTCTTCCCTAACTCTGCCTGCCCTTTGCAGTACTCCTTGCCTACGTGGAAGATGTCCTGCTCGAGCCTGTGTGCCCCTGTGTGCGGAGTGGCCGCCCCGGCCCCCGTGGCTGACAGCTGCAACGAGCCCTGCGTGCAGCAGTGCCCTGACTCCACCGTGGTGATCCAGCCCCCGGCCACAGCACTCACCTTGCCTGGGCCCATCCTCAGCTCCTTCCCTCAGCACGCTGTGGTTGGCTCGGCAGGAGTCCCGGGTGTCGCAGGAGGCTTTGGTGGCACTTTTGGAGGCCGTGGTGGCTTTGGGGGCTATGGAGGCGTTGGGGGTTATGGCAGCCTTTTGGGCTATGGAGGCCTTGGAGGCTATGGAGGCCTTGGGGGCTATGGAGGCCTTGGAGGCCTTGGAGGCTATGGGGGCTATGGAGCCTTTGGGAGCTGTGGATATGGTGGCTGGCGTCGGAGTCTCAGGTACCTCAGAGGAAACTGTGGGCCCTGTTAAGCCCACCTCTAGCTCCAGTTACTGAAGACAGAGAGCTCCAGAGTTGCCCTGGTATGTCCCGACATGACACCAGCAGGAAGGGCTCCCCTTCATCATCACTGGCCTCCAGAGCTTGGAGGCCTCGTGCCTGCATGGGACCCACCTCTGACTTTTACCTGCCCTGCTTGAGATTCTCTTCAGGACTTGCTGCCCCATGATATGCAGCCCAGCACCTTCCTGCTGTTCCTGCGGCATCATTGCCTCTTACCTCCTCTGTGCCTTTTGCAAGGAGTTGGTGGCAGCCCCTGGCCAAGGGCTGCCTTTCTGCCATCTTCCTGCTCCCCTGGACCTTCAATAAAAGCTCTGTTGCACCACATTCTCGACCCATGGTATTTCTTCATTCTTCTTCTTCCAGACTTCCCCCAAAACTCAGAGCCAGGGCAATTGGGCTGTTGCCTGCACTCCTGGCTTTGCTACTGGGACGTTTGTGCAGCTGGGGCACGCATTACAACTGAAGATCAGAATCTCCTGTGGGTCTTGTAGAAGACTGCCCCCTGAGCCTCCTCCCTTCTCTGCTAGCCAAGAATGAGAACATGTACCCAGTTCCACTTTGATAACATAACAGAGAAGCAGACATCTTGCACAGCCACCACAGCATGTTTGACCTCTCTATATTGCCTTATTTATGGTCACCCATGGAGGTCTGAGGAGACAGAGAGATGGCCACTGCATGGTCAGGGCTGCTGCCACCTGCTGACTGTGCCCACGTGCCCAGCTGCAACTGATGGCACTGGGAAGGGGTGAAGGAGACACAGCCAAATCTGCCCAAGGTTTCCCTGACATTTATGTACCTATTGAGGCCATCCAGAGCCAGGGAGCACAAAGGCCTTGAGTAGGATGTGGGTGTCCATACCCTCCTCATGTCCCTTCCTACCCCAAACGTCTTCTGATCGGGTGATCCTGGCTCTGCACACTGGTCTTTTTTGGAGACGGTTCCTGCCAGGGAAATCAAGTAGAGCAGCGGGGCAGCACGTTGGTCACTACTGGGGGCTCAGGAGAACACGCATCACCCATAATTGTCAAGATGGGGAAAGGGGAAAATGTCAGCAAAAACTGTCAGAGCAGGCACAGCTTTCTTCCACCTCCTGCGCAGAAGTTTGTGTGTCTCCTCTTTGTGCTTGGGGACATCTTTTCCATTTCTGCCTATCCACATGACTCCCCAGGCCCCAGTGCAAGGACCCCCAGCCAAGCACTGGGTCCTGCCACCCGTGGTGTCCCCTGCATGCTGGGTGAGGGCAGAGTGGTGGGAGGCAGCAGTCGTGCCTCATCACAGCTGTTGTGGCCAGTGGTCTGGGGGCCTGGCCGTGCAGGTCTGTTTGTGTGCTGGTGTGTGAGGAAGGGCAGCCATGGCCTGGCAGCATGGCTGCACTATGGGGCTGTGTGGAGCTGTGCTGTCCTACCCAGGCAGAGCTATTTCCACCAGCTACAGGCAGGCAAGCTCTGTATACAAGGAAGAACTTCTGACCCAGTGGTGGGGAAAGGCTTTCCAGTGCTCCATGGGGATGTGGGAGGGAGAGGAGGGAAACTGGAGGGGTCGTACGAAAGGCTGGTGTGGTGCCCGCAGCCTCTTTTGGCTGCCCCGTGTCCTCTCAGGAGGCTCCAACTAGGCCTCCCCCCTTATGGAGGCTTTTCGAACCCTCTTAGTAGCTGTGCTGCCCAGCATAGGGCATGGAGGCGCGGGAACACCTGCAGGGCCCCTGAGAATGCCCTGGGTAGCTACTGGTAGGGATGGACTCAGAAAGATGGTTCATCCAGATGTCATGGATGGAGAGTAGGAAGTGTCAAGGAAAAACTGGGTCAAGAATGTGGTGTAACAGAGTTTTTATTGCTGCTGTAGGGGATTGTAGGGGATCAGGTAGACAGCAAGAAGGCAGCCCCTGTCTACTTGCAGAAGGCAGAGCGGTAGTGAGCAGCAGCGATGACACAGGAGGTGTCAATTGCTTGACTGCATCGTCATGGTGCAGTGAGTTCTGAAGCGAAGCTCAAGCAGGGAGTGGAAGGACCCCATGCAGGCACAGGGCCTCCAAGCTCTGGAAACTAGTGACTCTGAAGGGGAGCTTTTCCTGATGGTGTCATGGCAGGATGTTCCAGGGCAGGTCCAGAGCTCTCCTTCAAAAGGGGCTAGAGCCACAGATGGGCTTAACAGGGACCACAGTTGCCACTGAGGTACCTGTGGCCCCGACGCCAGCCTCCGTATCCACAGCTTCCAAAGGCTCCATAGCCCCCATAGCCTCCAAGGCCTCCAAGGCCTCCATAGCCCCCAAGGCCTCCATAGCCCAAAAGGCTGCCATAACCCCCAAGGCCTCCATAGCCCCCAAAGCCACCACGGCCTCCAAAAGTGCCACCAAAGCCCCCTGCAACACCCGGGACTCCCGCTGAGCCAACCACGGCATGCTGCGGGAAGGAGCTGAGGATGGGCCCGGGCAAGGTGAGTGCTGTGGCCGGGGGCTGGATCACCACGGTGGAGTCAGGGCACTGTCGCACGCAGGGCTCGTTGCAGCTGTCAGCCACGGGGGCCGGGGCGGCCACTCCGCACACAGGGGCACACAGGCTGGAGCAGGACATCTTCCAGTAGGCAAGGAGTACTGCAAAGAGCAGGCAGAGTTAGGGAAGGGTCTAGGGAGAGGCTGTATTGATGGAGGCAGGGAGAGAGCCCTGAGAAGCCTCCAAGAGCAGGACTTACCCAGGTGATCTGTTTAGAGACAAGTGGAGGAAGCGGGATGGAGGGCTGCAAAGCTCTCAACCCTTTTATACCTGTCCCAGACAGCCCACGGCATCTAATAGAGATGGAAGCCCCAGATATTCATGCAATAAAGCCGAAACCCTTCAGGACACGCGTGGAGACGCGAGGCAATTATATCCCTCCCCATCAGGGATACTGAGGCAGAAATGTGCCCTGGGGAACAGGGAGGTGTTGCAAGGAACAGACCATGACGTTCACCTACATTATAGGCCAGCAGCTGCTAAAGCTGACCTCACGGCACCAATAAACCCCAATGATTTCCTAATCCCCCAGGCATATCAGGCTTCACCCACAGTGTCAACACAGCCACCGCTCTTTGTTTGGCCTTCAGGTGAACTGGAGAGCAAGGAGTATGCCATGTCCCATGGGGCAAGGAGAAAGGCAATGGTTAGGGATACTCCTGAACTCCTTGCAGCCCTTGCCTGTACAGGGTGATGGTGAGTGTTTGTGAGCTGCTGCAAGTGGGTGGGATGGCTTCATTCCTTTACCCAAACTTCCACCACCTCTGTTTACCAGCCTGTAAAAGGGAGGTAATGACAGGCATTCTAGCTATGTACAGCGTTTCAAAGTGCTTCTTCGGCAAAATACCCATGACTCTTCCACATAGACAAAGTGTAGGATTAGGGAGAAATGAGGGTTTATTGGTGCCATGAGGCCAGCTTCATGAGCGGCTGCCCTTTCATGTAGTTATGTGTCGCATCCTGTTCCTCCCATCAGCTACCTGTTCCCCAGGACACTTTTGAGCCTCAATGTCCCTGATGTGGAGGGATATCATTGCCCTGCATCTCTACAAGTGTCATGATTCATGCTGGCTTTATTACATGAATATCTGGGGCTTCCACCACTGCCCCCTGCCCAATGCCGCGGGCTGTCTGGGACAGGTATAAAAGGGCTGAGGGCTTCAGAGCCCTCTATCCTGCTTTCTCCACTTGTCTCTAAACAGATCACCTGGGTAAGTCCATTCCTTATGTACCTCTTCTGTTCTTCTGTAGTCGTTTCATCAATCCCATCTATTGGTGTTGGTTCTACTATTCTTTTTGCAGTGTTGTATAGGATTGGTTGTGATTCAAGTGTTTCATAGCTACAGAAAGGAAGGATATTGAAAATTTTAGGCATGGTGCTCTGAGCCTCCCAATGGAATTGAGTACTTTGGGTGCTCAGTCACTTTCCATGTGCTTTGGATGAGGTGGTTTTTCCTGTGTCGTCTTTGTCAGGAAGGTCATGTTGTTTACACCAGCCTTCCAAGTGAATACTGTGCTTATGCTCTGACTGATTTACCTGGTGCAGAGCATTTCCTGGGGCAGAAGCTCCAAGTGCAGGAGAGCCACAGGGGATTTGCAATGTGGTGGTGTTCTGACCCCAGCTCTTCCTTCTCTCCCAGCTTTGCCTGCAAATCGAAGGATGTCCTGCGCCAGCCTGTGTGCCCCTGTGTGCGGAGTGGCCGCCCCGGCCCCGCTGGCTGACAGCTGCAACGAGCCCTGCGTGCGACAGTGCCCTGACTCCATCGTGGTGATCCAGCCCCCGGCCACGGTGCTCACCTTGCCCGGGCCCATCCTCAGCTCCTTCCCGCAGCACGCTGTGGTTGGCTCGGCAGGAGTCCCGGGTGTCGCAGGAGGCTTTGGTGGCACTTTTGGAGGCCGTGGTGGCTTTGGGGGCTATGGAGGCCTTGGGGGTTATGGCAGCCTTTTGGGCTACGGAGGCCTTGGGGGCTATGGAGGCCTTGGGGGCTACGGAGGCCTTGGAGGCTATGGGGGTTATGGAGCCTTTGGGAGCTGTGGATACGGAAGTTGGGGTCTAAGCCACAGGTACCTCAGTGGCAACTGCGGGCCCTGCTAAACTCCAAAGGCCCATGGAATGCAGTGTTGCCTCTGTCTTGAGGCTTTACAAACAGCTGCCCTTGATTTCTACCACCAGATGTAGAACAAATCTTTCAGTTCCTCTTTCAGCTGTGTCAAAGCAGCTACTTTAATCTACTGCTGCTTGCTTTTTTGCACAGAATAACCTTGCAGATGTGTATCTGGGGGTTTCAGGCTGTCCAGCAATGCCTTCAAAAGCTTCCCTCTATCTGCAATACAGCAGAGCAGTGCTAATCCTCGGGTGAGTGTCTCCCCTCTCTGTGCAGATCTTAGGTTCCCGAACAACACTAAGAATGGGGAATCTTTGAGGTGAAGTCCTGTGTTTTAACTTGCTGCAGCTTTAGTATTTTCGTGATTCCATTTCATTGTTTCTGTGTTTTTTTTTTTTTCTTTTTTTTTTTCTCTCACTTTCTACCGCATTTTCCATCCATATTAAAGAATCTATATTGCATCAACAAAACTTTTTGTCTGAATTTTGTCTTCACTTTGATGTGAGATATGTTTATAGATTGGTGATGATGTGAAACACCATATGCAGATGACAAGTGGGTTTGGTAAAATTTTTGTGGAAGCACTGTTTTTCTCTTAGAAGACATTTTGAAATGAAATGTAGGAAAGTTGCTACCAAATGATTAGCTTCACTACTACAAATAGATTTAAAGGTAAAATTCAGGTTTATGTTTTTCACGATTTACAGAGGAATGGAAACTAAGCTAGTTAAGTGTTTCTTTCTCATTAATCCTGGGGGAAAATCACGCATATTTTCATATTAAAAGCAATTTAGTATAGAGAAAATTGATACGCCTTTCCTTCCCCCTTGATGGAAAGATGAAAGAAAATTTTCATTGGGACACAAAGCAATGTTTTTTTCAGCTCATTTTTTCGGCTCCTCATTGCCACCCATCAGCTGTGATGCTGTTGTGATGCACCAAGTTTTCACCCTGCAGCATTCCTACTACCTTTGCCTTCCTCTCCAGGCATCTCTGGAGCTTCCTTTCAGTCTTACGGCCTCAGCGAGGCTCCATGCTGCGTGTTGGAGGGCTGTGTCTGGGCCCTGGGTTTCTCCACCCTGAGGGCTGCACCCAGTGAGGCATGCCTTGGTTGGGGCTTGGGGCCAAGTGTTGGAAAGTTGCTCTGTCCTGAGATGGACATGGGAAATTTGGCACAGATCATTACCTGAGAAGTGGCAACTGCCAGGGACTCAGGTTGGTTCTGGGGGCTGTCAAGTATTAAGCTCATATCTAATGAGATCATGTAGAAAAGCGTGTGTGTGATTTTGTGATATTTGTGCACAAAGAGGAAACATGAAATACTTATGACAATTAATACTATAAATTAAATTGAGAAGTGAAAGAAAAAGGCAACAATTATGTTGTAATGAAAACCAAAAGTCATAGTTTGGTATAGAAAATTTATTTGGAAGGAGACAGCTTTTCTACAATTCTGGAACAAAATTGTACATAATATAAAGATTATCTTTCTGGGGATTCACTGGGGTGTAGTTTATCACCAGGATCAAAGTGATGTAGCCTATAAAAAAATGGTGTTGTTTTTTTTTTTTTCTTTCTTTTTTTTTTTTTTTTCTCTCCCTCAGTGCAGTTGCTGTGTGCAATTTCTAGCATCCTAAGTCACCTTTCTAAATTCAGTGTCAGTAACGTAACTGAAGTATAACAAAGCATAACGTAAGCAGATGACTAAACCAGAAAGCCAGAGGCTAACAAACCTAAGCTAAAGGCAAAAGGAGAAACTGCACACAGGAGCTGCCTCTAACAAGTGCTGAGCGTTTGCAGCTCTCCTTCTCCAGCTGGAGCCAGGCAGTGCCCAGTGCTGAGCTCATGCCTGGCTGCTCAGCCCTCCTGCATTGCCATGGGCTTGAGCTACCTGAAGCTGCTCTGCGTCCCAGCTCAGTATGTCCACCGTTTCCCAGAGCGGTACGAGTTGCACGGATGTGTCCATTGGGAAGAATACGTGTAGGAGTATTTGGGAGCGCACCGAGGCTCTGGGCGGGCGATGACCTGCGGGGTGAGTTTCTCCACTGCAGCCTCCAGCCTCCCCTGGGCCTCTGCTGGCAGGGGGGCTGCGGCGGGGGGCTCTGCCAGGGCCACCTCGGAGGGCTCCGAGGCTCCCACCACCGTTTGCTGTGGGTAGGTGGTGAGGATGGGCCCTGGGAAGGTGACGACGACTGGTGGTGGGTAGATGATCACTCGGGAGTCGCCGCAGGCCACCACGCAAGGCTCGTTGCTGCTGGCAGCCAGGGGCTGGGGACACTTCGCCTCGCAGGGGTTGCTGCACGCCAGCTGCTCGGAAGCCATAGCCTGGCTGCAGAGGGGGGTCCTGCAATTTCATTGTGAAGTTAGAGGGGAGTAAGAGGGGGGAAAAAACAAACACACCCCATGTGCTTGGCTGCTGATACTTCTATGCTTGACTCTAAGAGATCTTAAGAGAGATCATTTGGATAAAGAAAACAGCATAGCTCCTCTCCCCAGCCCTACAACATTTTACTTAGCCTGCATCTATTTATCTTTTCTAATTTGCTGCTTTAATCGTGCTCCCTCATCATCCTCCAGGAGCGAAAATCTGCCCCTTTCCCTGTGTGCCAACTCCAAAACTCACATGTGCTCTAAAAGCTCCCTGTCTCTAGCAATATTTCCTGGAGACATGTTGGGTCTTGTTACAGCAGCCTGCCTCCTCCTCCCACGGGCAGCCTCTCAGGGCAGTGCCTACATTCCGTGTTTTACAGAGGGGGGTGCAAGGGGCAGGGAGAGCCAGGTTTTCAATAGATTTGAGTACCGAGTGATCTACTTAGAAGCCTGCCTAATGTCTTCTATTTTTCATGAAAATTTCTGTTATTACTGAGCATTGTTCCATTAAAGCACAAAAAAAAAAAAAAAAAGGCTAAGAATAAAAGGGGGATTAAAAATACCGTTTTAATAAGTAAAACACCACACTTAGAATATTTTAATTGTGGATGAGTGGTTTTGCCAACCCAAATGCAAAACTTGCAGCACCAGCTTGGGTGCAGACAAATTTAATAATGGTTATTTTTCTTCACATTAAATCTCTACATACAAGCTAGTTCTCCATGGTATAGCATCACACTGATTTTTAAACTTGTAAATAAAAGATATGTTACAGTGATGAATAAGGAAAAAACATTATTTTATTCTCGGTTAAGCCCTGTGTGCTGCAGTGTATTAAATTACTGTCCTTAAACATTTGAAAATGAGGACTAGGGGATATGGCAGCTTTAAAGCACTCCTCACAGTACGTAAATGCAGAATGCTTCTAAAGGTAGAGGGAGGATAATTTGGACCTAATCTATAAAATCAGTAAGTCTTATCTATGGAGAAGCGATATACAGGATCCTAAAATATGTAGCCAAAACCACTTTATAATAAGTAAATTATTAAACCACAAAGCATAAAATAAAGGTATCTTAAAAGCTACCTTCCCTGATTTCAGGAGCTCAGTGCTACCTTGTACCAGGTGCTAGCACAGGGAATAGGCATGGCAATGAGCTCCCATCTATTTACTTGTCTCAGCTATATTCCGAGGAAAGCAAAAGTATTCTCAAATGCATCATTCTTCAGGGAGGGGGAAAGCATGTCTGCTATTTTTCCACAAATTTGCTTAGGTTAGAATTTGGCTTTGACCTGAAAAAATGCTTACCTCCATCTCTGTAAGAATACATTAAAATGCTAGCAAAGTCACATTTTATTAGTTAGAAATGAAAGCTTATTTTCCACAGTTACATTAAGTAATACTATCGAACCATCACCAGGTATAATTTTTTGGGAGTCCAATTAAGTTACCTAAGGATGGACAGGTTAAGAATAAAAGCAATGCTGCATCTCTGCAGTTACACCGAACTACCTTCAGACAATGAGGTTTTACCTCAACAGTCGTCTAGGAAATTCCCCGGTTTAACAACTGACCAATTTCCTATGCATGGCATATATGTAAAAACAGAGCTAAAATCTATTCTTAGTGCTTTTCTGAGAAATTTTCTAAATGGAGAGTAAAATTTCCCAATTCTCCCATAAAATTAGTAGCCCAAAGGAATCTTGAAAAACTCTTCCTTTTATTTTACAGCCTTTATCCAGCAGATTAAAAAAAAACATCTGTAGAAATATGCTTACTAATGTCTCTGATAGAGTATTTATGCAGGATTTAGTCCCAATTTTAACAAAACTTACACTAAGATAACATTAAACTCAACATTTTTATAGTTGTCAAATCAGACTTACTCAGTGTACCGCAGAGAACAAGTCAAGAGAAGTAGTGAGAAGAACCTTGCATGGAAAGTGTATTTATATCCTTTCTGAGATTGCCTGGAGGATCTGAGACGCCCTTTGTGTAAAGGGCCTTAATTACTTATGAAGCAAACTTTGTTGCATGTATTAGTTCTGTACTTGCTGTAATTGTTTTGCTCACTGTTTATGATTATCTAAAGCTAAGTTAGGTAATAATTCAAAATGCAGACTGTGGCCTGCAAGTTCCTTTCATCTTGAAATTTCCTTGTTTTACTCTACTGATTTCATTAGGAATTAAAAATACATGAATGAATAGGCTTCTAGTGACTTATCTTTGCTAAAAACATGATTGCACAGGGAGTTTTAGAAATGTCAGTGGCACAATGTGTCAACACATGCAAGATTTATTTTCCATATTGGAAATACGAGTAACATCTTAGCTTCTCCATGCCTTGATAAATCTCTAGAAGCACAGGGCTTCTTCCTTATCTTATATAATGTTAGTGAAGCTGATGGATGTGTTCTTACCCAAGCCAGAGGAATTATCTGGTGCAAAAACTTTAAAGAGCAGAACTATCACAAAACTATCTATTAAATAAAAATGAAGTAATCTCCAATTATGAAGTCTAAAACGAGGAGTTGATTAAATAAATGTTTTACACTTTTCATTCTGTATGAGGTCAGAGCAGTCTAAATCCACTAGGATGTTATTACTGTTAACATAAAATAACTTCCAAGTTTGGCATACTAACATGTCTGTGAAGTACTTTGAAATCTTGTTTCCCCATGTCTCCAGAATATTCCTGATAAGCTTTACAGCCTGGGGGATGTTTATGGTGTCTTCATTAAAAGGAATTAAATCCACTGTCATGGTGTTTATGACATGAATTATTCTTATTTAATGTGCTTGGTGTCTTTATGCATGATGCTTCCTCCAGAGGGAAGAGAGAGTGCAGTGGACTGATTTCTTAGAAAATGGGTGTCCCACCCATCCACCCATGCCTGTCACTGAGGTCCCCCCTTGGAGGCTGCCTCCACCAGAGGGAGCCTCCATGTGTTTGGGAGCCTCCATGTTTTCAGGAGCCTCCCCTGGTGCACTGCTCCTCTGTGCACTTGGGGGCAGAGTTCAGGTATTGGGACTGCTGGGGCCGTCTTTGAGCTGTGGACATATGCCACAGCAGAGGTGGCCTCAGGTTTTCATGGTTTGGTTCTTGCGAGGTGGTGTCGATATGGAGTATGCATCAAAGGAACTCACAATTCAACTGCAAATAGTGTTGGTGGTTTTTTTTTCTTCTTCTTTTTTTCTCCTAAGTTCTCAAGGTCTCCTGGTTCTAAGTTATAGGTAACTTGTACCTAGAAGACTGCTGCCCCCCTCCCTCCCCCACCCCCTTCCAGAACTGCTATTTCAAAGCATGGCTTTTAAAGCACATGTAACAAGAGTGAAATTAATCCCAATAATAGTATTCTAGCTAAGCATACTGAATTTTTGCTTCATCTCCACAGCATTTGGGAGATACCTATGAGTACAGGAAAAAAGTAGGAACTGAATTCTGGCTGTCATATTAAGATGTAGTCCCTTTGCCCCACAGGAAAATGAACTCTTCAGAATTCCCTCATAATTTAGCAATACTCTACAGATTTTTTCCCCCTTTCTGTTTTTCATGTTGTACTCTGGAATGACTAATAAAGGCAACAAAAGGTAAAGAGTAAAGAAGACTGCGTACACCACAATATACAATGTTAATATTGTGAGTGTCTATTAATTTTAAAATCATTTTAGAAAATTATATCCTTGTGTAAGGCAGGGACAGCATTAATAATAGCTCTTGCCTAGCTAAGATATGATCTATGTGGTCAAACCTGTTCTGTTCAATTTCAGAGCACAGAAGTCTTGTTTGTGAAGCTGAGTCAGGGGCACTTGCTAACGAAGAAATAATCAAAGGAAAATGCTTGTGGATGGATGCTCTGCTGATATAGATCTGCAACATTCATTCTGGGGACTTCAAAGAAGCTCTACATGCTTACATCATCTGTAAACATATTATATCAGCAAAAATTCTGCCCATTAGGCAAGGAAGAACTGAAATATAAGTCCAGATCATTTGCAAAGTTTAATCAATTATGTATTAATGTATAGATCCAGCATTTCTTACACTAGCCGAATCTCTGGCTTTCTGGTTTTATACAAACTACAAGTGAAAGTTGAGTAATTCAAAATTTTAGGCAGAGCATCAGAGTCTAATTAGGACAATGCCAGAAATGACCTTGGTATCTCTTCTTTAAGGTGATACTATTGCCCAACACTAGGCGTCACCTATGGCTTATTATCGTTATAGACCTATTTGCATAAGCCACATATTCATAAATGATTGTGAAACATTTGCAGTCCTCAGCATTCTCATGGTGTTTAACTACATAGGGTGTTTCCAGAAACACCTCATAAATCTCAATGTATGGCAGAAGGAGAACAATTGAATAAAGCTGCACAGCTACTGGAAAAGTCCACCAGGCTGTGTATCGGGCAGGGTTAGGAATAGTATTCTCCAAGCATGTTTGTCAGTTCAACAGAATGGGCACTTTTCTGGAGGTCTTTCAATAGCATTAGTGGATTAAGAAGTGGAAATTTTTCTTGTGTAATGGCCTTGTTACATGTGGCTGCTCTCTGCTTTCCAGGCTTGTCAGGACCAGTGATGTGGGGTCCAGGGCTCTCTGGATATTCCATGTCTTCACCAACTCATTACTTGGGTTTAACAGCCCAGGAAACAGGGTACAAGAAGCAAAGACTTCTACTTTTTGTTTCCTGCTATGTGGGATTAACCTAGGTTTTGAGCATTGAAAAACAAAAAAGAACTGTCAACAAATTAAAGTCTGCGTGAGAAACTCAGAGGAAGTAGGTGTTCAAGGAACACAGACGGGAGCAGAGGGAGCAGGGCAGATGAGACACCTCCTTTACTATGTGCTGACCAGAGCAGTATTGAAATGTATTGTAATACAAGAAAGTCTAAGTACTAGTTTATTAGGAGCGAAAAAGAAATCATTTAAATGATGTAAAATGTGTTTAGAGTTTATGTAGGTTGTGTGTTGTCTCTGATACTATGGATTTTATTTATTTTTTTCCTTTTTTTTTTTTTTTTTTTTTAGCATTTAGATAGAAATGTGAACCCTGCAGACAGGTTTAGAAGACACTGAGTTAACCCTGGTTTATATAGCCTCCACAGCTCCCTCTAGTTTCCCTGTGTGACATTACATAACCTGCCTCAGTTTCCCTTTGTTTTGAGTTTTCTTTATTTTCCTCACCTGTTTCCCAAGCACTGTCCCCCAGCCACTCATTGCACAGTGTCAGGCCGCAGCACAGATGGTACCTAGTAGATAAGCAGCAAGCTGCTTTTCTTCTGCCACAGGTAAGGTGCACAGCCCTATTCTTAAGTGACTTGATGTCTTCAACACGACTATAAATATGGATGCTGAAGATGCTGTTTGGTTTCCTAGAATTAAAGAGCAGACCAGTTGAAATTGTAACGGTGTACATCCAAGTTTCACTACCTGAAATGTCACAATCAGGCTGAAGCCTGCCTGGTGTTGACTATGAAATAGCATTGTAAGGGACAGTCCCTGGATGGGATCATATCTGGGATCATCAGACTGATCTGTCAAAAGGTTTAGAAGGAGCTACTGTTGCTATGTATTTGTCACTATAGATGAGCAGATGCACAAAAGTAAAAGGCTGAACTGTCATTTTAGGTGAGCACAAGTTATAGAGAAAATGGAGCCAGGCCCTTTATGGAGACACATTGCAGGAATATGAGTAGCAATAGGTGTAAACAATGAAAGAGGTTCAGATAGGAGGAAAAACAATCCCTGTGAAGGAACGAGAGTTTGGATCAGAGACCTAAGAAAAATCTTAGATTAACCAATAATTAGATCCTCATCTGGTGCAATTTGGTTCTATCAAGCTCTAACATCCCTCTGCTATTCTGAATGATGTTATCTAAAATTCATTGTACAGATCTGAAACTTTGCTTTAAAGCAGTTATTTCTCAATGAAAGATGAATAGAGAACATACAGAATGGATTTCGGCATATAAAAAGAAAGGGGGGGGGGGTGTCAGTCTTGTGACAGTAGAGCTTACTGAAACACTGATTATTTCTAATAATGCAGTGTGGTGCATATAGAAGATATTGTAGAGCCTTCACAAAATTCTTTGAAAGTATTTGCTTTCAGCATTCCGCAGGATGTATTTTACAAGTGAGTTTCCCCTCAGGGAGATCCCACATATTCACCTCAAAATTTAAGGACAATTTATGGCATGGAAACCTGAAGTTATTTAATCAGGATCAAACCACAGGAATGTAAACAAATTATACAGGAGAACGAAGAAAGTATTTTTAGCAATCTGTGGGTGTAGCAGCTTAATTCATTGCGAGTCATCCTATGTCCTCCCTGGCAGACCTCAGAGTTGGGATGGTTACAGGGTGAGGAATGCTGTCCGGCACACAGACCTCTGCTGCCAGTGTCCCACATCACAGCCTGGGGGTCTGGCCCTTAATGGCAGTAAAAGTACTCAGCTCAGGGGCTGGAAGTGACGATTACTGTGTCAGTAAAGTGTCATGAATGAAGTTTGTACGCATAATTTAAAGTGATTTAAAGTGCTCTTTTTTACTTGATATTTGTGTGCAGAGCCTGATTAGGTAGGGTTCAATTTGTTTTGTTCCTGTGGTTGGTGCAGAAAAAGTAAAAATGAGTTTGAGATGAGAATTTTGAACTTCTTCTAAACAGCCATAGATAGGTGTTATTACCGAACAGTTCCTTTAGAGGGCAGACCAGAAATTAGGGATAAGGAATGTAGAAGTAGCAATTTAGGGAATAAAGACAAGAATACAAATAGTATGAGTAGATTATTCCAGTCTTGCATGCACATAGATCTCTGAAATGGAAGAGGGGTAGAAGAAAATGTTAGGGAGAATCAGGAACATAGCCTACCTCATGGATGAACAGTCCTTTTGCACACTCAAAGTTTATTATTGAATGCATCTGATCCAGATAAATAGCTACTTCTTAGTAAAGATCTGATTCCAGGGCATCAAAGTCGAGTTAAGTGATATTAACTTTCTAATAGGCACTTTGTCTATGTAAATCAATACAAAACACTTGGGAATTATTTTGAAACTCTTTCCCTGAGGGCATTTTGGAGATTTCCCAGTGAATGATTTTGTCTCTGTGACCCTCAGAGAAGCACCTCCCAAACTGCTGGGGGCAGTTGGGAGTATAAATCTGATTAAATCAAAGCCCAGGTTGTACAGAAGCAGTGTGCAGCAATAGAAGCAAGCTTCTAGTACACAACCTGGCCCCCAGCAGTTCTTCCCCTTCCTGCAGTGCACAGTTCCATGGAGCTTCCCAGTGCTGACATCAGTGCTGTGCACACATGCCCTCCTTTTTAGGATGGCTGTTGTTTAAGGGTCGGGACCATGTAGCAGCTGACTGCATCAGCAGCAAAATTACACCTATATGCCAGGTCACTTACAGGTCTGTGACCAACACAAGCCTTGCACAGATCCTTGGGGAAGGAATAACAAGGAACATATACACCCTCCCCTTGTTGTGGGCTTTGGCCTGAAGGATCCAGGCTCCTCCATCACCAATGCTAGGACAAGCGTCACAGCTAAATCTGTAGGATGTGTGTGGTGGTAGTAGACAGTGAGGTGACTTTGCAGGTGAGAGGTAGCTACTAGTGCCTGACTAGTTGATCTGCTATTACATAAACCACTATGTGAGATATGTTCATGGGGCTGGACTATTGTTGGGTGCAGATATTCAAAATACATGAATATTTTGTATTCATGCCCAATGCAAACTGAGTATAATGCATACTGGGTTGCTAAATGGGAGAGAGAGGGAAATGTCTGGATTCCACTCTTGGTGTTTGTCCCGTGCACTTCAAAAAGCCTTAGGGTATGTGAGAGGGGGTTTGTTTAAAATGGAGTAAAATAAAATAAAATAAAAAAGCTTGTTTTCACAAAAAGCTGTAAAATAATGACCTCACCTGCAAAATGCTTCTTGAAATCCTCACACATCTCTAAAGTGTGAGTGTTACTCAACAGCTGGATGTCTAAATCTGAAGGCATACACTTAGTTTTGCAACACTGCGTGTGTACGAACATAATTAATGTTTATGAAATAACCTGGAAACTTCAGAGATACATGCTATTACTGCAAAGATCACGCAGAATCCATCAGAAGTGGGTCTAATTTATGGGAATAGAAGCTACAGCTTTAATTTGCAGACTCCAACAGCTCGAGTAGATTAGTATGGAGAGGATGTCCTGGGGGATGGGGAGGGCTGTTGGAAACAGTCCTCTGGGAATTACAATGGGGGAAGAAGGTTTCCACTTGAAAAATCTGGTGAGGCATCAGTATTTGTCTCTGACTTCAGGGTACAATTTTTTCTGTCATTTTTCATGGATTTACTACTATAGGCCTAGCCTCAAATCCATCCCCTTCTGCTTGTCTTGTTTTTTCCAAACGTTTTGGAAGCACGGGATACTGGGGTAGGGGAGAAGTAGTTGATCCTTCCTAGTCACAGAATGTAGACAATTTAAAAGCAGAATCACTCCCCTGCTTGGCCTCTTCAGCACATTAATACCTCGCCTAATAGCTCATTAGTTCTACCTGTTATTGTCTGTTGGCCAATTGATGTTTGCTTTGCATTTTCAAGTTGCACGTATCCAGGTTGCAGGTGATTTTTGCGCAAGTTGTCCCAACAGAGTGACCCAGAGAACGTCACAGTGCCGTGCTGCTGCCTGTGAGTGGTCACCTGATGATCTTACGCAGTTTTGGAGGAATAGACTTGCTAGCTGGCTAGGAAACTCATGGTAGCACTCAAGACAATCTGAAAAACTGCATGTGTTGTGCATGTCTCTGCTCCTAACAACTGGGGAAGGAGTGCGGAGGGTATTTCATGGTGCTCTGTGCTGCTGCAGCCAGGTGGATTCCTGTGAACCATTGCACTGCTGTGCAGGGCATGGCTCCCTCTGAATACAACAGCATTTTTCTTCCACGCAAAAATGCAGTTGGGATGGATGCTTTAAAAAATGCAAAGGTTTCTAAACATCAGGTAGTGATTTAATTAATGTTGGTGTGGGTGGTGTACCTCAGGCAGGTGACAGCACCGCTTGTGGTGGGACTCATAAGGGTTAAAAAATAGAGTGTAGGGGAAAAAAAAGGAAAAACAAAAAGTGCATGCTGCATGATAATATTTAATGCAAATGAAAAGCTGAATATACATGCACAAAATTAGATGGATAGGATATAATCAGAAGAGTTCCAGGACTTCATGAGGGTCTACAGTGAATCTCCAGTTCCATGGTTCTGCATAGGTTGTTCTTTTTTTGCTCACAAATATTTCACAATGAAATCTGCTGTTACAATTGCTTGAATGTTTTTTGTTGTTGTTGTCCCCCCCCCCCCCTTTTTTTTTTTTTTTTTGCCCTGGTTTGCATTAAATGAGATATAGGCAGAAAAATAAGCTGGTAAGCCAGTACATCATGGGTCTTAAGCAGAAATAAAGCATAAGGAAGACTTACAAATGCCTAAGAGCTAACTTTTTTTTTTTTTTTTTTTTTTTTTTTGTGGTAAATGCTGGTTCAGCAAAGTATACAAGTGAATGTCAATTGTGATAAAAAAAAAAAAAATCATTTTGGAACCCAAGATTTTCAGTCATATAATTTTAAGAAATTATTTTTTCAAGATAAATTGATAATAAAAAGTCAATATTGGCATAAAATCTTTAATTTATTGAGAGATACAGTTTTGTCAAACCAAAAATATGTTTTTGAAAATCTTGTTTCTTGGAGAATTCTTTTTCATTTCATCCTAATTTTGAATAAGATCAATGGTGAAATTCCAATTTCTTGTAGTTTGGAAATTCTAGTCCTCATGCAGGTCTAGTGCCAGGAAGCCATGCTTTTATCGACTCCACTGGGAACTGTGGGAGCTCAGCACTTCTACAACCCATTACCCATATACTTGGTCATGATCTGTCTTTTCAGTTCTCGTTTTTACTTAATCCAGCACGGGTATCCATGGATTTAGGCTGGCCTGCAAGTTCTATAACAAAATGGCTTGGAGAAGTGAGGAGGCAAAGTATTACAGTTTCCTGTATCAAAAAATGGTAATCCTGAGTTACATGCTGTCCCAGAACCACACATGCCCCTGAACCCAAGAGATCCCCTGGAACCAAGAAAATTCCCGATATCAAACAGCGGAGTAGATCCCACTATGGTTTGCTGAGGGAAAGTGGTGAGAGTTGGGCCTGGATAGATCACAGAATATGGTGGCGAGTCAGGGTCCACTATGTCCACTATCGTGTCGGGGTATTTTATGACACAGGTCTCATTGGAGGTGAGGGCAAATGGCTCAGGGCATACCACCCCCGGCGGCAGGCAGCACTCGTCGTAGGGAGACATGTGATGGATCCAGACCTGAAACACAGCAGGAGGGGAGGGGAGAAAAGGCGGTTGTCAGTCCAGCAAGGAGATAACATATTGGATGTCAAGATTTTTGGAAGACAGTGTTGTGTATTAGATATAGCAATTGGGATTATTCCAAGGTGCAAGTATTGTAGGTGACTGGATGTCCAGTATCCTCCTTTTGCAATGCTCTGTCTCCCTCCTACTGCCTGTTCAAACCTTTCTGAGAGCCATAACCAAAACCCGACTCCATGTTAAAACTCCAGTTTTAATCCCCAGCACTGGCAAAACCAAAACACAGGGATGAAGCAAGTTACCTCAGCTCACCTGGTTAGAAGTGGAACAATAAGAACTGGGATGGAGATCCACCCATCTTTTATTAGTCTCATTATTTATCCTCCAGATTACAGATTCTTATATTTGAAATCACACAGCTCTTTAAAACTGCTCCTGATATCAAGACCAGGTTTTCTTGGGCATTGTTTAATTATAGATTGACAGGCAGTTGTTGCCCTGAATTGTGCCCACACTAATTAGGTGCGGCAAACACAGTGAGGGAGAAGTGATAATTTTCTTCACTTGATCAGTGTGAAACTGATGTGGAAGATATTAAGGGTTGGCAGAAAGGGTGGGCCTAAAATGATTTTCCAAATGAATCCCAATATTTACTCCATGACTCTGCAGGAGAAAGAGAATTCAGGGGAGATTTCTTGTCTCCATCTAAATGTCTTGTTTTAGCCACATGTCTGTGTTGTCCTTTCCCAACCTCAGGGCTGCATCTTCAGCTTTTGCCAATTGACCCTATGCCTTTGACTTGAAGGTAAGACAAAGACAACAACAGAATATTTTGTCAGCTGAAGCGCTGGGTCTGGAATGGCTAGTTTTCCTCTGACCGGGTAAGAATTGCTACCACACATCAGTCCAAGGGCAGGGTTCCCCAGGTGGTGTGTTGGAGACCAACAACTTGTGGAAGCTCATCCTAGAACTCACAAAGAGAAGTGAAGGAGAATTGGTATGATCCTTCTCGATTTGTAATTCAGCACTGCTTAAAATATATCTTAAACAAAACCAGCAGTAAAGTAACTTTTTAATAGGAAAAAATGAGCTCCAGTCTCCATAGGCTTTTAAAAATATTTAGGGCAGCTTCAGCTGTTAAAAGACACTACTTTCTGTGAAGACAGCTGAAGGTGAGAACATCACAAAAATATTTTTTTTCCAATGTTAATTTGCTTAATGTGACATAGTCTTTATAGAATGAAAAGAATGCTTGCCAGAATGAAGTTATTGAGACTTTCTAGAGTTCTGAGGGAATTTTATATACCATTCCTTGTCTAAATGAACTGTTGTCCTGAGCACTAACATAGTTTGCAAATGCCAGCTTCCACCTCTGAAGTACAAAACTTCAATTGACTTAAAGCTAAAGGTCAATAGAAAGTATATTTCTGGAAGAATACCCCCTTACCATTTCCTAAGTTTAACCTATCATTTGATAATATTTAGATAGCAATAAGTAATTGATTCAAAATTGACTTACCCGGATCACCAAGGAGAAGAGTTTAAGAAAAGTGATTAGAAGAGTTCTACGTAGCAAATGCTTTTATACACTTAGTCAAATTGCCTGGAGGATGTGACACCCTTTTTGCATGCAGTCTTAATTAGTTGCAAAACAAAGTTTGCTGCATGCATAACTTCATGCAAGTAATGAAACTGTTTTGCTCGCTGTTTGTGTTTGCTAGCTATTGGACCTTCACATAGTGTGCTAACATGCTACTACACCCTGCAGGCAGGATTCACTAACATTTTGTGGGTCAAAAAGAACTAGATATACTTCATTAGCCACATTTCAGTTATAAGTTGACCACACATTCATGTATTTGCTCTAATTCCCCCCCACCCCCCATCAAATTCAATTTGTGAAAGAAATTCAAGGGAGCACAAGCAGTACCACTTGCTGACAGGGAACAGAATTTTATTTTTTTCCCTAATTTGTGCTGGTGTGCAGTATGGAAAAGAAGAGAGTTCGCCCCTAAAATTCTTTACAGGGAGCTTAACCTGAAGCTGTTATGGCTTTCAGTGAATATTCACATTTAAGGAGAACTAAATATATCTGTAGCCATCTTCAGAGTGAGACTGCCTTTGAGTAGGATTGGTTTCTAGGGAGAGACCTCTGTTATTTAACATCCACTTTTGTCTTTACAAATAGTGCTCGCATAGGATTTGAGTGGAGCATGTAGATTTATTTCTGCTTTCTTTGTAGGGTTTGACCATGTTACAATTAAAGACAGGCAGGTGTCACCCACGTTTTTTTGCCACTGACTCAAAGTGAAGTCATAGAGCATCACGGTAGTGTGTTTTTTAGGGTGTTTTTTTTTGACTGGGTTGAAAAGGGCAATACTACAGAAAAGGGAAGATTGCAACAGATTGGACTGTACTCTGAAACTGGTGTTTCCATCCAGCCTTTGTTTTTTTTCAGTGACAGTACCAAGGTGATGACTGGAAAGAACGTACACAAAAAATAGCTCTATCCTGATTAGAAATTAATTTAACACGAGAGACATAAACTTAATATAAGACTACTGAAGAATCAGAGAAAATGAGGGCTGTCAGTTTGTCAAGATTTTTATGAGTGAGACAAAGATGTAGAATTAAAAATGGTTTTCTAGTTACTTTAAAGAGCAAATCAGTATGATGGAAGCATGTTAAATGAGGAGAAGGAAACCAGGATTCGCTTGGGAACAGACTTCTGGAGAAGCTAGTGTAGATAGAAGAGTTTTTGATGTCAGTCACATGACACAGCAGCTCATAACTCGGAATGTTCTTAATTAAAATACTTAAAATTCATAAAAGTTCTTAATTAAAATATTTTAGCAATACTAAGGATATGGATCATTTACATGTTTGGGAACACACTTGGGTAGTACAATAGAACTCACTGTGTTGCATTAGCATACCTGATGCAGAATGTTTTATCTGCATAAATGACTGGGAATTGGTCTGAAATCTTTTGTTCTGTTCACAAGTCTCTGTAAATGCTTTTGCCTTAGGACCCCTGTGAACATCCTCCCAAGCTACAGATAGCTTACGATATCAAGGAAAACTTTGGGTAAATAATTACAAACAAAAGAATCCTTCATCAAGTTTGTAAGGCAAGGGAGGCTGGCATGTCATCTTCCTAGCACCACGCAATGGTTCCCTTTCACTTGGAATATAAATCTTGTGAAAGAGAAATGGTAGTTTTGATAGCAGGGTCTTTGTCGTGGGGTTCCATAGCCTGAAATGTGCTTTAAAACAATTAAGTTTATTACAGGAATAAAAAGGTTTCAGTGACTGGAGTAACTAAGAGAAGTGACCCAGTTGAGAGGACTCCAGGAAAGACCTCCCTGTCCAGATGAAAGGTAGCATCACTGCTTTATCAAGATACGTGAGGGTCCTCCTTTGAGAGAAGAAATGCACCAGCCGCACTGGAGACAGTAAAGATCTAAAGCTGAAATACATTAATTATTTCATTAGCACTTCACAGTCCTGAAGAAGGACTGAAGTCAAGGCTGGCAACTGGACGCTGCAAGTTCGCATAATGCAGTATATTTATTTGGAGCTGATTTTCCCATGTTTGGTCCCTTTTTGCTTCTCTTCTCCATCCTTGTTAGGAAACTTTAGACTCAGATTGACTCCCTGCCAGATATGTTGTGCTTGTGCGTGTGCATCAGCATACCTTCAGTCTTTGCAGAGATTACCAGAGCATTTACCCTGATTTGTCTAAAATATTTCAAAATCACGTTTGCTTGAAGGTATGGGGAAAAAATTTGCCTATTCCTTCTGCATAACACATGTAAGATATAGCTTCTATTCACTGAAGGCAAATGTTTTATTGTACAGATTAAGAGCTAAGTTTCTCGATTGTCTTGTGTTGATCTTTATTGTGTGAATAGGCATTTGTGGGGAATGCCATTGACTGCAATAGGTGCTTCCCTTCTGGCAGAAGGAGGCAAGTCTGGAGTAAAAAGGTGGATTTGTGTTTAACCCTTAGAGCTGCCTTGATGCTTATTTTTCCTCCCCAGCACAGTGTTGTTACTTCTTAGCCAGGTTGCTTTTCAGGACCATGTTAAGAAATGGGGAAAATCAGTTTTCTGATTAAAAATAGGATTTCTGAGCACACCAGGAAGAAAACAGTAAGGCAGGTAGGAATGTCCTAAAATCTACCTGTATAATTAAACTGCCTGAGCACTCAGCTGAAGAGCTGCAGGTATGGTCACACACATATATGGAGAACCATATATATTTTGAATGAATCTACTAAATAAATTCTTTTAACAAAATTCTGGTTCTTGCAATTTGACCACAATATAAAATTTACACAATGTGCTTCTCATATGCCAAGTCAGGATAAACGTGATTTTTTTTTTTTTTTTTTAAAGGCAGTTTTTAACCAACTATAACACACCACTGGTGCCATTCTTAGCAATGAAAGCTGTTGTATGCAGAAGATCCCTTAATTACTGGAAGTGCCCATTTATTTAGTTTTATAAGCAGAGAACAAGAATCTGTGTGATGGTCCAGAGCATGGAGCCCCCCAGTGGGAGACACTCATGTGGGTGCCATGCAGGAGCCCAAGAGCAGGTGGCTGTTCCTTCCCCAGGGCTGGGGTTCTGGTTATCCTTGGACCTTGCTTGAACCAGGGCAATGCCCTATGGAGGCTTTGCTGCAAGCGCTTCAGGCAAACTGGATACGGTCTTTAGTAAACAGTACAGGAAGATAACTGGAAGTGTCCGGTAAACAAAAACACAAACACCTTAGCTGCCAACTATGCTCATCTTTTGTGGTTTCAGCACTTTGTGACATTAATCCAGGCTTAGCATAGCAACTGCTCCTCTTACGCATCTTCTGACTTCTTTGTAAATGCTGTCCTAGGGACTGGTCAGTACTTCGTGTTCATTGCATCCTCTTTTTCCAGCCCCTTGTCACAATATGTCGTGGGGCTCCCTAAGACTTTTACTTTCTTTGCAATTTTGGACACTATATTGAATGCTACCTAACTTCCCTTGCAGCTTAATTTTTCATTGCCTTGAGCAAATTTTAATTCTAGTTATTATCTAGGTTTAATAAAGAGAAGCACAGAGGCTAAATGAATCACCAGAGGTCACTTGGTGAGCAAATGGAACAGCCTGGAGTAAAACAGGCTTTCTTCCTTGGCATTTATCGTATTTATAATTTGAATTCCAGCAACTGTTTGAAGTCTTCACTAAGACTGTGTTGTATCAGGCAAACAAAAGACAAGTCCATGCACTGAACAGCAAGCATTGGAACTGATTAGACCTGAGAAACAAAAGAGGAGGGATTATTATCTCTTACAAATGCAACTTTAATGCACAGGGATTAAGGGAGGGGCTGTCAGTTGAGAAAAGCACAGTGAGCAATTTTTGACATGTCCTGAAATGACATAGGAAATCTGTGACAGTCAGGAAGTAAACACAGACCTGAGTTTTAGTAAATGATTGAACTGCAGGAGTATCCATTATAGTTGTATTTTCCCAGTGCTGTTTCTACAATAAAACTGACGATTTGGTGCAAAAGATCAGTCCCTAAGATGTCAGAAGAGTGTGTGACCATGACTAGGCCAGTGGTTTGGGTAACGGAGCGTCCTTCTCTCTGTGATAACTACTTCTAGAGAAAAGAGACCTGAATTTGAATCTGAGGGAATAAGCATCCAAAGGGATTATAAATCTTAGCTTTGTGGAGACATTCTTGGTCTGGACAAAATGTAACTTTTCAAGAAGGCTGGAGACTCAAACTGCTTTTGCTTTTTTTTTCATAAAACAGAAAAAAAAATCCAAGTTTTTCAAAGCTAAAGTATTATCGTCCCTAGTTAAAATCTGTGGCTTCCTTTATTTTTTTAGAAACCTAAGCTGTCATTTAACAAATCTGCAATTATCAAAGCATGCAAATTAATGCCTATGGAATAAAATGATCTTTATTAAAAGAAATCCCCTTAAAGAAAAAACTACATTCAAAATCATCCTTGAATTAGTAATTGGTTACCAAGGAACAATTTCATTAAGGTGGATTTATCTGCTTTTCTGAGGAGAATAGCTAAAGAGAAACAAATCAAGGAGACAAGTAAAGGAAACAATAAGTCGAGAAATAGGAAGCCTCTGTTTTGGGGACTTTCTTAAATTAACTGAAGGATTACAAAAGTTTATTTTATTTATTTATTTATTTATTTATTTTTGTGTGTGTGTGAGTTATTTACCTACCCAGATTTTTATTTCCACAAGTAAGCTCTTCATGCTGTTTGCATGTGCCAGACTGGCCTGATAAGCACATTTTCTGACCTTCATATTCTGCCTTTAGTTTTTTTTTTTTATTATTGTTGTTGTTTTTTTCATTAAAAATGCAGAAGAACCTAAAATATCACTTGAATCATTCTCCTGACTCTTAAAACAGCCCCTGGAATTGGAAGGTGTTTATTTTGTCACTCATTTTTCAGTCTGAGTCTATGAATGTTTCAGGTCTTTCTGAGACTCCCCCTGCAAACCCAAACAAAACTAAACTACATGTGCAGATCATGCACTCTTACACAATTCTTATTCTTTCTTCTTTGCACATACATAGAAGGCAAGCAAGCAGGTGCTCATTTGTGTAATTTCTTAGAAAATGATTTTGTATGTGAAGGTTCAGGTTTTCTTTGTAACACTTTTTTTTTTTTTTCTTTTTCAGTTGAGTATTTTGAGCAACCTGACAGCAGTACAAAGCTACTTTTCAAATGAAAATCAAACAAAAATGCATATGTCGCAAACAGAGAATGTATATTAATAACCTTGACACATTTCAGGGTAACTTTGTAACTCTTTTAAAACACTGCAATCATGCTGGATACTTAAAATATGATAATAAGTGTTTTGCATGTATAAATCATTAATGAGGATTTGCAGAGTGCTTTGAAATCCTTTAATATGAAACTTCCGCAGGCTGTTTCCAATGACTGTCATTGCTTTGGGACCTTTACAAAGACATCTACTCTACAGGAATACTTTAGAAGATGAGGACCACAGATTGAAAGATTATTATTATTATTATTATTTTTAAAAAGGAAAATATTAGCAAGTAAGAAGATTAAATACTTTTTAGAGAAAGGTGGTGGAGTATAAACACTTTCTATGCTGAAATCTTCTCATCTTTCCTGAGATAAGATGGTACCTCAGATATATTTCTTTCAACATCTTGTCCAAAGAGATTTACTCATATAGTTCAGGAGATTATACATTAAACTTGCTGAGAGAGTTTTTCACACACAACTATAAATGTAATTCAAGTATTATGAGAGACTACTGCTTATCAACATTGTCCAAAGAGCTGATTGCTAAGACCATATGCAACCAAATTATGCCACTGGTCTGAGGGTAGGAGCCAGCTCTCTTAGAGTATAAGATTATAAAATTAGGGAGCAAAGGAAATATAAAAAAAATATTTTCCTTGTATATCAGTTCCTGTGCACTCGCTCCCCCAAGCATACAGATTTCTCTGGACATGGCCAATGACAGAGGGCACTAAAGTAATAACACTGTCTTCAGTATTGCTTCATACGGAGCCTGGTGAGTCCCTGTAATCCATTCTCTGAGATCCTCAGGAGTCTGACTTTTAAGGTGGGTAAAAGCTGTGAGAGACATCTAGGGAGAAAGAAGGGAAAAGAAGTCACCCCAAAGCCTCTTGTTTTATAGTGAAAGCTAATGTTCACTCCTAATGAAAAATGATCAGAGGTTTTGATTGCCAAAGCCACAAATGCCTCAAATGAGAAGGAGCTTTAGAAATGATTTGCCTTGAAAGCCAAGACATCTCTGAGCAGCTCCAAATTTAAATCCAGAAGTAACTAGTCACTGTGATGGTCTGCTTATCTTTCCAAGCTGTGGGGTCCAACTCCCAGCCCATCTGTCTGTGAGTACCACAGCTAAATGTGATTTGAAGAGAGAGGTGACTGGAGAACAAGAGCATTGGACTGATGACAGGCAGCCTACTAAATACACCAGTAATTGTGCCATTGAAAAGGGACCAGTCCTTCAAATACATTTATAAAAAGAGAAAATCTATCACTGATATGACTTTTATCCTGAGATAATATGATCAACATTATTATTTCTAACCTTGGTGGTAAAAATCATTGCAATGACAGAAATCTGTGGAATGGTGTTTATTTGCATCTACTGGGGTCACCCAAGATTCTTTAAGGTGGGAGTGGGATCTAATGAGAATGCAGTGTAGGAAAAAATTGCATTATGAGGCAAGAAATCATGACCTGATTAAGACCTGATTGGTGGTATGACATGCGTGACTTTGATCTGTTTATCGTAAAGGGATGCTATTACTCAATTCATGGGTGTCTGAAGCCAGTACCACACTTTAAATATAATAACACAGCACTTTGCATGTATAAATCATTAATGAATACTTGTGATATGACATTTGATCCAAGGAGGCCACAGAGCTTCCTGATAAGAGTTACTGCCCCAGGGATCCTTCTAACACACCTTATAATTTAGAAGGGATTTACAGAATTATTTTTTTTTTTACTACTCTATTAGAGAAGCAAACAAGTAGCAGGTAAACAACTCCAGATAGGAACTCTGTCTGTAGGGAAGGGCAGATCTCAGGGTATGTGAGGCACTTTCCCTGATGAGCTTGTTCTGTGGGCTGTCAGCTACAGCTTCTGACACAACAGCCCAAGGATGAACTATGCAGGATAGGAAAAAACTTTGTCATCCTTTGTGGTTGCAGCTTTTCACCCTCATTTTGACCGACAGACTCTTTAATCAGGATCAGTGCCCAAACAAGCATCCTTGGGGGCTACCAAAGCTTATGCACAGAATGATGCTATCCATCAGAAAGGGTGAAGAAGGCCAGAAAGATCTTTTTCTTTAAAAAGAAAAAGGAAAGAAAAGAAAAAACAAAGTACTATTTTCTGTCTAGACAACACACTGAAGTAGAAGCAATTACAATGTCTCTTCACTCTCATGGCAAGTCTCAAATCCTTCCTTCTTTCATCTGAAGAATCCTACTAGCCTACTTGCCTTGGGATCACTGGGTGTAAATTTTTACTATGAATCTGGAGCAGACATATGGCGCTAGCTATGCAGGTAAACGCTTTAATTAGTCTTCTCTTAGTAGAACTGAGGAAACAATTTTTCACTGAGATGGACAAGCTGGTGAAAGACAGAAGCAATAAGTCACAGAATTTGTATAAAATGCAAATTTTGCAGTAACAGCAGGAACAGACATAGAAGTTGTGACAGCAGGCTAACGCTTGGGAAAGTGGGTAGTTTGTATTGGTGGTTTAAAAAACAAAACAAAACAAAAAAACCCACCATCTTCCAGCCTTATTTTGTTGCCTGGTGCTGCTACATTACATAGTCATAAGAATTTAGAGTAGATGAAGATCTGCTCCAGAATTTTTATAAAAGATTACTGTTATGACACACAAAACTACTTTTTAATGAAAAATGTAATAACCCTGGTTTGAAGCTATTAAATGTTGTCTGCTTATGGAGTAACCATGACTCTCAAATTTAAAGTGATGTTATTATCCAAGTGACATACCTGTTTAAATTTTGTCATATACTTGGAATATTTACATACTATATGCACTTTGTATGTCTCAACCATTAATGAATATTTGAGACTAACTTTGAAGTTCTAACTTTAAAGAAGCCAAAGAAGAAGCTTCAATATTGTTATACAGCCCTAGGGATCTGCAGACAGACACACCTCAGTGGCTTCTAAACATATAATAGAGGTAAATGAAAGATCAAGATGGTGATATTGCTAGGTAGAAAGCTTTATTTTAAGTGAAATACACTTTTGTAGAATGAAATAATATTTTATAAAAACATTTCCATCAATCAGGTAATTGATCACTTATTTCACCTCAAATATCACCATTGGATGAATTCCCTATTAATTTGTTGTTGTTTCTCAGTTGCAGTAAAATATGTTTTGGGGATGATAGTGGGCTTGACTTATGCTCTAATGAGGACAGAGAAATAAGTACTGAACTTGTAGAATAATAACCATAAAATAACAGAACTGGATGTGATGTTTTGTAGGAACACTGATAAGTATATTATTTGATCCCTTCCTTCATAGTCAAATTCTTGTTTTGCTGTAGTCATGATGCATTAGGCATGATTTTAATGAACAAAAATAAAACATTTCTCAGAAATGTTTCATGCAATGGAGAAAAAAAGCTTCAGACTTTGTTCATTTTTCTTCATTTGGTTAGCCAAAATTACCAACTCAAATTATTTGAATCTAATATAAGTGATTGTTAAGTACACCACCTCAATGAAGCATTTGGTTTTCTGTGTTTTGGTATGGTAATAAATCAACAGAATGTATGTGTCCAAGCAATTACATGGATTCCATCTTCTCATGATGTCAATTGATTTAATGTCTCTCCTATAGGAGAGGTGTCTGAACACTTTAAGTGGATGTTCTGCATACAAAATTGTTATTCAAGTACATAAAATCTTAGTGTATTACATCCATAAGTAGACAAGGAAAACAACGAGTTCAATATCCCATATCCAATATCAGATGAGAAATGCTCTGTAGAATAAATTTTTTTGTACTCTCGTGGTCTCCACTGCTGCCAGTACATGGATGATTCAAAGTCCTGTTGTGAGAACAGTTTTGTCTGTACTTCATAGGTGTCTGGACTGCCTGATGATGCACAATGGATTGTGATTGATATCTTGAATGTGCAATCCAGTCTCTGCCCTGAAGAAACAGGTGAACTCTGTAATTCATTGTCCTTGAACAGTTTGAACAAGAGTCCAATAGTCTGGAAGTTTTCAGTCTCAGCTTATTGAGACAATTCTCACTCTGACTGATATCAGGAAAGGATTCAAAAATCTAACTGCTAGTGTCTTCTTTTTCTAACTCCATCCAAAAATATTAGATTTCCTCCAAGAATGCATTGGTATACTGTTGGAAGTCAGAAAGAAAAGGGAGACACAGTCCTTAGGATGTTTTACAGAAATTGGTCTGCAGATCTGCAGATCAGATGGCCAAGTTATTAAAAAAAAAAAAAAAAAAAAAAGGATTGAAGTTTTAAGTTGCCTTTGAGAAATATGTATTTTAAATGTTTAAACGTGATGTTACCGTGCTGCATATGGGGAACTGAAAGTAGTTAGAGATTCTACAAAGCTAGAAAGTAATGGCACAATAAAATAGAAACCACAATATGATTTCTGAAATAAAATAGTTAATTTGACAAACCAAACAAAAGTTCATATTACACAGGGGAATGTGAGTAGTTATGATTTACTAAAAAAAAAGAAAAAAAAATCACTGTAAAATATATATCAAGGCCATATATGAACTTGATTTCTACAACAAATCTAAGAACTACAGAAAAATACCTGGAAAATATTTTCTGCAAATGATGGAAATTTTCTCATTATATAGCTGCTTAGGATGAGTATGGCATCATTCTAATTTCTAAATGGCCCCAAGACAAGTAAGTGACTAAACTAACAGAGAGAGGAGGAAAAGACCATTGCTTTTCAAGCAGGGTACCATAAATGGCCAAATTACATGAATAAAGAATACTGTGATTGAAATTTGTTTGATCTGCAATTATGATGCAAAAGACAAGGATCTGAGGTTGAAGAGACGTACCATTAGTAAGCAATTGCATTGGGAGCATTGAAGGCACCAAACCCAAAGACTGTGTCACTAGTGGGGATTGCTTTGCATTCAAGATGAACTTGTTGGTAAACAAATTACAAATGCATAGGGTTCCTCTGGGCCTGGGGCAGCCTGGAAGAGTATAAAAAGTCCATCCAACACTAAGCTCCCTCATCCACTTCTCTTGCCTTCTTCTCCTTAGTGAACAAGGTGAGCTGCAAGTACCTTCTCCTCACTCCCCTCTTTCTCTTCTTCTTCTCTTGGCCTTCTGGACCTGACTCTTTCCCTCCAAGTAACTATGGTGTGGGCCTTGCTCCTTGAAGCTGCTCCCTCTGTTGCTGTTCTGCTGGTCAGTGAGGGGGGAGGTGGGAGAAGGTCTTGGGCTGTCTTTGCAGGGGCCCTGTAGGACCCAGGCCCCCAAGCCCCTCTCTGTCGTCATGCACCCTCTTGCTGCTCCCCAGACTATGACTTCTGTCTTGACCAGCAGGCTGTCAGGCTGCTGCTAACATGCTGTGTGTGCCCTCTCTCCCAGGTGCGCCTCCATCCCGCAGCCATGTCCTGCTACGATCTGTGCCGTCCCTGTGGCCCAACCCCGCTTGCCAACAGCTGCAACGAGCCCTGTGTCCGGCAGTGCCAGGACTCCCGTGTGGTGATTGAACCATCTCCCGTGGTGGTGACCCTGCCCGGCCCCATCCTCAGCTCCTTCCCCCAGAACACCGCTGTGGGATCCACCACCTCGGCTGCTGTTGGCAGCATCCTGAGTTCTGAGGGAGTTCCCATCTCCTCTGGGGGCTTTGGCCTCTCTGGCTTTGGTGGCCGCTACTATGGCAGGAGGTGCCTGCCCTGCTAAAGCCCTTGAGGACGTCCAGTGAGCGCATCGACCAGGAAGCCTGAAGCCATGTGCCGGACTGAGGACGGAGCTGCTGGCGAGGATTTCCAGATGTGCTGAGCACCCTCGTGACCCCCTGCAGTGCAGAGAGGGAAGCCAGGGTGCCAGCCTGTGCTGTCTGGAAACACGGCCAGCAGACATCTTCTTCTTCTCCTGCTTTCTTCTCTGCATCCTGAGTCCTTGTTGTCTCCTGCTGTCCTGTGCCATGGGTTCATCTAGAAGCAAGTCAAGAGTGTCCTGTTTCTTCTCTCTCTCACCATGCGAGGGAGGAAGACTTGCATCCCGCTGTGGTGAAGGGGAGTCTGACTGCCAGGTGTCCTTGTGGCAGTGGAAGGGTGGATCCCTTCCACCATGATCTGCTTTGATTCCTTCTTCAGACTCAATAAAGTTTATGCTGCATTGTAATCTGTGTCTCCTCATGATCCTTCCCTTTTGGGATTCCCAGCCATGCTCTGTAAAGAGAACTGGCATGTCCTGAATTCTGATGTTCTGGTTAGCCTCTACATCACCTTGTTTGCTTGCATTCCTGTTTCTGAAGCATTCAACGAGTCCAGCAGGGCTGAACAGTCGTTGTTTGTGTGTTTGCTAGACCATTTTCCTACAGCATTCAAGTGAGGGATTTTAGCAAGTCCCCATTTGATCCTCTCCTACCAGAGCAAGGAGAGGAAGAAATCCTCCTGGATGAAGACATTGTGCCTTTCTACCCTTCTGCCCCAACCCGGAAGAGCACTGGCATCAGGGAGGGAAGCATCATGGCTTGTGTATGGTTGTGTCCAAGTACAACAGGCTCTGGTGATTGCTCCTACCACAGGGGATGCAGGGGGTAACAAGCTCCATAGCCCTTCTTCCCATATGTCCTAGTCCTCCACAGGAGATGCTTTTGTCTGTGTCACCCACTCCTACTTGAGGCAGAGTGAGAGGCACCTCTCATACTCTGCCCTATGCTGGGGAAATCCTACAACAGCTCACACCATAGCTAAAAGCCTGCATTCTCTGACCGACCGCTGGTGTCAGGCAAAGCCCTCAGCCTTGCTGTGCAGGAAGACTCTCGGGAAACACACTCTTTGTCAACATTCCTGGGCCACCCTGAGCTGACAGTGGGAGCAAAGTGCAGTAAAAAGCTAATACCAGGGATGGAAGGCAATATCTGCAGCAGGCGCTCACGGAGCGCAGAGTGCTGCAGTGCACTGGAGCTTTTTGGGCAGAGCAGTGTTCTGTAGACTGACTGCTGGGCTAGCACTGGCCACTGGGAAACCACATTTGTGCGTGCTGAGATGCATGGGGAGAGGAAATTGAGAGAAGTGATTGTTGTGCTTTGCT
Source organism: Heteronetta atricapilla (assembly GCA_011075105.1). Lineage (NCBI taxonomy): Eukaryota > Metazoa > Chordata > Aves > Anseriformes > Anatidae > Heteronetta > Heteronetta atricapilla. Next base: position 2,013,970 of record CM021755.1, on the reverse strand, counting down.
CTCTGCTGGTGCAGCCTCACCTTGAGTACTGTGTTCAGTTTTGGCTACCACAGTATAAGAAGGTTATAAAACTATTAAAGTGTCCAAAGGAGGGCTTCAAGCTGGTGAAAGGTCTCAAGGAAAAGACATACGACCAGTGGTCTCAGTCACTTTTTTTTTTTTTTCAGCGTAGAGAGACTGAGGGGAGGCCTCTTTGCAGCCTACAGCTTCCTCATGAGGGAAGTGAAAGGTAGGCCCTGTTCACTTCTCTGTGGTGACAGTGGCAGGACCTGAGGGAACAGCATGGGTCTGCAACAGAGAAAGTTCAGGCTGGATGTTAGGAAAAGCTTTTTCACACTGAGGAGGCAGTCAGGCAGTGGAACAGGCACCCCGAGGAGTGGTCATAGCACTGAGCCTGCTGATGTTCAGGAAGCGTTCGGACACCACTCTCAGACGTGTTCTGATTGTTGGGTGGTCCTGTGTGGAGTTAGAAGTCGTACTTGATGATCCTTGTGGGTCCCTTCCTACTCAGGATATTCTAGGATTCTATGAAACAGAGGTTGTGATGTGTACTTTCCTCTATAGACATCCTGCTGTCATTCTCAGGTCGTGCTAGCTTGTGATGAGTTTTCATGTTGCATGGAGTTTTCCAAGCATTTTGCAGTGGAGGTTATTGTATTAGCATGCAGTTTCAAAGCAGAAGTTGCTGGAAGCCTTGAGGAGGAGGAAGGAGGAGTTGTGAAGCCACTGCACTGACCTTTGGTAGTGTGAGGGGAGTAGACTTAGCACATGTTGGAAAGGGGTGTCTCTCCTCAAACATCCTTCTGTTGATTAGGGACTTCAGGAGGCTGCCCAGCCAAAGGAGGGAAGGACAAAGAACATGTGAATTTCTCCTGATGTTAGACTGCAGACAGTCTAAAAGCCAACAGGGTATCCAACCTGACTGGCAAGTTCAGACCTAATGTAGAATTATTTATTATGTGAAGCACGGGTGGTGGCCACTCCTGTCATAGAAAAGTGTTTTTAAGTCATGCCTTGTATTTTAGGATGGGAAGGAAATGTGAGTTAAGCATTTTTGAAATCCTCAAAGCAAGGCTCCTTAGGATATGAGACTGTCATCAAATACTGTAGTTGAATACCCCTCATCACTGGCTGTATCATTTTCCTGTGCTGATGCATCATTTCCAATGGAAATATTTTGGTCTCTAATTCTCTCCCTTTAAAGCAGTGTGCATGGCAAAATAGGCATGTCATGAACATGGAAATGAAAAGGGAGCATTAATGGGAACAAAAAATATTGTCCCCATTTACTTAACTTCACTGTTTTGCATAGAAGATGAGCTTGTTGTTAAATACATTCAAACCCAAATGGTGCCTCTGGGCCTGGGGCAGTCTGGAACAGTATAAAAACCCATCCACCAGCAGGCTCCCTCATCCACTTCTCTTGCCTTCACCTCCTTAGTGAACAAGGTGAGCTGCAAATGCCTTCTCCTCACTCCCCTCTTTCTCTTCTTCTCCTCTTGGCCTTCTGGCCACAAACAAGTCTTTCCCTCAATGTAGCTCTTGGTATGGGCCTTGCTCCTTGACACTGCTCCCTACATCATTGTACTGCTTGCCACTGCAGGGGGAGGTGGGAGAAGGTCTCGGCTGTCTTTGCTTTTCTCTGTCATTGTGTACCCTGTCCCTGCTCCCCAGACTATGCCTTCCATCAGCCAGCAGGCTTTCAGGCTGCCTCTGACACGCTGACTGTTCTTTCCCTGCCTTCTCTCCCAGGTGCGCCTCCATCCCGCAGCCATGTCCTGCTACGATCTGTGCCGTCCCTGTGGCCCAACCCCGCTTGCCAACAGCTGCAACGAGCCCTGTGTCCGGCAGTGCCAGGACTCCCGTGTGGTGATTGAACCATCTCCCGTGGTGGTGACCCTGCCCGGCCCCATCCTCAGCTCCTTCCCCCAGAACACCGCTGTGGGATCCACCACCTCGGCTGCCGTTGGCAGCATCCTGAGTTCTGAGGGAGTTCCCATCTCCTCTGGGGGCTTTGGCCTCTCTGGCTTTGGTGGCCGCTACTATGGCAGGAGGTGCCTGCCCTGCTAAAGCCCAGGAGGACGTCCAGTGAGCGCATCGACCAGGAAGCCCGAAGCCATGTGCCGGACTGAGGATGGATCTGCTGGCGAGCGTTTCCAGATGTGCTGAGCACCCTCATGCTCTCCTGCAGAGTAGAGAGGGAAGCCAGGGTGCCAGCCTGTGCTGTCTGGAAACATGGCCAGCAGACATCTTCTTCTTCTCCTGCTTTCTTCTCTGCATCATGAGTCCTTGTTGTCTCCTGCTGTCCTGTGCCATGGGTTCATCTGGAAGCAAGTCAAGAGCGTCCTGTTTCTTCTTCCTCTCACCATGTGAGGGAGGAAGATTTGCATCCCATTGCGGTGAAGGGGGTGTCTGACTGCCAGCTGTCCTTGTGGCAGCCTGGGCCGGATCCCTTCTTCCAAGTGCTGCTTTCATTTCTTCTTCAGTCTCATTAAAGTTTTTGCTTCAATGTAATCTGAGTCTCCTTATGTTCCTTTCCTATTGGGATGCCTGGTGTAGCTGTCCAGGGAGAAATGTGATGCATTGGAGTGGAAAAGCATGGGTGAATGTGCTCCTAATGTGGTTCTCCTTCATTCCTGGAGGAGTTAGCTAACCTGAAGAAAGGTTGTCATTGGTGGAGATGTTGAGAGGTGGAGGGGTGTCTGATGTTTGCAAGCTATAATGAGTGTCCCAGGTCAAACTCAAGAGATTTGTTACCAACATGGTAGGTTTGCTGCTGCCTTCCAGTTTATGAGGCAAACCTTTGAGTTGCTGGAAGCTATGTTTTTGCAGGCCAGTGCCCAACTGGATGAAGCTCTGGTGGTATATTACCACTCTAAATATTTTGTTCTTCCCATCCCTCCCCAAGCACATCTGCCAAAGCCTCAGATTGGAAAGAGACCCAAAGAAGGCAAAGGGAGAAGTGGAAGCCAGGGAAGTCTGTTACAGGGTGATGTGAGCTACTATTTTTGGTTTTTAGTTCTAAGTCCCTCTCTCCTCTGCTCTTTTTCTCTGTAGGGAATCTCTTGCTCCAGGCCCTCTAGTCCTGACTGAGGTTGAGTGAGAAGCTTCTCTTTTGCTGTACCCTCTGGAGGACAGTGTAATTTGGCACCAGATGGGTATATTCTCTTAAAGACACCAACCATCCAAAAGATCCATGCATCTGTGCTTTCTGGGAGACCCTCTAAAATGCACTTTGCTCTGTTTTTAAGGCATCCTGTTCCATCTGCAGAATACAGGGGCCGGTGCTGGACCCTCGGTGACCAATCACGGGGCGCGCTTTGGATCCGCTCCGGGAGCGTTGCTGGCCGCGGCCCATGGCAGGCTCACGGGCAGCTCCAGCCCAGCCCCTGGGCCGCGGCCAGCAATGCTCCCGGAGCGGATCCAAAGCGCGCCCTGTGATTGGTCACCGAGTGTCCAGCACCGGCCCCGTGATTGGCTCAGCTCCAGTCCAGCGACAGTGCCCAGCCAGGCCGAGTGACGGGCCCAGGAAGCGTGCTACAAGGCTCCCGGAAAGGCCGGCCTTCGGCCCAGCTCGGGTCCTAGAGAGGCTCCACCGAAGGCCGAGCGATTGCTCCAGAAATGGTCCAATGCTGGACCAACCAAACTGCAGTAACTGGCTTGTTAACGGTCCCGTGAGGGCTGCGGTTAAGGCAGGGCACCCGGTGGGGGCCTCTTTGGGCAGCGCCGGGACAATTCTGGGGCCTTTCCTGGTGTTTTTTCTCTGAGTTCCACTAGGCCAATCACCGGCATTTTGTTGCAGCCTTCATGGAAGCATTGCTGGGCCAATTGCTGGGCGTTTACTGCAGCCCTCACTGGACCATCACAGGATCAATCTCTGGGCATGTTCTGCGGCTGCATTTGGATTTCTGGGCCAAAAATGGGCCTTTACTGGAGCCCTCACTGGACAATCTCTGGGCCAGTCACTTGGCCTGGTTCGGGTCTGTCACTGTACCATCACTGGGCCTTTCCTAGAGCTGACCTTGCACCTTTACTGGGCCAGTCACTGGGCTTCTTCTGCAGCCCTCATTCAACCATTACAGGGACAATTTCTAGGTATAATCTGCAGCCGTATTTGGATTATTACAGTGCTGATTACTGAGCCTTTCCTGGAGCAGGTACCAGACCATTCCTGGGCCAGCCACTGGACCTTAACCGCAGCCCTCACGGGACCGTTAACAAGCCAATTACTCAGTTTGGTTGGTCCAGCATTGGACCATTTCTGGAGCAATTGCCGGGCCTTCGTTGGAGCCTCTCTAGGACCGGAGCTGAGCTGAAGGCCGGCCCAGTTGCTTATGTCTGGTGGAGTCCCAGCCTCACTCGGGAAGTCATTTTGTCCACCCCGTGGGATGAGGGCCTGGCTGTGGGTCCTGAGCGGTGTATGCCGAGTATCCCAAGCTGTGCAGTTGTTCCCCTATGAAACGTGCTGTCTCAGGAAAGGACAGGGTGCGGCTTGGTGTTGCCCCCTTGGTGCACATCCCCAGGGAGGTCCTGATACCTGCTGCTGTCCAGGTTGCCCTTGGTGGACCTCCCAGACCTCCCTTGTTTCTGGGCAGGGTTGTGTGTAGCATGGAAATGTTGCCACATGTTTGCCAGCGTGTTCTTGTTAGGGTGGTTTCTCCAAGAAAGCAGCATAACTAGATAATACTGACTTTGGAAGAGCAACATCATTCTTTCTGAAGCATGCTTGGTCTGGTTATTGGTGATTAACAGACAACAGTGAAGGAAATGAGAAAGCAAAACAGCCAGGCTAACTTGACTGTGCAATGCCAGATCAAAAGCAATGTCCAAAACACCTGACAGCACGGTCATCCTGCTGTAAAAATGATGCCTATGAAAGCTTTAAAAGCCTTGGAGGAACAGAGAGCAACAGATATGGCCAGTCCTTGGATAAAGATCTGCTCTCTAATCAAATGAATATAATGGAAAACAAACAAACAAACAAAAACACCAAAAAATAATGCCACATTCATAACAACAGTCTAATATGCCTAAGAAGGGGAAAATGCTGATGTCAACTGAAAACATAGTAAAACTCCTCTGACGTGGCTGAAACATCTACCTGATTTTTAACTATAGTTTCCAATGGAAATATTGGCCTATAATACTGGAACATGAAAGAAGACTGAATGATGGAATGGACATGTCATGAAACAGTGAAATGAAAAGGGAGCATTGTAGGGAAAATAAACAACCAGCCAATTTACATAATTTGAAAGCTTAGCATAAACTATGAGCTTGTTGGTAAACATATTAAAAGTGCAAATTGTGCCTCTAGGCCTAAGGTTGTCTGGAACAGTATAAAAACACATCCAACACCAGGCTCCCTCATCCACTTCTCTTGCCTTCTCCTCCTTGGTGAACAAGGT
>CM021755.1:1982192-1996381 GCA_011075105.1 Heteronetta atricapilla | reverse complement strand
ATTTTTTTTTTTTTTTTTTTTTTTTTTTTTTTTTTTTTTTTTTTGTAATTAATGCCAGCTTCTCTGAGACTACTTAAGTGTAGAAATTCTACTGTAGACAGTGCTTCTGGTGCTTCTGTGGTGCTGAAATAATTGGGTTTGGCAGAGGTATTTGCATGCACTCACTGGCTGCAGGCAGCTGTGGAGTTAAATGACAGGCTGAGTTTTCATCCCATGATAATGTCTGTAATTTCAGAGTTTATTTTCAGCATGAAAACCCATCTCTTCTTACTGGGATGGACAAGATTTAAACGAGTGTGTGTTAGTCCTGCGTCTCCAGCTCCAAGCAAGTAGGCTGTGATCATTTCCTTCCTAAATGATTAATGGAAGTAAATGTAAAATCAGGGAACTGGCATGTAATTGTGGCAAAATTCATGAGTGAGATCTCATGCAACCCTTGCCAGAAATAAATGAGGGATTGTGAAAAGGGTTTATACCAATGATAATAGGCAACCCCTTGCTCCGGGCTGATGCATTCTAAGTACGCATTTGTCTTTTTCTGTCTTGGCACCGAGACATCTTTCTGAATCTGACACATAGGGCCACGAGTAGAGAAATTCTAATTGCACAATTACAACTTGAAATGTAATTAACATATGCATTTAAAAAAATTATTCAAACACATTTGAAATATAACTAAAGCCCACCTATTGTGGGTGTGGTGTTCTGCAGAAGCTCTGGTGAGTAAATAAGTTCTTCCCTCTAGCATGAACTAATTTTTGTTGTTGTTTTCTTCTACTGTGCCCTTTGAATTCTCGTATAACAACCCCACTATAAGCTGTCTCTTTGCAGAAATACTCCACAGATCTCTATGCAGAAGTTAGTTACATTTATTTTTTGACAAAAATAGAAATTGTAATATAAGTTGTTAAAGCTTATTAGACCACAGTAAGATGCCAAACCTCAAAATTTAGTCATTTTAAAGTTCTTTATAACAATATTTGATTATCGTTAACAATGAAGATAGCTATGTTTGAAATAAGTATGAACTTTTAGGACTGTATATATCTACCTATATTTGAACATCCTTGCCTTCAGGGGAGGTATCTGAGCAGCATGTGATATTATGAAGCTGAAGTTGCAGGCTGTGCCTATACCAAATGCCATCCCAGATTAGGCAGAGTGCATATTATTCATCTGCCTGTGTCAAACAACAATTTACAGCAACAGATTGCAACAGAAACAGCAGAGATACCCAGTCTGATTGAACAAAAGAACCTTGTTACATATATATATTTGGTTTAATGCACTAAGTCCTAATACTATGAGAGTATTGGCAGAGTTCACTGTCAATGGCCTCAAACCAATTGTCCTAGGTTATTGGGTGAACTTCAAATGGCTGTGCAGTCTGTTTGCAATGCTGTCAATAACATCAGCATTAGCACAGTTAGCTAAGATTGAGGTCTGAGATTAAAGAGATAACTATCAAATCCACTGTTGACAATGAGAGAAGGGGACTGCACAGCAGGGATCTGTGCTGTAAGGACTCTTACAGATTTGTACAACTGTTCAAAGCCTCTGAGGCATCCATTTCTTTGAACAAGCTAATTAATTACAGCGCAAAAGTTATTGCAGGTGGCAGTCTTCTCATCAGGGAAACTGCTCTGTTCTCTGTGTGTCTGTGTTTCCACACACAGATTTTGGGGTCAATTTTGTGTCTGGAGCCACTGCCCAGAGATTAATGTGAGATTCCAGTTTGCTTTTGATTAAGAGCTTTTTTTCAGCCATTTAGTCACTTACAGGTGTCTTGGAAGGATGTTCTCACATTATGCAAAAACTTTTAATTATAATATGAATATACAGACCTGTCTCTGATTATATAAAAACAGCCATGAACTTCTGATTCACTCACTTTAATTCAGCCAAAAGATCAGGACATGAAGTCATTCTGACTGTACAATAAAGTGGCTGGACTTAGAACACTAATTATTGTAATCACTTTTAAGGAAGGTCATAGACATCTCTGAAAACATTGCTAGGTCATTTTCTAAACTCTGAGTCTGATTTTAAAATTATTTAAGAAGAGCTTGGAAGAAAAAATATATTTTTTAAAATGATGAAAATCATCTATCAATACTGCAATGCAAATTAATTCCCTAAATAGCTGTTGAAAAAGCTTGCTAATCCCTCAGAGTATGGAAAAATACTGAGGAATGACCAGGGCTGGTGAAGCTAAAAAAGGATAGAGTAATTTCTTTTTGAATCTCCTTGAAATATGATATAGCTTGAAACAAACCTTGAAGTATTTTTTAATTAAAAGTGAAATAGTCATAATTCCTGCCACCAGCAGCAGTGACATAAATTTTAGAAGCCAATAACTGACCTGTACTCCCAAATCTTAATAATAGATCATTATAGAAGTGATATGAGGATTCATATCTGGGTCGCATATCTTAAGGTTCCACATAATATAATTCTTTGCATGCCTAGAGTTTTAATAAAAGTTTCTGATAAACTTTGATGTTCTCAGGAACATATGACCAAGCCAAACAAGTTTCTGTTCCCAGGGGATCTTCACAAAGACGCTTATAATTTGGAGATGATTTGCATGTCTAAGTAATTAAAATGCTAGGAGAGCAAAGACCTGAGTGCTGATCTCTGTGCCAAGGACTGCTTTTGTATTTTACCCCTTTACTATTTATCCTGCAGGCCCTTCCTATGGAAGAAGTTTGATGTCGTTGCACAGTTCAGAATAAATAAATAAATAAATAAATAAATGATAGCAAGTGAATAAATTGCTGATATTTTATGTATTTTTGATGCTTCTGCACTGGGCTACCACTGATCTGTAACACATCATGTACCAGTACTACAGGGGCAGCAGGAGAAATTGATACTGCAATACAAAAAAAAGGAAGCTTGTATGTGACTGCTTCTGCCTCCACAGGTGAGTTTTGCAAAACAATGTCCTTTGTAGGACTTCCTTGAGAACAAATGTCACCAAGCATTATTATACATGTGGAAGTTAGCCTAAAAGCAGCTGCTGATGTGTTGAGGTCTGAGATAAGAATAAAGGTTCATCTATGGATTTCCTAAATTAAAAACTCCTAAGAGATGAGGCCCAGAATTAGACAGCCAGGAAAGATGCTGTATAAGATTTGTGCTTCAGAATCTTCCACAGAAACAGAATAGTTTGATGTTATCTATTTGGACTGGACATTTTATACTTTTTTTTTTTTTTTTTTTTATGTCAAAGAAGTGGTATCTTAGTTTTTTCAGTTATATCTTGGTCTTTGTACACAGCCATAACTCTTTTCACTTCCTCCTGATTCTCACAGAGTTCTTAATTTCCCTTCACTTTGGCAATATTGAGTTTTTTCTCTCATTTTGGGGCCTGCGTTGGGTGTGAATTGTATGTGCATTCCCACCAATTTCTGAAAAACTCAGTCTGTCTCCTCTTCTCCCTGAGAGCAGCTGGAATCCCCAAACTACAGCTGCTCATGGATTGGCTTCCAACTCATTAAAAGCTGAAATTCTTCATAATTTGCAACAATATTTACCTTGCAGAGGAGGGCTTGTACAAGGGACTGTATTATGTAAATTCAGCTTAATCTCCTTTAATGACACCAGGCAGATCCAAAAGAGTTTTGAAGGCAGAATAAATTTTTCTGAATTAATTATTCTAATGTTACCAGAAATTTACTTGGCTCAGAATATTTTAAGATGAAAGAAACTTGTGGTCAGATATGCATTCCACAAGATAAGGAAGTGAGGCAGTAATAAGCACAAATACTGAGGCAAAAAAACATGTAATCAGTAGTGGCTCATAAATAACTTCATGCACAAAGAATGTCCCAAGTTGTCAGGCAACTTGGGATGCAGTATAAAAACCTGAGCAACTCAAGGTTCTTCCATCCATTTCTCTTGCCTTCTTTGCCTTCGTGTATAGGGTAAGTCTGGACTCATTTGTTCTCTTTCTCTATGTTGAACTGTTGCCTTGATGATTTTGTAGCTTTTCCTCTCTAATATTGTAGTAGATTCATTTTTTTTTTTTTTAAATATATTATTGTTATTATTTTATCCTCTGAAGGAGGAAGCTGGGAGGGCTTTTCATATGAAAGAATATTTTCTCTTGGTGGCCAGTTATAAAAATCATGGAATGGGGGAGTTAGACATGTTAGCTAGACAGTAAGTTCCATTTATTCAACTTCAGGATCCAAACGAGTTATTAGATATGGCAACTGATCATATAAAAAAAAAAAAAAAAAAAAAAGATCTGCAGTCATTTCTTAGGTCTGTTCAGAGTAGTGTGCTGATCTGTGGAATATTTATCAAAGACCAGACATTCAGAGAAATAGGGGGCCAATACTGGCATTTTATTCTTTGCAGTCCTGGGTCACGAGCTCATCATACAGAAAGCCTAAGTCCATGCCTGTTTTTGAATCCCAACTCATAGTTCTGCATGCAAGGAGTGACCTTTAACCAACTGCCTCCCCATGTTCTAAACAACTGGATAGATTTCCATGGTAGCTTATGAGATCTGCTACTGATTTTAATGTTAATAGCAAGACAAAAAGTGGAAGCGTTCCTGAATTCAACTGCCTGCCTTCCATCTCTTGTCAAACAAATGTTGAGTGCTTCAGTTTTATTTTCCAGTGTCTTAAAATTGGGAGAAGGGACCTCCAAAATGGGACCTGTATGAAAGAAAGTGATACAAAGAAATGGGGAAGATTATTTCCTATATTAGTTTTGGGTAGGATGCTTGTCATCCTTGACTGTTGAGTAAATATGCCAGCCTTGGATTGGGAATAACAGGCCAGGTCTTACCCATTCCAGATGAGCACCTTCCTCTGAAAGCTACAGAATCAGCCTCCATTTCTCTAGAACACAACGAGCCCTAATAGCTTTCCTGTGTGCAGCCACTGCAAGGGGAAGTGTTCAAAGTTCCCTTTTTCCAGGGTAGCACTATGGCCATGTGGTTAGGGCACTCTCTGCAGTGTGAGCGACGAGGTTTTCAGCACCGCTACATGCCCCGGTTCCTGGGTGAGTTTACTAACCACGGAGGCTTCAGGGTAAGTTACTGAGCAAAATACATTAGTGCTACCTTCCTTAGCAGTCTTCTTAAAGAAAATGCAAACTCAACCCTGTTTTCAAAGTACTCTGGAGCAAAAATTTAATCTTGCTCCCCATGTAATCTCTTGTTAGTTTGTGATATTAAAGATAAGTTTAATCTAATTCTTGTATGGCACTTATTACCTTCTGTTTCAGATTTACCTCCACCCCAGAGCAATGTCCTGTTATGATCTGTGTCCCCCCACCCCCTGCGGCCCAACCCCACTTGCCAACAGCTGCAATGAGCCCTGCATCCGGCAGTGTCAGGACTCAACAGTGGTGATCCAGCCCTCTCCCGTGGTGGTGACCCTGCCTGGCCCCATCCTCAGCTCCTTCCCCCAGAACACCGCTGTGGGATCCTCGGCATCTGCAGCTGTGGGGAGTGCTCTCAGTGCCGGGGGAGTCCCCATCTCCTCCGGCAGTTCCTTGGGATTTGGGAGCTTTGGCTATCCAGGCCTGGGCAGCGGGTACAGCCGGCCCTACCGTCGCTACAACACCTACCGCAGTGGCTTCTGTGGGCCATGCTAAAGCATGAGGAGCAAGTGTGAAGATATGACCAGAAACGCTGAAGCACGACCTGACACAGGAGAGAGCTCATGGCCTTGGTTTTCAGATGTGGTGTTAGGCACCCACAACTCCACCTGAAGTGCATGGAGCAGTGGGAGCTTGGCATCGCCTAAAATCAGGCCTTTGCTTGTCTTTTGTTATGCTTTACTTTATATTTCTGATCAAATATCTTGTTCTCTTATGCTTTTTTGTATTTGATATTGACTAGGTAAAATATGTAATTATTATTAGTTGTTCTGCATGACTGAATTAGTACAGTCCATTTAAGTTACAAAGAAGGAAGATCTTACTTTGCTGAGTGTGTAATTGTGAGAGGGATGAGTGGGTACTGTCCTTACTGGACCTTGGAAATGTATTCCTTACACTTCACATTGCTTCCTTCCATTCCTCAGCCTCATTAAATTTGTGCTGCATCATATTCTGAGTCTGCCTGTGTTTCTTTCTACTCTCAGCCCATTTTCCAGCCTCTATGTGGTGAAATAGGTGTGTTTGCATGTCATCCATGCCAGAAACTACTTTGCAAATAACTTCAAACCAATTGCTAAATGGGAATGAGTCAAATTTCAGTTGTGGACAACATTTTTTCCTTTTTTTTTTTTTTTTTTTTTTTTTCTATATATGGTAAATCTAGCTGAAGAAAATTTGTTAAAGGCTAGAAATAGATGAGCTTCCCCTGCAATGGGTATACCTCCTGTTGTAGCATAAGCAGGCAATCTTTAAGTAAGCAAGCTGCTTCTGCTTACTTTCTTTAAATACCCTTTACCTATTGCACTGTGGAGATAGAAAGGGGCCCTTTAACTGTTTTGATATCACTCTTCTATGAAAAAATGTTAATTTGACATAGATTTATTTGAAGACGGATGAGAATGGACAAAGGCTCACTTGAGAAAGGGGATGAGCTCCCTTTCAATGAGAAGTGTAATAGCCTAAATTCAGGGAAAAGTTCACTGATGGAAATCATATTTCTCCTAATCCTTCTGTAGACATAACAAGTAAGAGGAGTTATTAAAAAAATGGACAGAAATGTAGAGATACTGGAGGAAAATCTGGAGAAATATGAGGAACACTAGAAATTATGGGGAGTGCTGAAGTGCTACCTCTACTCATCTGTTCTCAGTTTGATCTACAAACTGGAAGGAGACTTTTTTAACCTATCTGTGATGCCTAAGAGGAACCCTTTAAAAGAAAGGAGTGCTTATGCTTGTCTTGAGAGCACCTGAGCTTGCTAAGGGTGAAGGTGGAAGGAGAGGTGGCAAGCTGCCGCAACCTCTGGAGTGCCCCTTGATGGGTGCAGCAGACCTCTTGGCAACTCTGAGCAGACTCCAGCAACTGGTGGAGGTGAGGAAGAGAAGGCTATGCGATGTTTTTGCAAAGGAATTAGTCATTGAAGTTTGCTGGCCTGGGAAATGTACTTGTGAGAGAGAAATTAAAAGATTTCCATCCCTTTCTCACTGTGTCTTTATATACTTAGATCTATCTATTGTGCCTAGCAGATCTGAACTTTATCTGGCATTGGTTTGTCCTAGCATGGTTATCTGTGTTGTAATAAATGTAGTCTTTAGAGACTGGGAGCTTTGGTCCCGAAGGAAATAGGCTTGAAAAGTTCTACATGAAAGCTCTGGGTGCTTCAGTGTTCTGTCTCCCCACACAGCTCACAGCCTGCTATCTGTGAAATTTCTTACTTGGAATCTTTGTCTGTACAGAGTGATGCTGAACTATAATTAAGGCCAGAGAAAGATGTTGACAAAGTTCTATTGACTACAGTCATTACTGAAGCTAAATTAAAGGAGGTATATCAGTTTGGTGAAAGAATCCATAATTTCAAGTAGTAGGTTTTCTTAATAATTAACAACAGAAGAGAATGGAAAGTTAGGAGTTTGATATTATAATACAGCAGTAGGCTAGTCTGAATTAAATGTATAACATGATATTTTGCTGTCTCAACTGAAGCTATTGCTTGATTAAAGGGGATTCATTCCAAAGAAGTCATCTTTTATTTACAGTTGCAGCAAAATAACTTTCTATTATGGAGCTCAGTCTGCCTATCTAACACAACAGAGGAGTTAAAATTGCACAGTAGCAATGTGACTGGAGAGTCATGGCTGAGGCACTACAGTTAATGTATCTCTAACATATCCAGGTGGCCAGACAGCATCATTTCTCCTTAAAAAAATACATTTTTACTGTTGTAATTTTCTGCAACTCTCTGATAAGCTTTAATCTAATTGACTACATTAAACCCCTCTGCAGATGTAACATTTGTGCTTATAAAGTCTTGCTGAAGTTTCCTTTGTGTATTCAGAAAGGGAAAAGGTCTGGTATGTTGCTTATTTCTATAACCAAAAAAAAAAAAAAAAAAAAAAAGCGTGACTTCCTTAATTCATATCACAGGCTGCCCTTTAAATTAAATTAATTTTAAATTAATTTAAATAAAATTACTGTAGCAACAAGCGTTGCACCATCCTAAAAGTGAAAGAAGTGAAAGTTTTATTCAGTGCTGCAGAATATGAGATAGATTACTGTGTTCCAAAGAAACTTTCTAGACAAGACAAGCAGCTTCTCAAGTTATTACTGTGTTGATTTCAGAAATGGCATCCCATGTTAGATTGGGGCTTATGTAATTGGGCAGCATGTGTGCAATAACACAGTACCAGACAGTACAACAGCAGCATAAAAAATAGTGCATGATACTGTACACATGCTCTGAAACAAACAAAAAAACAGTCATTATCTTCTTTCTAGACTGATAAACTTGCATCTGTTAATCTCTGAACAGACTGAAGAATTTGGTCCCATGGACAGAAGTGGGATACTCTCTTTGCTCTTGTTGTCAGTAAAGGCATACCAAACTTTATAAAACTGAAACCAAAATTATAGTGTCTGCTGTGCCTACAGGGATTAGAGAAGACAGAAATGTTCTGAAGGACGAGAGCTTTTATACCTTTCTCAGGCTCCCTGGAGGACCCAAGACATTCTTGCATGCTTACTAACTAGCTCCTGAATTTTTAATTTTAATTTTTTTTTTTTTTTTTTTTTTTTGCATATGGCTGCATTCCAACTAGTAAAATTGTTTTGTTTACTGTTTATGTTTATTGCCTGGACTTATCCTGGTGTTAGATGAAAACCACGATCCATGGTGTCTCTTTCATCTTTATGGTTTGCATCCTTTAAATATGTCTGGCTCCATAATACCAGCTCCACCTTCCCAAGATGTGGATGAGTCAAAATTCAATTTGGTTAGGAATTTTGTCTGCTCTTCAGCATTTTGGTCACACTGACTCATGGGAGCAATGTCACAGCAAGAACTTTTAATTTAAGACCTGAGTGTGCAATTTTATCCCTGATAAGTGACTGTGAGATTTAGGTTTGCTACTCTTTGTAATATTCCAATGAGCAATATCCCAAAGCTCCTGGGATGATAAGATTGAATTAGTGGAGCTAATTTGACACATGAACATCTTCAGGAGAGAAATTGTGACTCTCTTATCATCACCATGCCTTTTGATGAGCTTTTAAAAATTATTATTATTTATTTATTTTTAATACAAGCTTCTATCATGGTCAAGAAATAGCTACTTCTACAGAGGAATATGTATTTTAACATTCTGATACCACAGTGTTGTGTTTGTATGTGTGTATTGGTAAGGGTACTGGAGAATAACCAATAAATCTCAAGGGACAGGAGAGCTTCAGACAGTAGTGTCACTGATTGGGGCAGTATGGGTAATCTCACCTCATACCTAAGGACATCCAGTGACTGATTATTGGAATGAGATTTTTGAAGCATGTAATTTTATGCAGACAAATTAAATTTTGAAGAAAAAATGGAATGACTCCAGCTTCTGAAGCCATATAATGTGATGCAGTTTGGGAACTTTATTAGTAATCCTGGTCACATTTTTAACAGTGACTATTTCCAAATAATGACAAACACCTTCAAATCTTCTAACTCAATTTTGCATGTCTGAGCCATTGATGAAAATTTGTTGTGAACTTTGAAGACCTTTGTTCTTGAAAACTGTGCAATCAGCATTTATTTTGCAAGAGATCTTCATGAAGATACTCACAGTTTAGATATAATTTACATGTCTCTGAGTGATTTAAACATTAGGAGTAGAGAGATTGGAGTACTGATCTCTGCCCTAAAGTCTGCTTATGCATTGTATACAATTACTTCTTAATCTAGAAATTGTCTTTGAAAAAGAAATTGAAATGTTGCACGTTGCAACATTCTCCAAGACCATGCAAAATGAAGACAAAGTTATTTGCTTTCAAGAAAGGAAAACAACAACAACAACAAAAAAAGAATATTATACACTTCTGTAGGTAGCTACCATTAATTTGGAGTATAATTTTATATAATATTGGAAGACATGGTAGGGGAAAAGAATTATGTAGCTGCAAATGTAAAACCTGTGACTTTAATGACCCCATAGGTAAGCTTGCTCAAAACTTTGAGCCTCAGTGTCTCTGACTAGCCAAAAATTCACATGCATCCTCAATTTGACCTGAGCTGTTTATCCTAGAGTCTGATGTAGGAATAAAGTTAAAACTGCAGACTCCTTACATTAAGGATGTTGACGCTCAGTCTCCAAATTGAAGACCTGGATCTCAAATTCCTTCATGGAAATGCACTAGCTTATATTAAACGACTAGATAAAACTGCCGTCACTCTTTCATCCTGTCTTCTGAGTCAAGGAAGTAAAATAATATTTTCCCTCAAATAATAATTCCCTGTTTCCCAGGAAGTACTTTTGAGGGTGCTGAAGTGGAATCAACTCTGCTAAGGTCTTTCTGTAGCTACATGGTTATCTGAGTGTGTGCAGCTGCACGGCTGCTTGAGAGGAAAGTGCTCCGGTTCCGAGTCAGAGCCAGATGTATAAGCAACTTATGGTCTTCGTGAAGTGGGACTGGGAAGTCACAGGGGAGTTTTTAGCATATGCATCTTTCCTAATATATTTATTCATCTCTGTCAAATGATGTGCATGGCATATATTGTCCTTAGGATGCAAAATAATTTCCTTAGTAACTGAGATGAATCAGTTGATCTGACCAGGAATTAACAGGGCTCATAAGATGTTTAAGATAAAAGAAACTTCTATAGTGGAATGCATACGTTATAATGAGGAAATTAAAACAAGGTAACAGCAAGGAAAAATAAATCATCATCTGGGAATATTTTGCATAAAAGAAGTCTTTAGCAATTGGCTGGTAAACAGCTTCATGCACAAAGTATGTCTCAGGTCCTCAGGCACTCTGGGACAGAGTATAAAAGCCAGCACAGTGTAAGTTGCTGCCATCCACATCCATTTTACTCTCCTTGGTGAAAGGGTAAGTCTGAATCTTTCTATGTCCGGAATGATTTTTTATTTTCACACAAGCTTGTTTTATACCAGTCTAAGGTTTATGCTCTTCATCAGTGTGTGTGGGAGACCTGCAAGTAGTTCTTCCCATGCAGGGAGGCAGCTGGTCTTTGAAGGGTGGCAATTGCTGGGCACAGGACTTCACTCATTTTTCAGTTGGTTCACTGGAGCATTCAGTTCCAAGATGCTGAAATCGCTGCATGTGAATTGCTCAGCAACTAGAAATGGGTGTTGAGAACCTGCACAGAGACTTTTTGCTCTTGGAGCTTTTTCTGAAGGTAGAGAGGTATGTGGACTTGAATTTTTCAAAAATGTGCTAAGTAATGTTGAAAGTATATCCTATCTTGCACCAGGATACCAGGAAAAATAATCCTTCTCCATCCCTAAGTACTTTGGGATCAAAAATGTTTGAATTGTCTCCTTCTAAAATGCCCTGTATACTTTGGCACTAGATCTCCATAGCAGCACCTCAGTAGCCTGTAACTGAAATATCAGCACAGCTCCCATCTATTTTTTCTTATCAAATAATTTGGGACAATGTCAGCTTCCATTTCTTCCTTTAATAAACAGGCTGAAAATTGCTTTCTCTTCAAGACTGATCTATGAGGAAATACAAACAAGGGACAGGGGAAAAGTAAGTAAGAGTTAGGCAGAATACTTGTTTTGGTGTTTAAGAGGCAAGACTGTATGCAGGGAGGATACTGCCACATTATCGGTTATGCTCCTCACTTATCCCTGCCCTGATTAATTTTCTCTTCTTCCCTCTGTTGTGGAACAAATCGCAGTGTGGGACAAAGTTTCTCATAACTGTATGGTCAGGACATCACAAATACCGTCCCTTACTTCCTTCCTACTGCAGACTTCATACAACCTAGGGAGTGTTGTGAGAAATGAGCTACCAAAGACTGCTCAGGATCAGGCAGAACTGCCCCTTGAGCTGTCTTCCGAAATGGAGAGGAGTTTAGGTTTCACTGAAATCCCTTCAATCCAAGACTAACACATCATTATTTTCTCCCCACAGTCTTCAGTTAGTTTTTGGTACTCTCCAGCATCTCAGCAGCTCGATTATACAACTATAATTACAACTAATTTCTTGTACTTACTGTCTTCTCTGTGTCTCAGATTTACCTCCATCCTGCAGCCATGTCCTGCTATGACCTGTGTCCTTCCAACCTCTGTGGCCCAACCCCGCTTGCCAACAGCTGCAACGAGCCCTGTGTCCGGCAGTGCCAGGACTCAACATACGTGATCCAGCCCTCTCCTGTGGTGGTGACCCTGCCTGGCCCCATCCTCAGCTCCTTCCCCCAGAACACCACTGTGGGATCCTCGGCATCTGCAGCGGTGGGGGATGCTCTCAGTGCTGGGGGGGTCCCCATCTCCTCTGGCAGCTCCTTGGGACTTGGGGGCCTTGGCTATTCAGGCCTGGGTGGCCTTTATGGGAGATCCTACCGTCGCTACAACCGCCGTGGGAGCTGTGGGCCATGCTAAAGCCCCAAGGAAAAAACACAGAGGGAAGAAACCAGAAGCTTAAAAGCACAATCCAGACACAGGATTGAGTTCATGACCATGGCCTTACACTTGCTGATCACCCTCAGCTTTTCCCTGAGCTAATGGGACTGCAGGAGCTTGGCATTTCTGATTTAATGCCTTTCTCTGTTATCAGTGAGGTGAAAAATGTAACTTTGATTGCTGTATATTGGCATTGGGTGTCCAGCTGTAAAGCATTACCTTGAAATGGATGATTAGTTTTATCCATATTGAAACCTATTGCTTTCCTGTGCTGTATATTTTATTTTTTAGTTATTCTACTTCTTGCTCATTAAACTTATCATGCATCATAAATATATGCTCTGATGTTTTTCCTTTCTTCTTTTCTTTGGAGCTCTTTTTTGTCAGTTTATAAGTTGTCAGTACCAGTCAGATCTTCATTTAAATCATACCATAACAATTAGTAAGGAGATAATTAAAGACATATGTAAACAGTGAGTAATATACTTTTTTTGATAAGTTTTTTTTTCCTTAGCCACACTTCTTTCAGAAAAATATTAAATATTCATTCCTGGCTAACAAACAGTGGGTAAAACAGGTGGGGAAATCTAATCCTGTCTTACAGGCAATGTCTTTTCATCTCTTGCTCTTCCACTTCCTTAGAGCTCATAAAATCCCAGCAACCTCCGCTATTATTTTCCTGACTCATTTTTCACATTATGAAGGAGAATTACCATTAAGAAAAATGGCAGTAAATAATAGCAAAACCATTAAAAATTAACAAATTAAAGAAGAAAAATATGTATGATTCTTCCTTTGTTTGCTTGTTTGTTTGGGAATACTGAAATTAAGGGGTAATTGGTTACTAAATTATGTGGTGATTAGGGGACCTTTGGAGGTGTCACCAGAAATCCTCAGAGCAACAATTACCCCTCCTGTTCTAAACCTGGGGGAAGATAATGACTTCTTAACTGCTAAAAAAATATTCATTAACAAATGCTGATGCCTTAAGGATCCCAATTAAATTTTCATTCTACAATTTGAAAAGACACAGAGCAGGACACATTTTCTGATAACTTAACTCAGCACATTAGGGAGCTTTGCTCCCAGAGGAGTCTGAGGGACAAATGAAAACCAAGGAGTCTCACGTGCAACACCACAGGATTTTATTGTGACAGGGAAGCATAGCAGGTGATTACAGAAACTCAAGGTGATCCAAGGGGAAAGGCATGATACAGATACAGCGGCGTGGGGAATGGTGCCCTGCTCGGGGCCCCAGGGCCAGTTGAGGTGGCAGGAGGCTGCAGGGGACGCCAAGGCGGCAGCCAGGGCACACAGGGGCACAGGGCAGTGGGACACTGGGCACACAGCCACATCCAGTCCTGGTGCCCCAGCAGCTGATGGGTACTGCTGGTCCCCAGGGTTCTTGCTCCATGTCCCCATGCCAGGGTCCTTGTTTCAGGGCTGTTGCTGGCTCTGGGCATGGCTGCGGTGGCCTTAGAAAGACCCACAGCTCCCGCGGCGGGACCTTCTCCACCTGGTACCAGGGAGGCAATAGCCCATGCCACAGGAGGAGAAGCCAGAGTTGTAGGACCTGCCAAAATTGCCAAAGCCACTAGAGCCATACAGGCCTCCATAGCCCAGGGAGCTCCCGTAGCTCAAGTCATCCCCATAACCTAG
>CM021755.1:1841005-1927192 GCA_011075105.1 Heteronetta atricapilla | reverse complement strand
GGGGGCTATGGGGGCTCCCTAGGCTTTGGGGGCTCTTCCCTGGGCTATGGGGGTCTGTATGGCTCTGGGAGCTCTTCCCTGGGCTATGGGGGTCTGTCTGGCTTTGGGGGCTCTTCCCTGGGTTATGGGGGCCTGTCTGGCTATGGAGGCTCCTCCCTGGGTTACAGAGGCCTGTCTGGCTTTGGTAGATCCTTTGGTTCTGGCTATTGCAGCCCTTACTCTTACCGGTACAACAGATACCGCCGTGGAAGCTGTGGGCCATGCTAAACACAACAAGAAAAAACACTGAATAAAGTACCTGTGAAAAACAAAATGCAGATGTGCCAGCGAGTAGAGGAGTGTCAGCTTTGTGCAAGCACTTGCAAATCCTGTTCAGTGCTTCACTTTCTGCAGGGTCCAACCTCTCCTTTTTTCCTTTGAATTCTTCTCTGATATTTTCATGGGTTCCATTCCTTGTTATCTTATATGTTATCATACTGGTGTCTGAATCCAGTGAGACATGTAACGTGGTGTCTTTCAAAATGCATTGCACTATGACATCTTGGATATACATTCTTGATATTGTGATACATGTTTGTTCTTTTCATTCTCATTAAAATTCCATTGCATCATTTAAAAAAAATGTGTTGTGGTTTACTGTTTTCATCCATTCTGAGTTTGCCAACTTTTTTTGAGTAAAACTGCCTGTTGTACATGGAGCTGCAATAATATTGTGCAACTCCTGCCCACATGGTGAAAGTCTTCACAAGGCACCCTTGCTAGACCTGTTTCATCACTGAACAACATGGTCACAATGTACTTGCCATAGATGAAAAACAGCTATCTTTGCATTTTACCTTATTAGATTCCCCACTCAGAAGTCTGTGAGATAATACTTTGAACTGCATGTTCACACTCTGAAGATTGAGCCCTTAGTTATTGCACTGCAGACTTGTAATCCAGTGTTGTACAATTTCATCACGACAGCTCTTAATAGAAGCTTGGTGGATGATACCAAATGAATTTCAGATTCCGTGTCTCTCTAGCACAGATCAGCCTGGGTGCATACTGTTAAATTTTCTCTCTCCAGTAATTTTTGGCAGTAATTTTGTGTGCACGCAACACTTCAAAACCACAACAAGGACCATTTGCATAATTTCTCAGTATATATGTTTGAGTTCCTTGGCTTGGGAGTTCTTTAGATCTGTTTAAGTAATATATATATAAACTATAAATTTATATAAATATTCTATTGGTAGCCTCAAACCAAGTAAAAATGCTGTACCACGCATTGTCTGTCTTTTGCACCACACGTGTTCTTTCTTTTCTTGTTATCAGTAAGGCATGTAACAGTCTCCTGATCAAGCAGATGGTTATCACGCAAGATGTTTTTCTTTCTGTGGTTCAGCTGCCAAAAGATCTCAGGCTACGTATTTTACTACAGTAAGAAGCATGGCTAACCATACCATAGCAGTGTTCGGCGAACATCTGACTGGAAACTGAAGACAGAATATAAAGAAAGCAATGCAAGAGCTGCTGAGCACGTCCAGCTCCACTCTTCATTTACAGAGACAGTGTATACTGCACTTCCTCTGCACCCAGTAGCCAAAAAGCCAGGTACGAATCTGCCTTTTATTTGTTCTTATTTTCTAGTCATCACTGATAAATTGACTAGCTTTCCCAGCTTTAGCAAGACCCACAGCTTCCATAATGGCATCCAGCACCAAAACAACAACCAGAAAGGATGTACAACTTGCCTAGTCCTGAAAATCTGTGAGAAAATCTGCTGTGGTAAAGACCACCATAACCAAAGTTCCCATTAACAAAAGGAGCCCTTAAGAATGGGTGCTGACAAAAATCCCTCTATGCTGTCCTGAAGGAAGAAACTAAGCATCTGGTCTGGCAAGGTGATGGGAACGAGTGGTGGCTGAATCATTGCCCTCAGGTCAGGGCAGTCGGCTCATTGCAGCTCCTGGCACTGGGGCCAGACACAGACTGGTCAGCTGACAACATGACAACGTCTAACTGCAGCACAGCCCAAATCCCCTGCAACAAAAAGCTTCAAGCTCATGGTTATGGGAAAGGCCCAGAAGCCTGTATCCACAGGAACACTGACTTGGTTCCAGATCCATCCCACCTGACTGCAGCTTCCCAGCCAAGATCTACTTGGTCAGATCAATGTAGTTCCTCACATTCTAAGAAAAATAAATTTTAAGTAAGAATGAATCACTGTTTAGAGGAAACACAAGAATATAGAAGGCCACATGCTTCACCAGACAAATGGCTGCTCTTATCCTAAGCCTTTTCTCTGATACAAGTCAGTTCCATGTTGTCTGAAATTTATCGTGATGCTGTCCATCAGTGAATGTACTGCCTAAAGGCTCACTGGGCTCCTAACACCCAGGAGGCCCTTTTTGCAATGAGCAAGGAAGCTTTCCTTGTGTCCTTTTAATGTCTGGCTTTCTTCCATACAAACTAAGTTGATATGGCAGCTGTAAGACCAAGAAACTAAGAGGACATGTCCTCCGTTCGACCTGTCACTGAAGTGTAGGAGTGCAGAGTGGTTTGTAGGACTGCAGTATGGGGTTTTGGCTTCTGCTCAGAAGTTTATAACCCAAGATCTGTGCTAGTGGAGAGCTGATAGCTTTTAATAGATTTAAAAAAAAATACCAGTTCAGCCCTAAAAAACAGCATATAACATTGCTGCCTTGTAAATGACAAAAGAGGAGTAACTCAAATTTACATAAAACCCAACAGTTTGATATCTAAAAAATATCTTTACTCCAAGAAGAAGGCAAGAGAAGCAAATCACAAGGCAGCTTTGAGAAGGGACTTTTATACACTTCCTCAAACTGCCTGAAGGACCTGAGACTCCCATTAACACCAGCCCACATTTATCATGCGTGGTTCACCTCAAAATGATGAAACAGTTTTGCTCAATATTTATGTTTATTAGTTGATTCAAATTTTCATGCTGCATGAAATGCAAATTACAAAACGAATATTTCTTTCATCTTAACACTTAATTGGCAAGATTCATATTCCTGGTAACGTTCCACTAACTCCATTAGAATGACAGGAGGAATTATGCTGGCTTCACTTATTTACCTCTTGTTTATATAGGTGACATAATGATGGTGGCTCAAATGTCAACCATAATTGACATCTGCTTTCATATGCAAGTTTTCTTTCTATCCTTCTGCTTTCATATGCAAGTTTTCTTTCCATCCTTCCTTACCTATTCTAGATAAATTATAATAGAGACAAAATGTAGTGTCTTTCTTGTGAAATCAAGTCTTTGCATGAGGTTGGAACTCACATTTGAACATAACCACATTGCACTCTTTCAGGGGAAAAATCAAAAGAAATATTGTAAAGTACTTTTTAAAATCACCCAGACTCATGCCATATCTGCCAAAATATCCAGTTCTTCTGTTTCTTCATATCTGAGAGGTAAATCCATTCATCACAACAAAGGTAAATGAGGTAGACAGTTCACTGAACTTGACTTGGAAAGTCCTAGGAAAAGCTTTCAAAACATGAGGACAGAGGCAGATGCTGCAGATCTTTGTGATGCAGACAGCAAAGGGGCTGTGAATTGACACAACATCAGCACTGAAGGAGCCTGTACACAAATAAAAACAAATAAATGCAAACCTACTTTGTAAGAGGAAATGAGCTGAAATCCTAGGGTTAGAAATTATGAGCTCGTAAAAAGATCAGGAAGAGTCCAGTTGACCAGTACAATTTCAAAAAAAAAAAAAAAAAAATGCATTTCAAAATGCTGGGCTTCTTGAATACAACCACATACTTATGTTACAATAATGACGCACTAGTTCATACATAAACCATTAGAGAGGCTTTATGAAGTGCTTAAAAGCCACACACAAAAAAGCAATTTAACACCCTTTGTGACTATTATTGTTCTTGTGATCCTCCAGGGCAGTCTCAAAGTCTGGAAGAAGAATCTCATAATTTAAAGATAATTTCAGTTAGAAATGTTGCAGTGTTTGTTATTTAACAAACAACTGATCTGTAAGCAAATAAGGAAACCTGAGGTTGAATGAGACACTGTTTATTAGGGAGAATTTCAGAATATGGGTGGGATACATCTCATTGAACCTTCCCCGTTTAAATGCTGGGTGTTTCATTGAAGCTTGTTGTGTGTCAATGAAAGCAAGATTGCTATGTTTTGAGGATGATACAAATACTGGTAAGGTAAGCATCAGGATGAATTGTCTTGCAGCAATTCTTGTCCCTCCCCAGCAAATATCAGGGAAGCCTGAATAAGTGGTTCAGACAAGTCACTTGAAATCTGCGAGGTCAAAACAGGGCTCTGCAAGTGTGTGCACTCTGCAGGTGATGTTCTGCTAATCAGGAAAGAAAGGGGAGGAAAAAAAAAAAATAAAAATCTGTTGCTATAATATTCCATTGCTTTTGCTGCCACTTACCCTGTGTGTCATTGAAGAAAAAATGGCTTTCTGTCAGTATGGGGTCACTCTTTATTTTGTGACTGTGGGTGGGAACAGGATCAGAGGGTGACTTCCACCTCACTGAATATTTAATTGCAAAATGTGTGAGTAGATTAGATTATAGCCTAGTTCTGAAGTGCTTAAATACAAACATGTATATGACAGCAAGTTATGGCACAGATTAAAATCATTACGGGAAGTTAATGAAGGAAGTGCTAAATAAATAGAACCAGTTTAAGTCCACTTGCAATGCCAGTGAGGAGGGTGGAATGATACCAACATAGAAACTGGTCAATTAAGTTTCTAGATGAAAGAGACCTGGGAGCTGGAATGTGCATATCATGCTATTCAGAGATTTAGGGTGATTTTGCAAACAGCAAGCAACAACAATTTCATCATTTTGGGAAGTTAAATGCTTCAAATTTGGGCTGGTTGGTTATTATGACATCATGTGTACACTGCCTCAGCCCCTGCAGGCAATCTGAAAAGCTGTATAAAAGGAGCGGGTAGGCAGACCTACTTCATCTCCTCCTGCAGACTCTCCCCTACATCAGGTACGTCTCATCTCTTTCTAAATGCCAAAATGCTTTTGTACTGGACCTTAGAATACAGTACCCTACTACCATGTTAAGCTTGCAGGACTATTTTTTTGTGTCATACCCCCCTGTCACCCCCCCTCCCCCCCCTTTGTTTAAAGTATATTTGGTATATTTGCAAGTTTTAGGAGTCACAAAAAAGATTGAGTCATTTATTTCATTATTATTCATATTCTGGCATTTCTGTCCTGTTAGCAGATTGAAAGTAGAGGAAGGCATAAGCTTTAAAATGCAGAATTCTCTTCAGTTAATAACTAAATCAGAAAGACATGGCTATAATTTAAGCTGTTCATGGACCCAGCTGAGTAAAGAGCATTATCTACATGGGAATTTTATTGCAAAATAATCCCAGCTTGCATTAATTTATACGGATAGGTATAAACTGAATCCTGCTTATTTTAAACCCTATTTATTTTCCTCAGAGACTATAGCAAGGAAAGTAAGAAATCTGATCCAGCATATTTGTCAAATATCCACTTGCAAATTGAGATCCAGATTAGCTATTTGGATACACTGAGTTCAATGCTTTGATTCTCTGCATTGCATGGCTATTATATGAACTAAATATTTCCTCTTTTTTTACTGGAAGCAGTGGTAAGCCACGAGCTTTAAAAGTCTTTCTGTGGAAATTGTAGTTTGCAAATTTGATTTTTATCTGATGAAGGAAATCAGCTGCTTACATTTTACCAATTTCCTCCACACTCAGTATGAAATTTTAGCTGTGACAAGAAATATGTGGACAGAAATATTTCATAGGGTAACTTTATATAATATATCAAGTATATGAATCTCTCTTTAGGCTCAAATACTTTGGGGGTTTTACCACAGGGATTAGAAAAATTAAGGGAACGTAGAGCTAAAAAGGAACAACTGGAAGTAAATTACCCCAGAGAGCCTAAAATTAGACTGAGACCAGAAAAGGAGTATGGAATCTGCAGTTGAAACAGTGTTGAGTTTATGTCTCCATTGCATGTTTCCTGACTCAAAATCTGCTTCTGCCTCATTTGGTACAATGAAGAAGTCAGCTCTGGTGTAGATCTTACAGCTCTGGGGTTTCAAACTGCACTGCTCAGGGAGAAGAACTTCCGTTTTAGTACCACTTACTGCTGATGCTTTGCTCCTCTGAGAGGGAATTAAAAAAAAAAAAAAAAAGAGAGAGAGAAAGAAAGAAAAAAAAGAAGAAAGCAGCAATTTCAGAAGGCTTGGAGGATGATACAATTGCAGGGATTACTGGATGAGGAAGATCAAGGCAGTGATGACTGATGAAAATTTTTGTGAACTCATCAATTTTGCCAGTGCATCAGGCAATCATTTTGCTTGTTCCTCAACAACCCAGCACCAAATGTTTTGCTCCAGTACAACTTGTGCTTTGTGTTTACTCAGCTCTGTGCTCTGTGTTTCAGGATCACCTCCCCTGCAGAGAAATGTCTTGCTACGACCTGTGCCCCACCACCGGCAGCATTGCCTGCCCCCAGCCCATCGCCAACAGCTGCAACGAGCCCTGTGTCCGGCAGTGCCCTGATTCCACAGCCGTGATCCAGCCGCCCCCCGTTGTCGTCACCTTCCCCGGCCCCATCCTCAGCTCCTTCCCCCAGCAAGCCGTGGTGGGCTCCTCTGGAGCACCCACTTTTGGGGGCTCCCTGGGGCTGGGGGGCCTCTACGGCCCTGGGAACTCTTATGGTTACGGGAACTCTTTGGGATATGGAGCACAGTACGGTTATGGGAGCTCAGCCCTCTCCACACTCGGCAGTGGGTACTGCAGCCCCTTCTCCTCCCGACGCTACAGCCGGCTCCTCCGTGGCAGCTGTGGGCCATGCTAAAGGCAGAAGAGCATGGAAGAGTCTCTCATGAAGACCCAAATGCAGAGCAGTGAGGATGGGCTTCAGCGCTTCTGCAGCCCTGCAGTGGAGCTGCTGCCACTTAGCATTTCCAATCTTTCATCTTCTTTTGGTTTTCCCTTTGGTTTCTAGTTCACTGTTGGCACCTGTTCCAGCTTTCCCATTTGAAAAAAAAAAACTATTGTGGACCAGCATTGTCAATATAAGCATCCCTCGTAATGGCAACTGTCTTCATCAGGAGCGGCACAACAGACAGAGGAAAGCCAGCTGAGGACAGCAATATTTCTGAACAGGACATTTGTTGAACATTCTCTGAAACTGTCCGGAAACAGCTTTTTAAAAAATTATTATTATTTTTCATATTCTGTAATATCTTGCTTTGGAAACAAAGGCATTTGTTTCTCATTAAAGTTTTGTTGCATCACAGAAAGCCTTCTGGTTTCCCTTGCGCCTGTTCTGGATGGTGTTCTGCCATGGGCAGGACCAAGCTGTTAACTGAGAATTACTGCTACAAAACATTTTAGTACAGATTGAATTTACACAGTGTCATAAACACTTCCATAACAACACCCTGAGGAGGAGCTGTTCATCCTTTGAAGATGTTAATGGCTTGAAATAATGTAGTATCTTTTTGTTATTTAAATGTGATTTCAGTGGGGCCATTCCATGAGCGTTCAAATAGATAATTGTGGGTTTCCACATTGTGTTCAGCATGACCACAAATGCCACTGAGGTATTGTCCAGCAGAGGACTTTCCAAATATAAATTTGCACCTGTAAATTCACAGATAGAATGCTCAACCTACAATCCTGACATTGCCCAGCAGTGCTTTAACTCCAGACATCCCAAGCAGCGAATGCAATGCTCATCCCTCCTTGTAATCATCAGCCTGTCTGCCTCAGTAGGAAAGAGGAATAATCCCTGTTTCCTCTAAGAAATAACTAGTTCAGTAAGTATCAGGAGCAGAAGACACTCAGAGCTTCTGAGCTGTTGGTAATATAGCCAATTCTAATTGTAATGGAGCTGTAAATGAGGCATGTTTAGTGCTATGCAAACAAAGAGTAAAGCCAAACCCTGCCCTCAGGTGCTTTCAGAGTAAGCTGACAAGACAAGCAAAGCATGAACAGCTTTGCTCTTTTCCCTTTTTAGCAGATAAGCATCTTTTGTACAGAGATTAAAGGCTGTGCTTTCCATACTGAGAAAAACATTAGTTAACATCTCCCCAAGTGACATGGGAAATGCTTGGTAAAGCCCAGAATTGGATTCTCTCCAATGTCGCCATCTAACATTCAATGTACAGCCTCTCCTTCCAGATTTCTATGTTACTGGTTAGCTCCAGGCTTGGTCTTCACTGGTGCTCTCATCTCCTGTAGGAAGAGGAGGAAAACAGCAGGGATAAGGAGCTCACAGTGGAATATTCCTGTCTGGCATACATCAGGATGGAGAGAATTTCAGTAATGCTAATTTCCATCTTAATATTCAAATTTACCTGTAGTCTAGTTCACTATTATCACTGCAATTTGTTAGTCAATTTGTTGGTGTTTAAAATGGAATATATTCCAATAACTTTTTTTTTTTTTTTTTTTTTCCCACGATAGAACTCTGAAAATGAAATAATCAAACTGACATGTTTCCATGGATTCCTAATTATTTTAGCTGAAAGACTGCATTACAAGGCTAGTAGTATACAGGACAAGGGACATTTAACAGATTCAAGACATGACTTCTGAGATTGTCTTTTAAGTAAAAGGGGAGAATTAGCTAAAAAAGAGTCATTTCTTCAGGTTTCTCTGATAGAACATATTAAAATATCTGAAACATTCAAGTTCAGATCCTCCAGCTGCAAAACAGGTGAAAGGTTGACTGTAAGTGATTGGTTTGCTAATTGCTCCAGGTCTAAACCCTGGAAGGAAGCTGGCATTCAGCAGGGTACATTTCTGGTTCTGCTATGCTAAGCCATCGCACCTGCAGGACATTTACCAGTGGTGAGAGCCTGAACCATGTAACAAACCATTAGGTTCTAGTAGTGAGTAAATAGTGAATCCATCTACTTAAATCAAATATGAAAGGCTTAACTCCCACAGATATCTGTCTTGAGCTGTAATTTAGTGTGGAGGAGGATACACTCTTTGGACTGTGTCTGCAACACCTTTATGAATCAACTTCTAATTGCGTCTCCTTTACTGATAGCGTTACTTTGTACTAGGGTATAAATACATTTAGATGAGAGGAGAGTGTAGTGACATCTATAGTTCAAGATGAGACAGTGACCTGATTTCATTTGTTATTGCTTCCCATTTCTGGTCATTACTTGATTCACTGACAGGAGGAACAGGGGTCTGAGTCACTGGAATTAAGTGCCACCAGCCTGAACTTCCCATGGCTGACCAAGACCTGTGGGGGACCTCAGTCAGAGGTCCTGTGTTGCAGCAGCTGACAAACTGTCAGGATCCCAGCACTCCTCCACAGGAACACCAGAAACAGCAGTGTTCCTCCCATCTCATGTCTGCACGTGGTCTGACCTGAGACGCATTCCAGCTGCTAGTGAAATTAGTCCTCTTATCTTTCATCGTGTTCTTCTGTGATTACACCCAGGTGCAAGTGTAATCTAAGTTCAGCCTGCTGTGCATTTAGGAAGTGGCAGTTTGCTAATGGTCAGGAGCAGAGCAGAACAATGGAAAGTGGTTAAAGACCTGTCCTTCTGTCTTTGCTGGGGTGTATGCTCCTAACATGCAAATTCAGACTGGCAGATGAGCAACAACAATGCCAGTTTTGTAGCTCCTGCTCTCCAAGGGACTGCCAAATAATGGTGAAGTGCTCTGTCTTCAAGTGCCATTCAAAATCATTAGAGTCCACTGTTCAATTAGTTCTGACTCCAATGATCTTTTTATAGCATAGACTCCAGCCTCTGCCTCCCATGCTTGTCTTTTCTGTAGCATACTAGGTGAAGCATCTTCATCCAGGTCTGCTGACACCATTATTGAAAAGAGCCTCTTTTGTTGAGATCAATACCATAGTGATGTGGCTTTAAAATATCTGATTTGGTTGCCTTAGTGCTTTGCATACCTGTGCAAATGAGTGGGCTTTTTTGGCAGCATCTGTGTGACTCCAAGAATAATCATACGGAGCACTGCGGACAGAGGAAGCACAGAAACAAGACAAAGCCTTCAGACACATCCTAACAAAAAAGAGGTGTTGGCTGGCTACCTCATTGTAGCCTCATCTCATTTCAGGTACTTTTACAAGTGAAGTCACACCTCCAAACCCTTTGAAGTTATTACCACATGCTTGATCCTGCCTAAACAAATTTCACCAGCATGACGCTGGGCTTTACCCAGAATCAGCCTGCTGGAGCATGGTGAGGTTTGCCAGTGCATTGCTGGTGTTTCACACAGGGAACAGTAGGAGTGCTGAGCAATGTCTGACTTCTGGTCCCTCAGAGCCCTGGCTGGTATTGCAACCCTGGGCAGTGTTGGTAGGAGGTGAATGCCTCCGAATGATCTCTTCTTCCCTATGCAGGCAGGAGGCCACCAGATGCCTGATAGCTATGCTAATTGTATGCAAACTGTCTCTCTAGAAAAACAGCTTCAAATGACATGCTAAGCAACCTGGACCTGTGCTGCTGTTTAACAAAGGGAAGTCTTGAACGTGGCCAGTATCCAGTCATTTATGAGTAGGTTGAAATTTAGGTGTAAGCCTGAGATGGAAAATAGTATTTGACATGAATTATATGTATGGCTCTTCAGGGAAGACTTAAGATTTTTTATTATTATTATTTATTTTAACTCAAGCTGCCAAGAATTTAGAAGTATTAATGGGCAACTTCCAGAATGCATAGAATTTCGGCAAAGATTCACTATGCAGTTACAATTTCCTGTTGGCCATTCAAAGGAAAGTTCTACCCACAGATTATTACATGTTATTTTTAAACAATAGAAAATATCATAAAACCAATCTAAGAGGTGTTATTAAGTTGGAGCCTTGGGCAAGTAGCGAGACACAGGGAAGATCTTCAAAATTACTTGTGTATTTAACTTTCTTTGCTATCATGTAACGAATACACATTGAACCACACCTCTCCTGGAGGAAATTTCAAACTTAGTTGTATGAGTTACAAAAGCATGTTTATCCAGCATGAAATTACTTTTGTGCAGAAGGCAGTCATTATGCTACCTCCTGCTTAAAAGGCCTGGTCACCTTCCAACTTTAGGTGTTGAAAGAATGTGAACACTGTCACGGCTGGCTAAAAAGATTGATGTTCAGCCAGAATGGTATATAAATAAAGAATGGTGGACAAATAAAGAACAGGAAGCTTGGAATGTTGATGCAGAACAATTTAATGAGAGAATAAGAAGGAGAAGATATGATGGAGCATGAAAAATACAGGCAATATATTGCCAGGGTCCCATTAAAGACCTCAAGCAGAGAATTGCTCCAGGGCTGTGCATTCCACATACATTACTCTTTCTTTTTCGTAGCAGAGGAAGATTTACACAGTGCTGTCCAACTTTCAACAAGCCAAAGATTGCTGATATACCTGGGATGTTATTATATGGAGCCACTGATAATAATAATCAGAGAACTAAATTAAATCATTAGCCTGATAAATACATGTAATTCTGGTGTGCAGAGATGGTGCTCATGCCCCAGAAAAGCCATGCTAGTAATAGAGTTTGTGGAGATTCATCTTCCTCTGTGCTGAGTGATTGCTCCTTTTACTTTATTCACTGCCCATTTAACATGGTCTGCATCTCCCAGCACCATAGCCACTGGATCCATAGGAAGAATATGACTTCCCATAAGCGTACAGGCTCCCAGAGTCATAGAAGCCCCTGGGACCCTGAGAGCTCGTGTATCCAAATGAGCTCCCAAAGCCAGCTGGTGCTGAGCTGCCCACGATGCTCTCCTGAGGGCAGGAGCTGAGGATGGGTCCTGGGAAGGTCATGACGACAGGTGGTGGGTAGATCACAGCTCTCGAATCGCCACAGGATGTAACACAGGGCTGGCTACAGGCATTCACCATTGGCTGTGGGCAGGTCACCTCGCAGGGTGCAAGGCAGCGGGAGCTGATCATCTGTCTGTAGAAAGACATCTTCTGGGAATGGAAACAGATCTGAAACACACAACACCAAGGTAACATGAGACTGAAAGATCAAGAACCAAAATAATGGAGATTGGGCTTGGAAAAGAAAGAATGAAAGACAGAGAGAAGAAGTGGAACATTAAGATTTCAGCTGTCCCTTTTCTCATCTTCTTCCTTTCCCAAAACAATATCTGTTACTTCTGGGTCCTAATTTGGTACCTAAAAACATCACTAATGAGCAAAGAAATTGTGTATTTGTACTTGAGCTATCCCACTATCTACTATTTCTCTTTTCTGCCATCCCTTTGTGCATCTGAATTCTGTGACACTTGACCATTTCTTTTATAAATATCTGCAGAAAAGTACAGCAATACCAGCTAGCACTTATGTAGTAGCATCCTTTGCATCACCTGTAATCATTGCAGCATCTGCATGAGGCAAGACATTGTTTTTCCAGCTTTAAGGAAGAGGTAACTGAGGCTGAGAAGTGAATGCATTGCCCAGAGCCATTTGGTGAGGTAACAGGAGAGACGGAGTTAAAATTTGGGCAAGCCTGATTGTCAGTGACAGTGCTATTCCAGAGCCCTGCAGATCCTACAGCTTGCATCAAGATTCCCCTGCAATCACCTTGCAGCTACTCTAGATCTCCACCCTGCCTTACTAAAACCCATAATATGAAAGGCTGGAAATAAAGAGTAGGAACAATGTCCTGACTGTAACAACTACATAATATGATGCCTGACAACCTTCAAATTAATGCAGAAATAATTGCAAGGAATTATATATATATATATAAGTATATATATATATATAAATGATATATATATATATAGCTAATGGTGGCTTCCTTGCTCAGTTTCAGAGCCAGAGTTAATTTTTTTATTTTTTATTTTTTTGGTAGTCACCATTGCAAGTACAAAATAAGGCAGATTTCTAAAGGAAGAATTGTCAGGCTGAAGGACATAGGAATTTAGTACATCTCACTATACATAAATTCACATATCCTAAACTATCAGCTGCTCTGAAAATTATTTTCCTGTCTTTTTACAGCCTGCCATTAAATAAGTAGGAGACAGCTCATGCTGAAAGTAAGCTTCAAAAATTTTAAACTTTTCTTTAAATTATAGCTTTGTGTCAAAGTCCTATGTTGCTACAGCAATATCAAAATAGCAGTAAGGAAAAAGGCTCAGACTTACCCCTTCACAGCAAAGAGCAGGTAAAGAGAAATGGTTAGAGCAGCCCAGCACTATGAGCGCTTTTATGTCTTTTCTTAGGCAATCGGGAGGATGTGAGACATTCTTCATGTATGATGTCCTAATGCATTATCAAACAAAAATTCACTCCACCTGTAACTGCCCCAGATAATGCAATTATTTTGCTCAGCGACAGTGATTAGTACTGTGTTCTTGTCATTATTACTCTGACAGACAAAGCCATATGAAGCCTTTCCTCATTAACCTTCAAGTGCTAAATTCCTTTCAGGTACTTTTTCTTTCCTCATTCCACAATGAATCTGTCTTTTAATTGTTTTATTTCCCCTCTATTTCTCTGAATGCCTCATAGACCAAAGATTGCTCAGAAGTTTATCCATAAACAGAATATAGTGACATAGCCGGGATACCACACCACTTTTCCAAATCACCTTCCAATAAGGGGGCATTGTGCAATTTATTCCATCATACCCACGCACATTATTTCCCATGACTGATATAAGACACATTAAACTCTATCTGCACCTTCCAAGACCACGTGAAACTGTGCATCACCCTAGGAAAACCTTGGGCTGAAATCTCAAGTCCAGTTTCAGCTGATGCAGAAGACTGGTGCTTATTTCAGCAGATCTGTTCCTCTGATCTAGCACCATCTTCAGTTCTTCAGTTATTTACTAGTAAAATTATTTTCAATAAAATGTATGCATTTCATGTGTTCACGTTGATATAATTTATAATAGCTTATTTTTATCCTCAAGAAGGCGTTTTCTTCGCATCTGAAATCCAGCTCCTTCTGGGGAATTGAAGGTTGGATGCCTGAGTTTGAATAACTTTCAGACTCCTGTTCCAAAATGCAATTTGTGTTCCAGTTTGCCCACCTGCACTTGGTATCTGTTTGCAATACAGCAGTGTAAGGCTGTACAGGTGACACTTGCAAGGAAGGCTGGGGAAACCTCTGTCCCAGGGACGCCTTGGGATTTCTTTCAGTGTTTCCCAGCACTGCCTACGGAGACGCCCTTTATGCTACTGATAGTGAAAGACTCAGATAAACAAAAAACAAGAATAGAAATAAAGGGAGGAAGGAGGGAACATGTTTTGGGCAAACAACCCACCCGGTCTCCTCTTTCTTCCTGAACCACGCCTGGTTTCACTTTGTCTGGAAATGGGTGATGACAGGGATGGTGCTATCAGCAAATGAATCACGTTCTTAGAGATGCATCCCTCTCCTATCCATCCTGCTCTCCTGAAAGGGCAGAGACAGCTACGTACTACGATCTGTCGATACTGCTGACACCCCAAAGTTCTTCGCTTGACTCATGATATTTAGGGTGACAGCCACATGCTTAAATTTTATAATTTTATGGACCCACAAATCAGGGTCTAGATTCCTGTCTTTATGCTTTTTCCAATATAATGGAAGTTCTGTGTGTTTCACTGACCTGAAGTGTTCGGTGACTTTGGCCAGTGCAAATACATTACAGAAAAATATTCAGAGACAAATAGCTCTTTGAAAAGCGAAGTTAGCATGACACATGGAATACATCTGCACAGATTCCTTGTATGTCAGATGACAATACCCCTGTGGAACACCTATTTGATGTGAACTATCAGCAAGCACATTTACTAAATTAGCATAACATTTTTTCTATATCAAAAAAAAATATTGTAACACCATCAAAAAAGACATTGAGGTGCATCTGCAAAAACTTCCATGAATTGACTTTGGATTATTGAATTACAAGAGCGACCGAAAATTCTTCCTGGCTGGCACGGAGTGCCACCACAAGAATAACAAAAAGACACCTTTCATTCCAGTTTCTAATTGAAATCTTAACTCTGCTCATGATGCCCAGATATTTCTGTATGATTCTTCCAAGCCCATGGTGGATGATTATGGAATCATCCATCTGAGAGTGCATCTCATACGGTGTGGGTGGAATTTGTCTCATCTGGTAATACAGCACACCCAGGTTGCCAGGGCATGTCTACTACACCCTAGGAGGAGTCACATAGCAGCAAACTTGGATGAGCCACCTGAAAGAGAGAAGGGAAATGCAAAAGAAAAGGAGCAATTGCTAAGGAGGAGGGGTTGAGTAGCACTTTGTGTTTGAGCACAAATATTTCTAAGTGCTTTACAAATAATTCTTATGCCTTGGCATGACGATAATTCAAGCCCAAAATCATGACTGCTCTTGTGGCCACATCAAACTGTGGCTGGGATGGCCACAAAGCCTAGCCGGGACCGCAAGATAAACATTTACAGGGATAAGAGGACTCAGCACTGCACTCTTGTGGCTTCGTGGAGAGTGTGACTCGAGTGGAGTAAACCTAAGTTAGCTCAAGGTACTACTGGAGGAGGAGGAAGAGGAGAATTCACATCTCTGGGCTGAAGTACTGGCATACCCTCAACCTGTCGTGAAAATTGCGGTGCCCTTTCCAGATCAGAATTAATGATGCAAGTCTGGGACTTTTAATCATCCTTAATTATCAGAAGTGCTTGTATAATTCTGTTGATTTAACTGTGTAACAACAGATTATTTTGTCTGATATAAGTAGAATAAAACCCTAATAGCCTAATGAGGCACAGGCGCCACCTTAACACAGTCTGTTATTAAAGTCCTTCTAGGCTATATTCCCATATGTCCTATGACACAATAATCTCTGCATTTCTGCAAAACATACAGTGAGTAAGATTCAGCTAACACGTTGTGCACAGTGATGGTTATGATACAAAGTGAGGACAATAGTAAAGTGGCAATATTTATTTGAACATAAAAATAGACCTATACTAAATGTTGATATATTCTAACCCAAATAACCATACTCAGCATGTATATTTTTTAGCTGAGTCCTGAGGCACACGTACTTCCCAGAACAAAGGGAATTCTGTGGTGACATTCACTATTGTAAGATGATAATTCTGGTTCCAGTGGCTGGGAAGGGGAGAAATTATGCATTGCATATGACTTATGGTGGCCCTGTGTTTGTATGAGGGCTTATAATCACCATTTATATAAGGGATGGATACAAGGGAGAAAGGTGTGAAGAACATGGGAAGAAAAACAAAAGCAATATGCCAATGGTAGGATGCAGTATGATTTTTTATTTGGAACAAGAAATGGCATTTACAATAATAAACGACAAAAAGTGAAAAAATGCTTCCAGTTTCTCAAACAAGATTATAAACACTTCATCAACAAGCACTGAGCATTTCACACAAGGTACTTTTTCTTTCCTGTGACAGAACTATTTTTTTCAGCCAAGTTCTGCTCTGAAATATACAGAAAGGCTTTGCTGATGTTAAAATCTACCTGGAGAGCAAAGTAACTTTCCTAACATGAGTTCTATTATATCTTCCAGGTTAAACACAAAACCAGAAAATCAGTACACATGTTCTCAGATGGGCTAAATAACAAATTGCTCAGTTTCTAACCCCAATTGGTCTTCCTCCGGCCCGTGAGGATGGAAAAGACACAGTTTGAGAAACCAGTGCATGTTCACAGCGGCAACATCAAAAGCAAAAAGGTCGTAAGAAAGGCAATCAGAAGAGTGGTTCCCATGGGAGCTGAGCAGCACCCACAGGTCCCAGAGGATTAGCTGGAGTCGTGGGTGACCAGGGCTTCGGGGAGCTCCTCAGCTCCGATGCACAGCCACGTCTCGCCGTCGGTTCCCCGCTGTTTCTCCAGCCATCCACACCCTCTGCGGTGCTCAGCAGGGCCTGCAGCCCCTGTAGGGATACCTCCTGGACTGCTGGGAGAAGGAGGAGGAGGAGGAGGAGAAGCCCCCATAGGAGAGGGAGCCCTGCAGAGCCCTGGGCTGGACCAGCCCCAGCTCCAGTGGGGCTGAGCTGCCCACAAAGCTCTCCTGTGGGCAGGAGCTGAGGATGGGGCCTGGGAAGGTGATGACCACGGGTGGGGGGTAGACCACGGCGCGGGAGTCCCCACAGGAGGTGACACAGGGCTGGCTGCAGGCGTCAGCATAGGGCTGCGGGCAGGTCACCTCGCAGGGGGGGAAGCAGCGGGAGCTGAGTTGCTGGCTGAGGTACGACATCCTTCGGGCAGGGAGGTGAACCTGCAAGGTGATAGGAGCCTGAGTCAGCCTGGAGCCACCGCGGGGACCTCCCAGGGGACCCCACCAGGCTCCGTGCACCTTGTGCTGCTCGAGGTAGCTGGGAACCCGCAGCCAGGTGCCCCAAATCCCTTAGCTCAAAGCAAAAAGCATGCAGGCTGACCCCACTCATTCCTGAGCCCCTGCAGCCCACACTGCAACCCGCCCAGTTTGCTGGTGAGAATGCCCAAGAAAAGGTTTTCACACAAAGCTAGGGACTGACAGTGCTGTAGTTCAGGAGTCGGTTAAGAACACCCCAAAGCCACTGTTCCTAAGGAGATAAAGGAGGGTTAAGGGATCAGACTTACTCAGATCAACAAGGAGGAGAAGCAGCGAGCTGTGGTCTGAGGGCTGATGAGCCAGGAGCCCTTATATACCATCCCCTGGTTTGCCTGGGGGGGTTGAGACATCCTGTGTGTTTCATGTTTATTTTGTTGCAAAACACAACAGTGCTTGGCACTCCCCAGGCTCCTATGATTGCTTGATTCACTCTTTGTCTGGTCAATTATCAGTTTCTTCCTACACCCTCTTGTTTCTTCTTTAAACTTTGAAACAGCTTCACTTCCTGAAACGCTTTGCTGATTTTTCTGACATTCCAAATATGCTGGAAAACTTACTTATGCAATTGCTCCAATAAGCCAGTATTTTTCACACACTCTTCAGTATCACAAGTAGTGCAATGCTCCGTGGGCTATATGTCTTCTGTTAAATCCTTGCTGATGAGGTGAAGCATAGTAGGGCTTATACCTAGGCTAAAGATGGTAGATTGATTCTACCTGCCTTGTTTCTCATCCTGGCTATTCCCTGCAGGTCTGACAGAACACAGTAAAGCACAGAGGTGTTTTTTTTTAACTAATTATTGAAGATCTGATGTGATTTATTTTGCCCCTGAACACTACACATTGCCTCCTGTGTCCCTCTGAAACCTTTGGACCACAAACCTGGCTAGCACTTCCTTCTGGCTGCAGCAGTACTGTGAGCAAAAACCTCCAGTAACTGTTAAAATAGTGATTTTTTGTTATTATTATTATTATTTTTTTTTTTTCTGGCTTTATTTTTTCAGCTTGGATGTCAAAAAGAGCAAGACAATCATATTAGCACAATCTCACGTGAGTTCCATTTTTTTTTTCTCATCGGGAAAAAAAAAAAAAAAAACCATCAGCAGAGCTGACAGCACTCCTGCTCTCAGAACTGGTACTCTGCTTTGGGGTAAGCAACGTTGCATTGCGGTGCGTCACATCTGCATTGCAACCACCTGGCTCCATTACCAAGAGGGGAACGAGCGTGTCCATCGGTTTGTGCTGAGCACAAAAATCGTAAATCCTACAGGAGACTGTTGCAATGTTGCAAATCACTTGGATGTTTGCAGTGTTCTCAGTGATTCAATGGATCATCACTGACCTGCATCAGGAAAAGAAAGGGATTAAAGCCTTCCATATCCCTTTACATTTCCATGGAAAAATTAATAATGGTCCCCGGAAAGTAACAAGATATCTGGAGTTAAAACACAATAATGAATACAGTATATGAAAACAGCTTCTGATACAAAAACTTCAATAGTTCTAAGATAAAGCAAACAAAGAGAAATATTGCAAATTAAGGGAAGTCTAACAGATGACTTCTTAGAAGGAAGAACGCTGAGGAAACCCTGGGCTGAGTAATATTTCTTAACAGTG
The DNA here is from genome assembly GCA_011075105.1 of Heteronetta atricapilla. Lineage (NCBI taxonomy): Eukaryota > Metazoa > Chordata > Aves > Anseriformes > Anatidae > Heteronetta > Heteronetta atricapilla. The sequence continues at coordinate 1,908,230 of CM021755.1, read as the reverse complement.
AGGAAACCATTAGCATGAATGAGAAGTGATGTGTAATCTCTGTGTTTGTGCACTAATTAAGATTTTGTTCACGAGGTGTAAGAGACTCAGTGGGCAGCTCAAGAACGGTATAAAAAGGGCTCACAGCACAGACAGCTCACATCAGACAGCTGCTCTTGACTTCTCCTCTTTGGTGCTTTGAGTAAGTATGACATTTCTGACTTAGAGCATAGTGCTAGAAAATGCTTAACAGAATCTTTGACAAATACTCTCTCTTTGTCTTGACATCCTTATGCCTCTCTTCCCTTGAAAATGTGCTCCTCTCACTGACTTTAGTAGATGCAGTTGATTTTGCTGCAAAACTTGGTGATGGGCAATCTCCAGCTTGTTGTCCACCTTGGCAGCACGAGGTGCACGGAGCCTGGTGGGGTTCCCTGGGAGGTCTCCGCGGTGGCTCCGGGCTGACTCAGGCTCCTATCACCTTGCAGGTTCACCTCCCTGCCCGAAGGATGTCGTACCTCAGCCAGCAACTCAGCTCCCGCTGCTTCCCCCCCTGCGAGGTGACCTGCCCGCAGCCCTATGCTGACGCCTGCAGCCAGCCCTGTGTCACCTCCTGTGGGGACTCCCGCGCCGTGGTCTACCCCCCACCCGTGGTCATCACCTTCCCAGGCCCCATCCTCAGCTCCTGCCCACAGGAGAGCTTTGTGGGCAGCTCAGCCCCACTGGAGCTGGGGCTGGTCCAGCCCAGGGCTCTGCAGGGCTCCCTCTCCTATGGGGGCTTCTCCTCCTCCTCCTCCTCCTTCTCCCAGCAGTCCAGGAGGTATCCCTACAGGGGCTGCAGGCCCTGCTGAGCACCGCAGAGGGTGTGGATGGCTGGAGAAACAGCGGGGAACCGACGGCGAGACGTGGCTGTGCATCGGAGCTGAGGAGCTCCCCGAAGCCCTGGTCACCCACGACTCCAGCTAATCCTCTGGGACCTGTGGGTGCTGCTCAGCACCCTACCTACCCATGGCTTTCTTATGATCTATTTCTTTTGATGTTGCTGCTGTGAAAATGCTTCTTTTCCAATCTCAGAAATCTGAGTCTTGACTAAGCAAAACATGTTCCTCAATGTTAGAGCAATAAAACACTAGTATCATTGAAACCAATTTGTGTATGTTTTTATTTATTTATTTATTTATTTATTTTGGGGGGGGGGGAGCAGGCATTATTTCTTTAGTCTTTTTTTTTTTTTTTAATTTTGATAACCAGATGTTTAATATATGAAAGATTCACAGATGTGACTTTGCACTGTGATTTGTCCTGCCCATCTGAACCTTAAACTGCAAGGAAGAGCACTGCACTGAACACATTTAATGTAGATTACTAAGTTGTCCTGTTTGTCAAACACTGAGGTCCATCTTGTACACTTTCCTTTACTTTGCTTAACCTGTATAGTTCTTGCTTCCAATAAACACTTACGATTGCATCCAAATACTATATGTGTGTGCTTTCTGTTTTGGGATACTGCAGTCTCTGCAAACCAATTGAACAAACCATCCTCTTATCTTGGAGATCAGTGAAATTAATATTATGCACTCACAGACCTAGTGTTTATTTAATGCCTATGGATTCATTCATCAGGAAACTCTGCTTACAACATGCTAGGCTTGTCTGCGTATGTGATTTAATCTTTACAAGGAGACAGGTGTGAGAAAATTGCCCTGCCCTTTGTTAAAATTTTCAGGACTATAGTGAAGTTCTAAATAACCAGTATAGTTCAAACCTACTTCTTCTGCATTTCTTTTATTATTATTATTATGTTGTTGTTGTTTGTTTGTTTTAAACCAGAACTATTCTAATTGCATATAACAGAGTAACAGAAAATGAATATTAGCTTATTATAGTTCTATGTAACATAGAGAAACAAAGAGGAAAAATTACATGGGGCACAGCAGCAGAGGCAGCTTCCAAGAGACAAAAAGTTATCTAACAATGAAACCCAAGTCTGAGATACAGGAAACTTGAATCCTCTTCCCTGTTCTGTATGTTCATAGCCAGTTTTCTGAGATCATAGAACTACCAAAACTAGGATTGCAATTAACCAACAGCAGATATGTTTTACTAGCTTAGCTTCTTATTACTGTGCAGAGAAAAGGACTATCCTAGTGGAAACCTAAAAAATAAAGAGTATAAATTGGAAACTGAGGAAGGTCAACAAACTCACATTTCTGAGTTAGAAATGCTTAGATGACAAAGAAAAGACTACGTTAAAGTGAAACAGGTGCAGAAAGTTCTCAGAAAGTAGGGAGCGGTGATCCAGCAGTGCTCAGGGACCAGCTGGAAGCAATAAAGAGTGCATTTAGATAAGCAACCTCTCAGATGTAGCTTGCTATTACATTAAATCTATTTAGTAGAGCAGTGTATGGTACCTTGTTTTTCTCATCAGAACTCTGCTTAGTTTCAAGATCTGAGCCCTTTTAGTTTACTGTCTTAAGGGTAAGTGTACTGGGAGATCAAATCTGCATCTCTGCTGCATGTACCAGGGGTGCTTAGCTAGCTCCTGTTTTACAGTAAGTGTCCTATTCTCTTTTGTTATGCTGTGTCTGGGTATGAAAACTGTGGTACATCTCCTTTCCATTCCCTCTGTTGCTTTCTGTCCCTGGTAGTTTTCCAGAAGTGCAAGGGATAAAGCAAACAACAATATGGTGAAAACTCATGGTTGAGAAGAAGGCCAGCATGATGCTGGTTTCTCTGCAGCTATGGGGCTTAACTAGAATGGAAGCACCAATGTTTTGTGCAGGAGATTCTTTCAAACGTGTCTTATAAAACAGGTAGAAAGGAAAACTAGAATGCTAATATTATAATGCAGCATGACTTTTTAATAGGAGATAAAGCAGGAGGGTTTACAATCGAAAAAAATGTTTATACAGAAACTGGAGAATCTGAGGCTCTAACAAACGAGGCTTCTTGTTCAGGAAACTTCATTTCAAGCAGTGTTCTTTTCTTCTTCTGTAGCTGTAAGTGCAATGGGGTAGTCCAGTTTTCATCCCTTAACGTAGCTCCTGATGAACATCAGTCAGTGTCAGGTGAGAGTATCACAACTCTTCCATTATGCTTGGTATAAAATGTAGGACTGAATGTAGAAGCAATATTAATGCATTTGAAAATCTGGACCACAAGAAGAATAGAAGAACACCCTTATAACGAAGGAGGAAGAAGTGCAGAAGCAGATAAGAGCACAAATATAAAACGTTAACAAGATTCAGCCTTTTTAAGCCAGCATCTTAGAAACTTCTCTTGCTCATCTTATGCTTGAGTTTGGATCTTGCATTCACTATCCTGACTGCTCTTGGTGCAAGTATATTCTTGCTGGGTTTGGCAGGGCTCACTCTTCCTAAAGTGGTAGCCACTGAACCTCTGAGAGCAATAAGGGTATGAAAATTTGCTCCCCTGTGATCCCCCATAAACCAGAGAACCTCTGTAGCCATGAGATTCCCCGTAGCCAAGTGAGCTCCAAATGCCAGCTGGTTCTGAGGATCCCACTATGCTTTCCTGAGGGCAGGAGCTGAGAATTGGCCCAGGAAAAGTGATGACAACAGGGGGTGGGTAGACCACTGCCCTGGAGTCACCACATGATGTGATGCATGGCTCGTTCCAGGTGCTGGCAAGGGGCTGTGGGCAGGCCACCTCACATGGATTGAAGCTCTGGTAGTTGCACAGCTGTCTGTAGGAAGACATGGTTCTGCAATGGAAGTGGATCTGAAACACAGGAAGACAGAGAAATACATGTAAAATAAGTGGCTAGCTGGACAGAGACTTGTGTATGCTCAAGTGTATTTGATGAAGATGCTTTATGGTTGAGTAGTGTCTTGAGCAGAGATAAGGCTTTAGTTCCAGGCTCTTTTCTCATCTTTTAGTCACACTGCTTGAGTTATATTTATCCTCTCTACTTGCCAGACTCCCATCTCTTTCTAACCACCCTGAGTACATCAAACAAGCTATACTTTTGCCATGTCTATACATAGTGTGCTAGAACAAATCTATAAGGGCTACATCATAAGCAGTGCCAGGTTCAGATGCATTTCCTTCTCTTATAAACGAGCACAGACATGTCTGTACTTCAGGAGACCAGTAGCCCTCTCACCCAGCACCCTTTCTCCAGTAGCTGACCTGCAGGACAGGATTCTCTGCACTCCTGGTTACAGCTACCCAATTGCAGCAGTTGGCATTTTTAATCAAAGGTTTAAAGGTCTCTAATCCTAAAGATTAAAACTGTTTGTACAGCAAGGGACCTTTCTACACCAGTTCAATGCAGGATTTCTCAAAGACAGGACCTAGGTGTAATTAGAACTAGACATTTTTTTTATTCAAGCAGGTGAAGTGATGAGGGAGTTCTAAATTAAAAACACTAGGCATGAAAGCAATAAAAATTTAATAGCACCCTCTCACACAGGACTTCAGAACTGAGCTTAACTTTCTACTAAATCCAAGACTAGGCTGCAGATAGCCTCTACGCTAGCTTTAGGAACTAAAGTCTCAAAATGCTCAAAGCTCAGACTTAGCAAGATCTGTGGGAATCCCTCAAGGAACTGAGCAATGCCAACCCCAGGTCCTCAGCAGGATCTGTGACCTACTGGCCCTGTCACTGAAACAGCAGACATTAGGATTCAGTTAGAATTATCATTAAAAGAGAATATCAAAAAGGCACAGAGAATTTAAAACTTACTTGAGTCCTGGAGGAGAAGTCAGGAGAAGCTGTTAGCAGAGAGATGAGCAGTGCGGGCTTTTATACTGCTTCTCAGATAGCCTGGAGGATCTGAGGCACCTTTTGTGCATCAGGTTTGATTAGATTCAAAACAGAAGCAATTACATGTAACACCTCACAGTGTATAATCATTTTGCTCACTGTTTGCAGCTATTAGGCAATTCCCACCTTCCCCTCACACCTTACTATGTCATCCTACCCTAAACTTCTTGATCCCATTCAGATTCAGCAGATTTCAGCCTCTCTGAAATGAGTCCCAGTCTTTAGCCCTCTGTGGTAATGAATGGTAGCTCAGTTATGATAAAATTTGCTGACGTATGTATGATATTTTATCTTTTTATTTATTTACTTATTTTAAAATCCACTTAGAGCTGGGGCACAGACTGTAAGTATTATCTTTGAAACTCCAAGTCTGTTTATTTTGCCTTCTTCGTATCCCCACTTGAGCTTCTCAGTATCAGTCTGAGCTCTTCACTCCAAGACTCAATACTTTCAGAACAGGGTAATATCTGTATTCTTGGCCACAGGCGGCCTTGGTTTTGGAAGCCAACAGCGCAGAGCCCATTTAAGGAATGTGGGGATGATCAAAATTTTTTCATGATGTCTCAAATGGAGTAATAAAATTAATGGTAATTCTAGAAGATGTCTTTTAAAAAGGGTTTCTGTGATTTTGAGAAACCATTAGCTGCTTTAGCCCTTGAATTTCCCTGTAATCTATCCACTAAAGGGGACACATTTGAAGAAGGAAAATTCCATCTATTTTTACTTGCACTACCCTCTAACATGATTCTCCAGGGCAGGACTTAAAGTGCCTGCAACCAGACTCTAAGCAAATAATGAATTACAGCAATAAATTCCACTAGACACTGTCACGACATCATGGACCATACAACCAAGTGCCTAATACTACTCGGGGTGGAGAAGCAAGTAAAAACCAGAAAATCATTTTAAAAAGGGGGGGAGGGGGGGAATCTTGATTCATTCCTACCCACAAACAACAACTAAGGGAGTGGATTGATACTAGGAAGGATCTGGTCATTGAAGTTTTGAAAGGAACCGAAACACAAGGTGTAGCATTGTGTAACAATATGATGAAGCAGGGAACACCATAGTAATTATGATAAGTCGGGAAAAAAATTTGCATCATCTAGATGAGCTGCATATGCAACAAATATCAGTTGGTAAAGCAGCATGTTATCCTGAACGATGCTGTTTTATACTCATGAGGACTTTGAGAAAGTGGAAAACAGTGCTTACTTGTCAACCCTTTTCTGGGCACTCCTTTTGTTATCTCTGCTGGTTTGGTTAAGACTGAATTTATTCAATAGTTTCCCAGGTATTGAAATGCAGTCAAAAGAGCAGCTTTATGCAGTTGACGATTATTCTGCTAACATCCTGATTCTTCTAAGAGTCAGATATGAGTCTATCTCCAGGGAAGTTTTTTCATGAAACAGTGTGAAAAGTCATTTATAAATTATGAGGTGGGGACTTCTTTGATGGCAGAAGATTGCTTAGGGTACCCCCCTGCCTTTTTTTTTTTCCTTCTCTCCCTGGGTTAATCTTTAATGCATAACCTTTAAATAGCTTCATAATATGTAAACATGAAAGCATTTTTCTGTAGGCAACCTTAGTTTTTGCTTGTTCTGCTTTGGTATAAGGTTGTCAGTGTCCTTGAAGGACTTCCAGCTAACTGACACACCACTGCTGAATCTTCTACACGCCTAGAGAAAGAGGAATTTCTAGGTAGCCATCTTAAAGTGTAATATCATCAGACTTTTAAGTAAAATAAAAAATATATCTATACTCTGTTCACAAGAATCAAAGACAATTCAGGGATCTCAGGTGGCCATAGGTGGTTTGTAACCATTTAGGGTCTCAAGGGAAAAATGCAAATTTCAGAGACACCAGAGATGAGATATCTGATCCATACCATAGACCTGTAACAGCTCCACTTACAGATCTTTAGTTGACACAGACAGAAACGAGGAAAACTGTATCAAAATTTTCAGCTAAGCACTATTTCTTCAGAGGTTTTATGGAAAGGTGACTAAGGATTGCATACCAGGAAATACTATTTACAACTTCAAAGTACCAGAGCCATTCAGCTGCTCTGAGTAAATTTAAGCAAGGAGGCAGTGGCTGTGGTCCTGCCTCTTGCCCTCTCCTCAGCTGTGTTTTTGGGGACTGTTAGGGGAAAAAAAATAAAAAAAATAAAAATAAAAAAAAACCCTGCACAAATACCCTAAGTTCTGTTCTTATTTTTCTTAACCAGTTTTCTTAATGCTAGTGTCTTCATATCTTTCACCGAATTTCATCAAAATTTTTGAAGGGTACCACAGAAAACTAAACAGCAAAGAACAAACAAACAAACCTAAAACCCCAAACACTATGAATCAGACAACATGAGGCAGGAAACTTTTGATGGTGGTGCAGATTGCTGGGATTTTTGGTCTTTCTTTTTTTTTTTTTTTTTTTTCTTTTTTTTCCTGCTTCATCCTGAATTAATTTCTTGCTCTCAAGTGATCTTTGTGGGCTTAATGGTGACAGCTCATAACCCATGAGTGAGGCCCAGTGCAGGCAATGCTCAGCTGCATCTGTAGCTTCTCCTTGACCTTTGTGACCCTTCTGCAAAATTACATCACTCACCATTTTTCCTTCCGTGTTTATTTTCTTTGTATGGAGACAGGCTCTCTGCCTTTTTCTCTAGCTTAGCAGGGGAGGACCTGCTGCTAAAGGTAAAAACCACCCAAATGTTAACTGTAACACTGTTGGGAATAGGCACACCTGTATTTTCCTGCCACCTCTTCCTCTGAATCAGCAAGTGATGCTAAGATGCTTTACCCTGATGTCTCAGTTGCCTTTCCTGTAACAACCACCTAGTCCACAGGGGTGTAGTGAAAATGCTGTCTTTTAATGCAAGAGTTGCATTCCTGACCACATAGTCTTCAGCTGGGCTTCACCACACCTGCACCTGCCCTGCAGATGGCTTTGTGCAAGGTGAGGTCCTGGTGAGACCAGGCTCTGGGTACTTCCAGAGGGATGCACTCCATGGCTGGCGTCCAAAAGACAGACTGATGTATGTCCCACTTGGCTATGGTCTGCCACCCATCATGGTATTTCATGACCTTTTTGAGTTTGGGTACATATTCCAGGACTTTTAGGAGATGGATGAATGTCATCCCTGGGGCAGCAGGTAGAGGGAACAGCAGGTCTGAAGAACTTTTGCTTCTTTCATCATCAGCAAGGGGGAAATGTTTCTACCACCGTGTCCGTGATCTGCATGCTGCGCTGTGGCTAAGCATTGCTGCCTTGGGCCTCCAAGGTCATATTGCAGCCTGATTCCTTAAAAAAAAAAAAAAAAAAAAGGCTGCAGCATGCAATTTTGTCATGGCCAGTAAGCATGGCTGTGATATAGTTAGCTAAGCCCAGCTCTGCTGGAAGTTCACACGCTCTAGCTTGCAAAAAGCTGAGCATTTTCAAGACTGCACAAGTCGGGCCCTCAGAAATGTTGATGGGAGAGGAAATCAGTAATCCTCATCAGATTTACTGTCTCAGGCTGCATTTGTTTCTCTGTTCAGGGTAGAAGATAAGCCCCGAAGAGCCTGTCGTGACAAGGACTGAATAGAGCCTTTCCCTGTAGGCCAAACCCTGAAATGTGCACCTGGATTCCAGGCTCCTCTTGCCTCTGATTTTTTTTTTAGCTGCCTATTCCTGACTCTCATTGCTTTTCCTTCCCCATGTCCTTCTGAGAAGTGCTGGGGGAAATGGTATGGTTATGGTGGCTGGGAGTAAGTCTGGCCAGGAGGTCTAAGGAAGGGCTTCAGAGATACCTCTGACAGCTTTGCAAGGTATGGAGGCTCACCATGCTCTTGGGATGGTTGCATTTATACCACAAAATACTAAAGAAATAGGGGGATGAAGGACTGTTCGTTGTCTCTGACAGATTTTCTTTTGGATCCTCAGGCTATCAAATGCAGCAAAAATGTAGCACTCATATAACATCTGTGTGAAGCATTTGGGATCTGTATCAAGGCCTGGGATTCCCTTTTCAGACCTTAATTAATGTAAGAGACTAGTCATCAAGATTTATTTTAGCATCAGTGGGCTACAAATTTAGAAACCAAATTAATAAAGGCAGAAAGCATGATAGTGTGCAGTAGAAAGGATTTTATTGGGACTCACAAATAGGATTTATCAGAGCGTGGCAACACTTCAGGGAACAATACAGAGGAATTAAGTTAAATTTACACAACAGCAAAGTAAAAAGGGATTACGTGCAGAACAGGATCATGAGCAGAGGTCGAATACAAAGGGTAACCGAGTGTCTGGGCTTGCTTCTCAAGGAGGTGGCGGTGACAGCCGGCCCCAGAGGACTCCTGCTGCAGCCCTGCTGCTCGCTCAGAGGCTGTGGGTTTGCTCTGCCCCTCTACGAGGACTTGGTGCAGGGGAGATCACACCGGGGCTTCGAGGGGCTGTATGTCGTCTTGCGGGTGTAGGAGGTGTAGGAGTACCGGCCACCTGAGGCAACCCCGGAATCTGAGGGGCTCTGGACATCCTGGGAGCTTCCAAGGCTGAAGGAGCTGCCCAGCCCCAGTGGGGCCGAGCTGCCCACAATACTCTCCTGAGGGCAGGAGCTGAGGATGGGGCCCGGGAAGGTGATGACCACGGGCGGAGGGTAGATGATGGCTCGGGAGTCCCCACAAGAGGCAACACAGGGCTGGCTGTAGGCATTGGCAAAGGGCTGTGGGCAGGTCGCCTCACAGGGTGAGGGGCGGCTGTAGTTGCAGGTCTGCTGGTAGGAAGACATCCTTCTGCCTGGAGATGAGCCTGAAAGACACAGGGTGGGTAGAGCACAGGTCAAGGGTGGCAGCATGGCAGTGTTTGCATATGGGAGCCTTCACTTATCCAAAACAGTGACAGTGAAGGAACACATTCAGAGAACAAGTGCCCCAAGTAAATCCTTTATAACTGAAGGTCAGAAAGCTAGAATACATTTTACTCTATTCCCTGTTACCCTGTTTTACATCTTGAAATGATGCTTACAGCACTCTTTACCTGAATTTCTTTAAACAGAATTAACAATTTTAGCTTAACCCTCCCATGTCCCCCAGAGAAAATTACTTACTTGGTTCAACAGCCGATGGAAAAAAGTGAGAACTGAAGTGGTTTGGAGGTGCTTGGCTGCAGGTGCTTTTATACCATTCCCCAGTTTGCCTGGGGGAAGCAAAGCATTCTTGTCCTCATTAGTCCTCCTTGTTCCTCCAACCACCAAATACGCTTTGTTTGCATATGTCAATCAAGGTAATTGTTTTGCATATTGTTTCTTGTAACTGAACTACTCCACCCGAGATGGCATTACATCTGCATTGCTGTCCACAGTTGTCATGTCAAAATGGTGGGGGGCATTTCTGTCTTTGCTATAGCTGTTTTAACTTTGTTGTAAATGAAGGGACATTGACTTTACTTTGCTGTGAAGCTGCAAAATAAGTTTTCACAATATGTTGTTGCATTTAACTTTAACATCTGTATATGATTTGGTCACATTCTGGTGCTTGCTTGTATTTCTTGGTGTTATAAATACTAAGTCAAAACTAGCATTAAAGGTTCCAGACTTCTGTCCAAACCCATAGCAGTCTGATTCTTCAATTACTATTTCAGTTTAACTTTTCAGCTTTTCTAGCAATTCATTTGCAGAGAAAGAAATCTGTGTTTGAGAAGAAATATTTGCAAATCATTCTTTTTAAATTTAAAGTCCATCCTTAGCTTTGGACTATTAGCTACAATATGATGTTATGGGAAATAGTTTTGCAATACCCAGATCAGAGCATGGCAAAACAGGATTTTGTATTTATTTAGGTAATCAGATTTACTAGATTGTGCCCTATTTGATGTGACAGGTCTTAAATTTTACACATGCAACATGGAAACTCACGTCCAGCTCTCAGCTGATGTATCTTGCCTTAGAACCAACGTAGAAGTATTATCAAATTGGTCAGCTTTAACTTGGGGAATATCCTTTAATCTTAAAGTTTTCCTATATCGTCATGCATTGCTTACCATATCTGGAAACAGAAGTGCAGAAATAATGTTACATGTTGGCAACCTGTGTTAGCCACCACATCCCTGCCCTGTTATTTTTTAGACTGAGACAAGTCAGAAGCTCTGTGTGTTATGTTTGACAGTATCGATTGTACAGCCTTAAGTTCCCGTAAATGAATTTTTCTTCCCTTTGTCTTGGAGATGTGTATTTAGGTTGTCAGTAGTTTGGAGCTGGGCGATCTCCTGTTTTGTTTCTTGCAGTTCTCCAAACAATGGTACTTGACTCAGTGTCAAAATACAGGAAATAAAAGAAAGAGGAGTTGGTTGCTCAGGTGCTCCTCCCAGCTCTCCTTCTGAATCAACGGGTGGCTGAGTGCATTATCTAGTCTGACTTCATTATAGAATTATCAAAAACCAATTAAAATTGTCCAATTCACCTGAGTGGTTTTGGATAACACAGTGAAAAAGCAACATTTTTGCATGAAAATACAGATTTGGTATTTCCCATGCCCCACTAGGCCCGCCACTCGACTTTGCTCATTCTGGCAGCAGGAACTGACTCTGCCTTGTGAGCTCCTCAAGCCTTCAAGTGTTTTGGCAGCATGGGTATGTGTTATTCAGTGTGCATCTTGACTGCAGATGGCTGCTTTTACAGTCATTTCCATAGATAGCCACCTTGTAAATATGGAAAGAAATTGTAGCCATCCAGGTCCACCTGGATCACCATCCTTCATTCTATCATCCGTTTGAGAATCCACCCTAATGCGGATGATCATTAGTGTTGTATTGCCAAACTTGACCACGATCCATCTGGCTTACTAAGGATTTAATTCCAGAGGGATTTCACAGGACCGAGGAGAAGGTGTTGCAAGGCTTGGAGAACCCTGTGCAAGGACTCCCCAGTATGATCTTCTAAGTCTGACAGATCCTGGGGGTTGGCCCATAAAACTCATTTCCTCTTAACTGCCTTCACAGATTGTTGCGTACTTTAGGTATGCACTACAGTGTTTTTTGTTTTGTTGTGTTTTGTTTTCTTGGTTTGATTTATTCTGCCTCCAAGTCAACCTTTCCCTTTTGCAGTTTTGTACTATATTAAGCATTTTGCCCAGCAGGTGAAATATTGTTCTGTGCAAGCCCATCTAACACCCACATGAAATGGGAAATCACTACTGATGATTTCTAGAAGGGATGATTAAGACAGAGGCCAAGTAATTTACCAAGCATCTCTTGGCAATTAAGTGAGACTTTGGGAGGAGATCTCAGGCATGTCTTGTACTTGTTAGTATTATTTATAATTGTAACTCTATCTGACAGCTTATGTAAATGAGGTTGGCACCCAGATACCATGAAAATGGAGAGCTGGGACAGTCGCCGCTGTCAGGAACCAGTATTAGAGCCAGCTAAGTCTAAGTACGAGATGAAGGATTACTGTCCCCTCATTGCACTGGAGAGGCTTACGCAGAGGGCGGGCTGTCCTCACCCCAGTGCATGTAGGATGACCAGGGTGTCTTAACCTCTCCCCAAATTCTTGGCAAAGGACCTACTGGAAATCTGTTTTGACTGCTGTGCATTAACTGGGATGTACTTAACCTGTCCTGGGTCTTGATACGTTGTTTCCTGTTTTCTGTGCTGTAGTTTCCCTAGTAGAATCAGGACCAAGACCAGGGTAATGTATCTTTCTTTAATAAATAGCAAAGACAAGAGTGCATTTCCATCCCACCTGATACATCCACAGAGGCACATATTACAGGTCACAGCAGGGCAGGGACATGAATTTTGCTGTCAAGATGTAGTCATCATGTGTAATCTAATTCAGCACTTCAATTAATAAATGCTGTAAGCAATATTTTTGACATATAAATCCTTTAAAAATCATTAAATGTAAACAAGGTACAGGAGGGCACCCATCTTTTGACCTCTCACTGTGTTCTATGGTCTCTTATGTCAAGTGAGGAGCTGGATACAATTTCTCTTTGTAAATGTATTTATTCCAAACTCCCATATGTAGCTGGATCAGGATCCACTGTCTGAAAGGGTCCTCCATGATGTTTCAGAATAAAGGAGTGGTTAAAATTGATATATTTTGGAATAACTTGTGGATGATATTAATTCTGCCCTAGTGTCTTTAAGCAAAGACATTATTTTTCACCTTGTTTGAACCTCTTAGTTCTTAAATTCTGATTCCAGTCCCTCCACAACACTTTCAAAATAAGCTGTAGAAATCAGATATTAACATCAGAAAGGATCCGGTATCACAGAGCTGTTTCTCTGTAACTGTGAACAGGATAATCACCATAACTTAAGCATTGCAGTGCTGCAGTCTGTAGATTTTTTTCACCTGTTGAGGAAAATGAATGGAATTTAAGTACAGACAACATCAAAATATACACACACACACACAAAAAAAAAAAAATAAAATAAAACCAGAAATATTTCTTGTTTAGGTCTTATATTCAGGTATTAGTTCCATCTCACATTCTAGCTAAAAGGTTTGAACAAAACCAATACATTATATCCCCCCCCCCCAAATTATATATATATATATATATACATACATACATATATATGTGTGTGTGTGTATATATATATATTTCAAATCAGCAGTTCTCTCTCCTGCTGATCTGATTTGCATATGCTTTGAAGCTTGGACAAGTGAAGGAAGTTCATTTCTACAATGAGTAGGAAGAAATGAAGGATGAATACTGTCCCTATTTTGAGGTGTAAGGTATCTACATGCACGTGGATGTGAGACCATTCAACTAAAAATTGCTTGACAGCAAATACGTGAAGAGATTCCTCCACCCATAAACGTGACAAATGCAGGAAAGTTTGTTTTGTAACAAGGAAGGACGGACCGCATGCCCGATGTGTGGCTCAGAACCTGGAGTTGCTCCGAGGAAAAGTATAAAAGCAGTTGGAGCACGGAGCAATTCATTCCACTCCTGCCTTCTCCTCCATAGTGAACTGAGTAAGTTGCACTTCATTTAAATCTGTTCTATGAATTTAAAAGCCACTTTAATAAGAATTTTTATGTACTTATGTCTGAGTATTTGATGTGTTTGAAATATTATTGAAAAAAATTATTTTCATAAAAGGTTCTGTAATTTTGTTCTGCTTGGCAGGCTTAGAAGGGCTTTACACTGAGAACAATGGGCTTCAAGACCTAGTAAATTTTGGTGAAAGAACACCTAATAATTTTATCTTGGTCTTAAACTGCTTTGCAAATAAGACAATACTTGCAGGAATATTTTCAAAATATGTTGTGAGACTGAAATGTTGTCTGTCCTTCATGAGGCTTTGATGACTTTTAACAGATCATCTTCAGTGTTTCTGCATATGAATTGCAATCAGATTTAATACTTAGCTATAGAAAATTAACTTTCTGAATATTGTGTGACATGGACAAGTGAGGGCTCCCCTTTGCCATGCTGCCACACTGCCACCCTTGACCTGTGCTCTCCCACCCCGTGTCTTTCAGGCTCATCTCCAGGCAGAAGGATGTCTTCCTACCAGCAGACCTGCAACTACAGCCGCCCCTCACCCTGTGAGGCGACCTGCCCACAGCCCTTCGCCAGCGCCTGCAGCCAGCCCTGTGTCACCTCCTGTGGGGACTCCCGTGCTGTGGTGTACCCCCCACCCGTGGTCATCACCTTCCCGGGCCCCATCCTCAGCTCCTGCCCTCAGGAGAGCATTGTGGGCAGCTCAGCCCCACTGGGGCTGGGCAGCTCCTTCAGCCTTGGAAGCTCCCAGGATGTCCAGAGAACCTCAGGGCCCAGGGTCGCCCCAGGTGGCAGGTACTCCTATACCTCCTACACCCGCAAGACGACGTACTGGCCCTCGAAGCCCCGCTGTGATGTCCCCTGCACTAAGACCTCACAGGGGGCACAGAAAACCTGCAGCCTCTGAGCCCTGCAGCAGGCATCCTCTGGGGCTGGCTGGCACTGCCGCCTCCCTGAGAAGCAAGTCCAGATGCTGTTCCCCTTCCTCTTAGACCAGCTACCTGCTAACATCCCAACTCTGCATTCAAGAGGACATTTGAAAAATAGAGAAAAGGCCTCACTTTGAGTTAAAGCGGCTTCCAGAAGATTAAACAGCACAGCATATTAGCTCACATATATACAAACCATTCTAGTTATGTGGACTGATGTTTCCTGACTTGTGAGGTATAATGGAAAAAGTCACAAAGAGCCTGTTTGCTCCTAGTACCTGCTCTGTTTCAGGCAGTCTGGGACTTTTTAAAAATACAAGCAGTGGAAAACCAAACCAGGAGGTCATCTATTATGAACCGCAGCCCCTGAAGAAGACAACCATGTCCTTTTGCTGCAAACCCTGCAAATACAACCTGTACTCTCTGGATTGTAATGCTCTGCTGCTGTGAAGTCCTTGTCCTGCTTTAATTAAAGCTTATATTGCACTGCAACGTTTGTCTTCTGATTTCCTTTTCCCATCAGACTATAACTATTGGACAGAGATGCTAAGATGATTCCTCATCTGAGACACAGGCTTCTTTGGATGTCGATCAACAGCAAAGGACAGGGTGTCCTGGGTGTTGGGGGCATGCTCCACTCACCCATGAGCTGTGAACATCCTCAAGGTCTTTTGTAAGGATTGCTGGTGGAAGAGGTACAACTCAAGTGCAATGCTAGTGTCTGGTGGTAGATGTTATCTTCACTCTCCCCTGCCTTAAAGTAGTTGCACTTAGTATCCACATTACGTTTTAAGGGTATTTGCTGCTCAGAGCCATTTGCCAGTGGCAGTCCTAGGTATAGATATAGGTTTCTGTCTCAGGAAGGGCCTGGTGAGTGCTCCTGCCAGCAGGTGGGCTCAAACAGCGTGGAAGCTGCAGTTTGCAGTACTCCGGGGGTATCTGGGGGGGCGGTTCTCTTGCTCTAAGAGCTGAAAGTGAAGGGCTGCAACTCTTCTCTCCAAGGTGCTGAGTACTTTTGGCCAGAGGAAAGCTGCTTTTTGGTGACTACCAGAGCCTTAGAGCATCATTTGCAAGAAAACAGGTAGCTCAGGACAAAATGAAGTCTTTGAGACTGAAGTGGAACAAACACTAGGTTGGTGCTATGCAATACGGCTTTTAATGTGTGAGAGAAGCAGAGCCAGCAGTTGCAATAATACAGGGAGTAAAGACAGACATTTCAGGAGTTTCAAGTATTAAAACCAAAGTTTTACAGTACAGAGTCATGCATTTGGTACAAGAAGTTCCGCTTTCCTTATTACAGCTGCAAATTTGAGTCATATGTCCTATTTTAGCCCTTTTACAATATACTCATTTTAAAGCAGATAATAGTAAGACAAATGAGGTTTCCATTATTCTTCTACTTTAGTGTTCTGGAAGACCACAAAACAGTATACCCATTCTTGGGCACATTAAATTAACTTCAAGGACATAGAGGACACCTCAAACAATACTTGCAGTGCACAGATATACATTGTTTTGTGTGTGTGTAGCTGAACATCCAGCCCATTGCCAAGGCCAGTGAGATAAATGCAGGGGTGGAAAGGTAGAAATGAAAAATGCCAAAAGCTTGAAGTGTTAAGTGGAAAACATGCTTATAGGTTGAGCTGGTTATATTTTCCAAATAAGAAGAAAATTTTCTTGAAAATGGAGCTTCAGGTTAATTAAAATTGTAAGTTAAATCCATCTACATGATGTGAAAATCACATAACAGTTTTGCAAAGGAAAGGTGGTTAAGAAGTGTTCTAAACTGTTTGACCCTTTTTTAAGACTAATCAATTTTAGTCACTGCTTTAAAATCTAAAGTGCTGTTTTGAAAGGGCTCAGATTTTAAAAGAATCATTTTTATGTTGTTTTCAAAGGGGATTTTTATCTTCTTCCTCTTTGAATAACTAGTTTTCTTCACTGAACTAAATCTTTTTTTATTTTTATTTGTGTGTGTGTGTGTTTGCCCAGCTCTCCCTCTAAGCCTGTTTTTTTGGACGCATCAGAGAGCACCCAGCTCCTGCTGGCTTCATTCAGAGCTGGGAGGTCTCAGCTCTGCTCAGATTCAGACCCAGTTTCTCATCCATAATTTTCTGCCACCCTGGTCGCTCCGTGCAGTGAACTTCTTCACTGTGTTTAGCATGGCCCCGAACTTCCTCGGCTGTAAGTGCTGTACCGGCGGTAGGAGTATGGGCTACAATACCCCCTGCCCAGTGATGGGAATGCAGAACTGTAAGACCTGCTGTAATTGCATGCACTCCCAGAGCCATACGCACCCCCAAAAAGAAGGGAGCCCCTTAAACCAACAGGATTTCCATAGCCCCTGTAACCAAGGTAGCCCCCAGCACCAAAGGGGACGCCGACGCCAAGAGGTCCAGTGCTGCCCACCACGCTTTCCTGCGGGCAGGAGCTGAGGATCGGCCCTGGGAAAGTCAGGACGACGGGTGGTGGGTACACAACTGCTCTGGAGTCATCGCAGGACGTCACGCACAGCTCGTTGCAAGCATTGGTCAGGGGCGGAGGGCAGCTCACCTCGCATGGGCTGCTGTATGGTACACAGGCATCTCCGCAGTAAGACATCGCTCTGTGAGGCAGGTGGGTCTGAAATGCAAGGGGAAATCAGAATAATGCCCCGTGCAGTGATGGCTGCTACACACCTGTCCCTTCATGCACTTGGGACAGAGGATGTATGGGCAGCACAAGTGGCAAAGAGGCTTTGGGAGCTGGGTGCTTTGCTGAGGTGTGTGAATACATTGCTTCTGTAAATAGCTAGCCTGAGGGAAACAACAAACATCAAGAAAGTCTCATCCCATTTTCAAGCTTAACTTGGATTTCTAACAATATTTGGAAACAGAAAGGTCATTTCAGGGCTCAGCAAAAGCTCCAGCTCTGAGCTCAACTGTCCAAGACTTCTGTGGTTGCACGTGGAGCCAGTGCAGCAGCAGGATCCTGCCCTCAGCAGCTCTCCCCATGGAGCCCTGTATTTATCAGGTGAGTTTCAGCATTCCTTGGGGCACTGTCTGCAGTGCATATCTTCTTGGCTTAAGGCATGGACTAAATACAGAATAAATGTTCCCACAAATGCTTGCAGTCAAGGAGCCCGTTACAGCAAATATTAGCACAAGTAACGTAACAGGTAAGTGACACCAGGCAGGGCCTGCAGATAAAACAGCTTGTCCTGTAGAGAAGGGGAGAGCTGCTGCTTGAGATCAGATCTGGAATCAGGCTAGCCTACTGCTTTCTCGCTTACACACTTATCCTAATTTCTTCTAACTTTCTGTTAGAAAAACAGCAACAACCACCACCCAATAACAAGAAAAACATTGCTGGACTTATTTTTCAGAACAAAGTCATGCCCTATCCTGAAAACTGAGGGCTTCTATGTGTTTCCACAGACCTAGACTTTAAATACACACAGGAGATTTGAATCTGTGAATGCTTGAAAGGAGAAAAAGGATTAAAATTTTAAACTTCAGTAGATATATATTGCATAATGAATATTTGATTAGATGAAAGTCTGGCTAAATAACCATCCTAAAATAATCTCCAGTATCAGTGTAATTCTATAGCAAGACAAAAAAAGGGAGAGAATTTAGACCCCATATGCTCAATATGTCTAAAATCCACATGGGACTCAAAGTCCCCCATTACCTCCCCAAATCTGTCACAGAGCCACAGTAGACTGCTTGCAGTCAAGACGTGGTTATAGCTGACAGCTCTGGCAATTCTGAGAGTCACAAAGCTTTGCACCAAAACAAAAAGTAAAGATGCCACAGTCAAAATAATAAGCCCAGACTTACTTGAGTTACTGAAGAGAGAAAGTTGAGAGAAGTAGGTAAACAGCCTTGACCTGGAAGTGCTTTTATACTTCCTCCAACTGCCTGGAGGCTAGAAGACCTATTTGTTGGCGATTATCTCATTTACTTGTAAATCAGATGATACCTGTGGATCATTCAACTGCTGTAATTATTCTGCTTAGGGTTAATTGTTAGACATTTCTGAGCCCCACACAGTGTGACGCCCATCTCAGAAGTGACTGAGGTTTCTTTATGATCACTAGTTATAGCTGAAAAATTTCTTTTCAAAGAAAGAGTGCAAAATCCCTGATTAGATTTTTGAAAAGCTTGGCTTGAATTCCTTGTTCAATGTGTTGAAGAAAACCAAATCCTCTGTCTGGAAGCAGAGCTGGAGACTAAATATATCTGTGGCCTCTCCATTTCTATGGAGAATCATAACTTCTTTACACAAGGAAATAACAAAGCCATCACTGGAGAAGTAGGGCTTGTATCATTTGTGCTAGATACATTTAATCAGGAAAACTTAATTTAGCACACTGCAAGGACAGTTTTCTATCTCTTTTGAAAGAAGAAAAGTCCACATTTTATGTAGGGTAATCCCCTTTGCTATCTTTTCAATTGGTAGAACAAATTTGTACCATGACCAGAAGGCTCATATACTTATGAACTCAGTTTCAGTATAGTGTGACCAAAATTTGTCTTTCATGGCAAAGCTGATAACCTTGACCTGCAGAGATATGAAGGGTCTGTTTAGGGGGATAAGATCATTTTTTAAAGTGAAACTATTACTCATTACCAAGACTTAAAACTGTAGCAACATGTCATTAATTTTATTATAGCACTGTATCTACACCACCTTAATCACACAGAGGTACTTTGAAGTCCTTTATTCTGTGGAAAAATTAGAACAACCCAGATAAGCATTGCTGAGAGCTTCCTCATAACCATCCTACATACTTTAAACATAATTTATGCCATAATGGACAGGGCTTAAATTGTCAAGAGTATAAACAAGCACGGAAGAGGAGTGAATTGCAGAAAGGCATGTATGTTTATACTGCTCAGCCTACATGAGGCACCCTCTCTTTTATCCCGCCGAGCTAGACGGCAAAATGCGTGCTCAGAAAGCTGCTTCACGCCAGTTGGGGTTGGCAGTGGCAGCTTGCAGCTGCTGTGGCAATGGACCTTGTCTGAAGGCCCACTTTATATTTTTATAAATGCAGAGCTTGTGTTCAGAGAAAGGAATGTCTCTGCCAAGATAATCGTGGCTATTGCAACCAAAGCCTCTGTCAGCGTCTGTCATTTTGGTGAACTGTGGGTTTGCCATTACATTTTATCCTTGTCCCATGGTATCTCAAGGGGACGCTACCTTCAGCCAAACCCAAAGCAGGTGAGGATGGGGAGGCACCGTACCCCATGCCAGGGGTGTTACCATCAACAGATACAGGCACCTACATTAACCAGATAGTACACTGGGCTCATTCCTATGGAATTCCTTAGGAACCACCTAAGAAATTAAAAGGGAAGTAACCAAATCATCCACCACAGCAGGCAGAGAGATCTCTGCAAGGGCAGAAGCTCAGAGGGGCCATGAGGCATTGATCTAAAACCTGCCAGGTTGTTTAAAAACTGCAGCCAGTGAAAAGAGGGAGGTTCCCCCAGAAACGCAGAAGAGCAGCTGGGGAGCGCTGACACCAACATTTCCTATTGTGTAGACCAAAGGGGGACTTCAGCTGGCTGGCTAAGCCCTAAGTGAGGTGTCTAAAGTGAGTTCCTCCTACGTTTTGTTTCTCTATGCATAGGACAAAAATTTTTTGGGACAGAATGTCAAGTTTCTCTGAGCCGGAATGACATGGCATCTTTGACACAGCTGACGCATTTCTGGGGGATCAGTAGAAAAATTCAGATTGGAACTTTTAGACTCGTGAATTTATGTAGTCTGTAAAGTCCAGTAACTGTTAGAAGCTTAGGTTATATTGGACACCCTCAAGGGACAAGTACTGCACAAACTCAGGTCATGAGACATTATGAGTTTACCATATAAGTATAAAATAATAGCATTCAAAATTGCAGGGGACAGCTTTATAGTGCTAGTAGTGGTACTTCTATTTAACAATTAATAGGTGCAAGAACAGTAGTGACTATTAAGGAACAATGCTCATGCTAATTGTTTTAAAGCTGACTTTAACAGCTTTACCTGCACCTTTGCTAACATTTACCCTCAGCAGTCCCACTTCCTCTGGTCAGCACTTTGGTCTCCAGCACCTGTGAGTCATCAGCAATAACAAACAAATAATTTATAGCATCAAAATATGACTTTAGGGATGAGTTCTCTGGGTGAGTTCAGAGCTCCTGTAGCTTTGATGATGGTTTGCTGACCAGGGAAATCTGGACTTGTTTTACTTATTTATTTATTTATTTTAATGGGGAATGTAGGCATTGTCCTGTCAGATCAGACCAGATCTTCCCCTGCAAGCCTTGGTAAGGACAGGATAGATGCAGCAGTGCACAGTGCCTGCCTCAGGACCCCAGGAGTGCCCTGGCACACACCCATAGCTCAGGTTAGATGCTGCAAGGCTGCCCAGCAAAAAAAAAACAAAAAAACAAAAAAACAAAAAAACAAAACAAAACAAAAAAAAACTTATAAAGAAAGCCTACAATCCAGAAGTGATGAACTGTATAATACCACATGTTTTGGAGCTATTGCCTCCAAACACCCATCAATTAGACCCGATAAAAATCACCACTGGGATGGATCCCAAGCTGTCATTATGGAAATCCTTCACCTCTAACCATCTCACAGGTTCTTCCCATTCATCACCCTATTCTCAGGAAGCTAAATAGACTTCCCAGCCCAGCTTAAGGCTTCAGGAATGCCGCACGATCAAAGTAGTGAGTGTGCTTGTGCAACCCTTCTCTAAATGCTAAACACAGGTGATGTGCATTGGAGCATCCTCCAGGCAGCAGCTATGTGCAATGCAGCCATCTCCATGACAGCAGAGGCTCCCTGCCATAGCCATGCTCTCAGCTTAGTCTATGGGGCTTCCAAAAAAAAAGTTTAAAAATTAAATAAACTTTTGGTTTAACCAACATACTGGGACTAAGGCTGTCAGTCAAAACCTGCTTGGGGAAATAATACCAGTGTTATGTTTCAGAGAGGAATAATTACTCAAAAGTGGGGCGTCTCGCTCCAGCAGTTACCAGGATGCTAATAAGCCTGGGCATCACTGTGGTCAGAAAGCCATCTTTAACATCACCTGAAAGTCCTGTTCTGAGCAAGCCCAAGACTTTCCCAGGCTGTTGCTCCAGGGATCTCCACAGTGACTCAACATAATCTAGAGATCATTTTGAAACACTGGCAGTGAGCAGGTCAACAAAGAAAAAAAACATGAGCAGATTAAGTACAGAAACACAAATATGGTGAGTAGTGATGAGTAATTTTGGGGCACAGAGCTGTGTCCTGACCTTTTCCAATGAAGCACAGCCACCATCACCAAGAGTTTTGTCGCCAGCCTGGTTTTGCTATATTAATTACACCATGTCTTTTTCTCTGTCCACAAATAGTCTTTGGACTGCATTTATGTGCCATGTTGTGGTCAGATTTCAGTTTGGATACTGCTCAGCTCCAGATGTGAGCATTTGAAAGAATATTTTGAATGTAGGTCTCTCTAGCTCTCTTATTTGGAATATATCTGTTGCTTATGCCACCTAGAGTGTGGTGATTGATTTTTGGAGGCTGGCATAGCAGTGTTGCAGGGAGGGAATTTGAATTTGCATGGGAGGATCTACCTCTTACGCATTACCTTTGCGAAAGAATATCTTTTGGTTCATTAGCATGTTTTACTGACTCAAGTTTTGGAAACTATTACCTTGAAGATTTGCAGGGGTGATTCATGTGCATTGATTAAATCTTGATGAGGGATATGGCACTGCGAGCATTGTGCTTGCCCAAATGTGTGATGAAACGTTCCTAACTGCTCTGAAAATGCTGCTTGCTCATAATGCAATAATTGCTGATACTTGTCAATCTTTTTAATACAGTATTGGCCTTTGTACCTTTGTATTGTATTCTAACATAGCTGTTCTAAAGAATAACCGTAAGTAGCCAAGTGCATGGCTCAGGGCCAGGTAGCTCTGAAGGGAGTGACACAAAAGTGAAGGCTTCTGAACTCACCCCAAAGGGGCTTTTTTGCCCTTCACTGGTCCATGAGGACCAGACTTTCCAGAGGTTTTATATTTAATATGCTGTTCTGAAGATTTGCCACTTACCAGTGTCCCTTCCTCACCTGCAAATATTCCCCGGAACCATCTTTCTTCTCCTCCTTGTCTAGCTTTCTTTCCTTGCTACCATGGTGAAATCTGTCTTACTTCATTTATATCAGAGCAACCACACACCAGAAATCAGCTGTGGTGTTGAGGAAATACTACAGTTTATGTTAGACATGTCAAAAGATAGCAACAGCTGAGTCTCATCCAAGCTTCTCCATGGAAGCAATTAATTTAGCTTTAAGGAAGCAATTATCTTTTCTGTAAAAAGTGACGTAATAACTATTCTCTTTCCATAAAAACATTAGCAATGGCATAAAGTTGTGAAAGGTAAAACAGCAGGGAAAGTGATCTGTCTCACGATGTAAACAGAAGAGATCAAGGGAAGGAACTGGTGTGGGCTTTTCACCAGGCTAATTTTTACAAAAGGCAGCAGCGAAGGTTTTGCAGAGACTGTGGACTTGCAGCAGCTCTCCTGGGCATGCAGTTGGCGCCAAGGACTCTGGATGTGAACCTAGACCATATTCATAGCTGGTTCACATGAGCTTGGTGTGGGCTTGGCTCCTTGACTTGCAGGTGGGCTTGTGCTCCTGGACATGCTTGGAGCATGCACCTCAAATTCACCCCAGGGCCCGAGTCAGAGCAAGCAGATGCCACAGGAGGGCAGCAGCTCCAACACGGAGCTGGGCACCCAGACCTGCATTTCAGCCAGGTCCTGCTGCCCCACCGGCCTCTGGCCCCACAGGAGACACCAGCCTGCCCCAGAGCATGTCCACAAAGGCTGGCAAGGGAGATGGAGATGAGGAGGAGCTTCCGAATCTAGTGATGGAGAAGTTTTCAACTAATTGTCCCATCAGACTATTTCACCTATAGGAAGAAGATATGTTCCTGGCTCGTGCCAAGCATCTGCATTAGTAGCTTCAGTGTTTTGTCTTAGGAGCTGGCTTATTGCTCTGATTTTCCTGTTCTCCTATGCTTCCCTATCTTCCCTAACATCATATTTGTTTAATCTCTGGAAATAAGCTGGGTTTGTGGTGGGGAGTTGGGGGGAGAATGTTGCTAATTGCAAATGCACAGCATTAAGTACTTGTAGCCTGTGAGCTTGGGGCTTAACAGGATTTCAGTCTTAGAGGCTTCGTTAACAAAAACACTTAGGCTGCTGAGGTATTAGCCCTTGAAGTAGCAAAGTGTACTTAGAGGGATAAAACCAGCTTTGTGGTTTTGTTTGTTTAAAGTGTTAAAAAAAAAAATGATATTTAAAAAAAATTTGATCACCTAGACAGTGTGCTTGTATTTCTGGAATTATTCAGCTAAGGGATGTATTTCATGAGCCCCTCTGTTAAACTTGAGATGACTGGAAACAGCCATGTATCTTGATCAGTGACATGAAAGTTACCATCATAAAACAAAAGAAAAGCAACTTTACATTGAAAAACAACAGTTTACTAGGAAAAAATATATATATATCCTGAGTAAATATGGAGATAAATGCCTTTGAAATCATAACCTTTTTTTTCCAAATCAGAGTTATTACAGAGTCTTGGGGAATGTAACCCAAGTAATATACTATTAACGTTATATTAACATACCACTTTACATGTGTAATACATCAGTACGTGCTTGTGAAGCACCCTGATGGCCCTTTGTTCTGCGGAAGTCTTGGGATGTTTCTGGGTGGGTATAATTGCCAGAATGACATGGTATTTCCTAGGCACAGAAAGACCATGACTTAAATAA
Organism: Heteronetta atricapilla; assembly: GCA_011075105.1. Taxonomy (NCBI): domain Eukaryota; kingdom Metazoa; phylum Chordata; class Aves; order Anseriformes; family Anatidae; genus Heteronetta; species Heteronetta atricapilla. Next base: position 1,883,716 of record CM021755.1, on the reverse strand, counting down.
GCCAACACACATATGTAGCCATTAGAGAAGAAGGAAATGAACATGATCTTTAGAAGAAAAGCAGCATGTGAAGTTGCTTGGCGTGAGCAGGACCCACCTGACATCCCAAACAGCGTCTGCCCAGAGGGACCCACTGCTGGCACCAGCCGGGCAGACATAAGTACCTGGGTCTTTGACCAGGACACCCAGGAACAAGTAAGAAACTGGTGCTCCAGGTCCCCAAATGGCTGCTAATACTTATGCATGAAGAGGAGTTCTGTGCATAAGCAGGCTGGAAAAGTTTTAATGCAGAAATATGAAGAATAATTGCAACCTGTCTCAGTATTGTTTGTTCATAGAAGACTTCCAAATAGGACTGGACACGTGTGAGAACATGACATTCTTTAAAAAAATGTACATTTTGCTATAATCTTGAGGTATATACCTTAGAAAATACAGATCTACATTTCTCTAGAACTTGTGCTTACCTTTTTCCAGGCTGCAGCCTGGATTTTGCAGCAGACATCCCATTTTTGCACTGGTGCCTGCACTGCAAAATGAAATCCTCAATTTTCCATGGGCATCAAGTTTTGAGTGGCTTAGGAAGAGTCTTGAGGCCAGCCTCTGTTCCCCTATATAAGGCTGAGTGTCGCCAAGAGAGCATTGCAAATAAGTAGCAGAGGAAAAAGGAGATTCAGAAGGCCAGTGGTTTGATGCAGCAGCCTTTTAATGTAAATGTGAAGTGGAGTAAACATTTGCAGAAAGAATAATGCAGGCTAAAAGGAGTATATTTCTAGAGACAAGAAAAGCTAAAACCAGTCACCCATTCCAGTGTGACACATTTCGTTGAGATGTTCACTTTCCTGAGATTCCTGTTGAGTCTGACATTTAAATCCCTTTGTGTGCTTTAATTTTTCATTTTAATTTTTTATATCATGGTCAAAGTCAAACTGGGTAGAGAAAGTTAAAAGCGCAGATGTAAGATGCAAAGCCACAAGGATAAAGAGAGCACTAATCTAAGCTAAAGCACTATGTGGGAATTAGAAGTAGGGTCCTGATTTTCAGAGTCCTTCCCTCTACAGTAGGAAGAACCCTGAAAGCCATGCCTGTAAATCATGCGCCATATCCTTTCACTTCTTTGCTTGTTCTTTTCCTGTGATTATACTCTGCTTTTGGCTGATCAGAGCTTCTTGCAGAAGCCCCTCTGGCAAGGATGCTTCCAGCGGGTGGAATAGGTGTAGGAGCACTCTGGTACGCACTGGGGCACGCAGGGGGGCTCACATGGGGGTGGGCATGGGGGCGGGCACGGGGGTGGGCACGGGGGTGCACACTGGGGCACGCACTGGGGCACGCACTGGGGCACGCACTGGGGCTCACACTTCGTCACAAGCTTCGGGGCACACGGCTCGGTGCAGGGCAGCAAGCACTCAGCACCCTTCTGCGTTGAACCAATGGGTACGCCCGACTCGATGACCGTGGCCAGCTCGGCTGATTCCGTGGAGCCCACGACGGTCTCCTGCGGGTAAGTGGTGAGGATGGGTCCTGGGAAGGTGACGACCACAGGAGGAGGGTAGATGATGACGCGGGAGTCAGGGCAGGCGACAACGCAGGGCTCATTGCAGGCGGCGGCGCGGGGCTCGGGGCATTTCACATTGCACGGAGCAGCGCATGGCTCAGCACACACAGTTTTCTCACAGGACATCGTTTAGCCGTGCTGTAGGCCTGCAAAAAAAGGAGCAAATATAAACCCCAGGAGCCGGTAGGACAGGATCAATGCTGGGGCCAAGCTAATGTGAGCCTTGAAGAGACATCAGGTGGTAGATGAGTTAATAGCCATCCTGTTCTGCTTTGCTTTGCTCTTCCCTGTGTGCCCTCTCAAAGCCGAATTCCTTCTCACAGATGCCAGAAACCTCTTCAAGGCTGCTGCTTAAATAACATAGATATGTAACATCTGCTCTCCTATGTAAATTGGACTCCAGAGGCTAAATTCACAGTAAAATTAGGGTAACACCACACCAAGCACTGAAGAAATGGAAAACAGGTGACAAGTTTTACTGTGCCAAATTGGCATATTCTCTGGACTACGAAGACAAAAGGCAGAGAGGTGTAAAATCCCGATCTTATATGTAAAGGTGTCAGTCCTATAAAGAATGAGGATGTTTTCAGTGGAGTTAGTTTGTAACAGGTGGCTTCTATTCAGTATATTTAACATCAAGCTCACTTGGAAAATTAAACAAATATAATACTTTTGCAAGAGCACAAGGGGAAAGCTGAAGCCTAGCAAAAACTTGAATGAAGGTCTCCTGAATTTAAATATCAGAGGGAGTGAAACTATTCAAAAACTTGAGCTGGCTTTTTTTAAAATAAAAGATAAAAAATAAAATTAAAAAAAATTGAAGGGTTGGGTGGTAATTTGGAAAATATAATAAAACTACATTTTGAGATGTGATTTCAAACTTATCCAAACTCCAAATCAACCAGCCAAATGAAGGAGCTAGACTATCTGTTGTCTGAGATTGAATGGAATACTTTGGTTTTAGCCAAAGAGATTACTTATTTTTTTGTCTAGTTGAGAAGCATATTAGAAAAGCCTGGGTGGAGCTCAGTTTGACTCAAGCTCTTTTTCTTGAATTAGTTTATTTTGTCATTGGTTTTTTTTAGACACAATGCCAAAATACACATTATTCACCTAAACTTCTCCTGACCCTTAAACCCTAATCCACACATTATCTCCAGGTTCCCACCCTTTCATGCTAATTCATCTATTAATTCAGTTGACCTGCAACAATCTCAGCAGAATGAAAGCCAGAGAAAATGAATGGCTAAGAAATCAACCCAAACACAAACATACAGTACAAAACATTTATACTGGATAATATATTCTTTCACAGCCTGTTGAGTGTTTTGCATAAGAGCACTGCTTTGCATAAATAGAACAAAACCACCCAAAGCAACTTCCCAAAGAATATGCACCTTAAGCAGACATTCTCCATTTCTTCTGCATAGGTGCACTGACAGACAATTTGTCAATGCCAAGACATTGTCCTGGGCCATTCAGACTGGCAGCAAGTGCACAAGAGGGTCTCAGATAGGGTATTTCCAGTTTGACTGGGCACCCTGCAGGGCCATATCCACAGACACTTCATGTCCCAATGGCTGGCTCAAGGCTGATGGGTGACTGCAGTTTTCGCACCGTCTCAATATTTGTATTGCCTGTCTCAATATATACTCTACATATCTCCATCCAAAATTAGATACAAATCAGAAGCCACAAGGTCTGAACAATGCTGCCAGAGGTGTACTGCTTGCTAAGATACTCTAAGGCTCCCTAAAGCATTAATACTCCATATAACAAAAGAAGAAGGTGTCTTTAATATTACCCAGATTTCAAATATAATTTTAAACTCCAGTCCATCAGTGCCTTCAAATTAATAAGCAAATGACTCTTCCATGAAAATTAATTCCTGACAATAGTATAGAAACACAAAATATTAATCAAAAATTCCGCCCTGAAATAAACCCAGACATTTCAAAACTGGTAATCCTCCTTTTTTCATTTCTTTTTCTTTTGTTTCTCTTTAGGAAGAAGAAATTATATCAGAATCCAACTTACTCAGTTCACCGTGGAGAAGCGAAGAGAACCTGCTGGAAGGTTTCTGAATCATGAATGGTTTTATATACCTTCCCAGACCACCAGGCTGATGCAAGAAAATAACGTCATATTTGTGCATTAGGTTCCATTACTCCCCAAACAAAATTTGACGTGTAATTACAGTAATTGTTTTGCTTACTGTTTGTGTTGATTATCCTATTCTCACCAGCATGTGACTTGAACAGTCCCATCCCCGGATTCCTTTCATTTCAGGGTTTTAAGCATCAAACCCATTCTTGCAGCCCTGAGAGTGTGAAGACAGCCTGCAGGACTAAAGTCAGGATTGTGTGGGAGCCTTGGCCATGCTGCCAGGCTCAGAGGCTCTGTGGAACTCATCCTTGCTGTTCCTTAGAAAACAGGGGTTTGTTTTCCTTCCTTAACATCCTGACCTCCAAGAATGCATAAGAGCCTAACCTAATATTAGTAGTAAGTGTGCTCGCTAGTTTAAAGCTTGTTAGGACATGTTTACAGAAACTGTAGTCACTGCATGACTGTAGTGTCAGGATTGTCTTGGAGAGACACTCCTAGCAGGGCCAAGCATTGTCTGTGGTGCCCTGGCTCCTCACTTGATGTCCGAGTCTCTTCCAAGCATGGATATTTTACTGTGCAAAGGCTTGGCATGGCAGCCTCAGCCCCATTTCAGCATGACAGGTGTCCTCATCTTCAACAAGATCTCTGACCAAGCCCAAGAAGGAACATGAAGGGAGAAAGCTCCTTTTGGTTAAAGTGGGTTGGTGAGAGGGATCTAGGAATTGCTCGGTCTGGTTTGGATTAAGTCACCGTCCCTCCTGTCCCTTCCACTGTGGTTACGGTCACAGTTGCAACAGAAAAATGAATGAGCATGGAGAGTTGAGCTGTGGGAAGACCAAGGCAAGCGAGCAATGCTCTGGCAAAGCTGGTAATTCCCCAGTTAACATGCAGGTGGGCCAGGGAAAAGAGGAGCAGCTGATTTAGTTAAGATCACTCAGGAAAGCTTTGGCAATGTGGAGGTCTAAGACTTGCCAATCTGTGCCCAACTTGACCAGCTGTGATGAACAGCATCTCATGCCATGTTTGAAGCAGAGACCCAGCCCCCTTGGATGACATAGTACCATTGAAATCACTAAATATGCCCCGATTTGGAAAGGTGAATATTTGGCCAACTTGTTTTAAACAGTATGATTAGGCTAACAAATGCAGAGCTGGCTTTTAATCAAAAAAGAGAGAGATCCAAATTCCCAAGGTGTTTATCATTGCCTGATTCAGAGAATCACGTGGGTGGCCCTGACATATATATTTTAAAGTGACGCTATGATTCAATACTGTGGAGTTTAATACTGGCAGCCTGTTATTAACATCATAACACCTCAATACTTTGCATGTATAAAACGTCAGTGGGTGTTTGCAAAACTATCTGAAAGCATTTCCTCAGAACATTTCCAGTAAGTGTACTTGCCTAGAGGAGCCTCTGAAATCCCTTTGCTTCCAAGAGATAATTGATAGCACAGAAGTTACATCAATAGCAAACAAAAATGCATATGTATGAGAAGGAGGGAGGGGAAAGGAACCCAGAAACTCTTCAGTATGTGCATGTACCCTCTGCGCTCACAGATCCCAAGATCATGGTGACAACTAGAATTATTATTGCCCAGCCAGTGCTGCAGATGTAAATTTCACCCTCTTTTCTGGAGCTGTGTGAGGGAGATGAGAAAGGATTTTAATAGTGTCTGCCAGGTGCTGTTGTTATGGGCACAGCCCCACACATCAGTCTCTGGCAGCTTTGGAGGAGCAGAGTGCCTGGCATTCAGCTCCAGCTCCTTCCAGCAGCACCGACCCTGCCAGCAATCCTCCTGCACCCTTGCTAATGCTCAGCTCGCATGGCAGCCTCCTCCCACAACTTTTACCTGCATCTGGCAGCCTCAGAGGCACCTCCAGCTTCAGCCACCCATCCTTTGCCACGTTTCTGACTTGGGCACTTTTCTTGCAAAGCCAGTGGCAGGAGCAGGGCTGCAGGAGGAACTGCTCTCAGTTCGCCCAGCATCAGCTCATGATGTGGGAGCAGCTCCAGAGGGAGCCTTTGAGCCCAACTCTTGTATCCATGCATGCATGTATTCCCTTAGGTATATTTATTTATTTACATATATGAAGTCAGTGATGAGGAAGTAGTTGTACAGTCACTGTTGGCAAAGGGGTAACTGGAAAGTAACTAGTGAAGTAACAAAAGCTGTTGTGAACAGGAAAATTAAATGAATGGGAATTGTTTGAGAAGAACATTGTTCAGAAACAGTGCTGAGCACTGAGCTCAAAGAAGAGAAATCATTCAGGAAAAACTGGAATTATAGGAAAGAGCTGTGGAAGAAGACTGGTGAAGTAGCTCATCTCGTACTTTTCCCTGAATTATTCCTGGAAAAGGTTCTCTAAGCTGTTCTTAAAAGTATGCCAGCACAGGGATGCCACTGTCTCATTTCTTAATCTGTCAGCACCTAGCTTCTCCAGCAACTGGAAGGGGCTGGTTTTTTCCACCTAAAACTAATCTCAGTAGTCTTTGTTGGAATGTAAAGTGATGAATTCATCTCTTATTATCCCATTGGATATTAAGGAGTCTTTACTGCCATTCTTCTTAAAGCAATATATTACAATTTTAAATACTTTAATGTGAACTTCTCTAAAATAAACAAATCAAATGTGCTGGTTAGTTTCTGTGAAATAAGACCAAGAGCTTTGAATAAATACATGTAACTGCAAGGGGGAGATTTCTCCAATAAGACAACTGTAATTAGAGAAGGAAGAATATGCAAACATTTCACTATAATTATGATTAACCATTGAAATAACTTGGTAGAGATGAATGATTACCAATTGACTTTAAATCGGAAATGGGTGTTGTGCGTATGCATGTGATCGTTTAAAGAGAAATTACGGAATAAAGACAAAGTTGTGGGTAATATTTTCTGATTCATATTGTCCAGAAGATTCCTTCTGGCCAAAAAATATTATTCAGCCATAGACCTGAAATTGCATTTTTTTGTTCTTGTTTTTGTTGTGAATTAAGGTACAAGGTGTCACCAACATCCTCTCTTAAAACTTGTGACTTCCATGTTTTCATTCAAATTCAGAGTAGCACAGATATCTGAGAAAGAAAAACTTCTGTGCACAGAAACCAGGAGGAAAGAAGGCATTACAAGATTTCTGATTTTTTTTTTTAATCAAAAGCTATGTAAGTATTTAATAAACTTTATGGTTATGTCTATATTGACATTATAAATTTGTCTACAGTCTTCAAGTCTATGTGTCTACTAGCTTTCAGCTAGTTAGTGTACCCACTTTGGGCAGTATGGTATGGAATTGAAAGAGTTTCTTCCCATTGCCTTAAGACTTGGGTAGAAATATATGATTGATTCCCTTTCCTCTTGCATCACTGGACAGGTGATGACTGTGTGGAATCACTGCTTTTGTCTCGCTTTTCTCTCCATTGCCTTTTCCAAACATTCAGAGGTATGGAAGAGATCACAGCAAATCTCATTTATTATTCTTGCATTCCAGTCTTTGTCTTTTCACTTATTCACATACAGGTCTTATGAAGCACATACATGTGCTTCATGTTAGTCAGCAGAGAAGTATGACCAAATTCATAAGGATGATTTCATTATTACAGGATAGTATCTTCCCGGGAATTCAGTGGAGCAGGGAACGCTTGTCAAGCTAGAGCTCAAGGGCATAAGTGTACACAAATCCAAATATTCAGTGTTCTAATATAAAAAACAGAGCCCTTCACATGGAAGAATTATTATATTACAATTAATTTAAACTGTCATTGGAGGTTTCTGTTTGCAAGAGGAACGTGTCTGCCACTAGACCATATTTCTAGGAAGGCATCAGCTAATTTAACTTTTTGATTCTATGACAGGTGACTACCACAAATGCTAAAGGATATGATGTGAGATATAGCTTGCTCCCCATCAATCACAACATAATGGCATAATAAAGCAGACTCATTCTCCTTCAGGACACTTAGGTTTCTCAGGGATACTGCTGAATTACCTTCAAAATTGCTTGAAAATATGGATTGAAAGAAATAAAAAAAGGCCTGAATTAGAATGCAATATAATTTTAATGACAGGGAAGTACAGACATGTTGGGTGAAGTCATACATAGTACAGAGAACATTTCCATGTGAGGTCAGCATGGGCCAGGGGTGCTGGAGCGGTAGACGTTTCCTCTTCAGAAGTTAGTTACCAGAGCTACAGCTTCCTGAGACAGACCTCCTGTAACCATAGGAGCTGCCGGCACCCTGACAGCTTCCAGTGCCAAAGGAGCGTCCTCCTCCATAGGAGCCCCCGCCGTAGGAGCTGCTTCCTCCATAGGAGCTTCCAATGCCTCCTCCATAGGAGCTTCCAATGCCTCCTCCAGAGGAGCCTCCCATGCCTCCATAGCAGGTCCTGGAGCTGAAGGATCTTCTGCCTCTGAATGAACCCCCAGAGCCAAATGACCTACCACCTCCGTATGAGCCCCCCATTCCTAGGGAACTGCCTCCTCCGTACAAGCCCCCCATCCCCAGGGAACTGCCTCCTCCATATGAAGCTCCCATCCCAAATGAGCTGCTTCCACCATATGAGCCTCCCATCCCAAATGAGCTGCTTCCACCATAAGAACCCCCAACATTAAATGAGCCCCCGGATTCAGCAGGGCCCAGTGATCCTGAATACCCCCTGCCAATGGGTATTGGGAACGAGGTGCCCACAAAGCTCTCTTGTGGGCAGGAGCTGAGGATGGGGCCTGGGAAGTGGATAACAACGGGTGGGGGGTAGACCACGGCGCGGGAGTCCCCACAGGAGGTGACACAGGGCTGGCTGTAGGCGTCAGCGTAGGGCTGTGGGCAGGTCACTTCGCAGGGGGAAGAGCATCCACTGCTCACGAGCTGTGATCCTGAATACATCTTTTGTGGTGTAGATAAACCTGCAGCACAGGTTAAGGAGTTAAAATAACATGCACACACAGCTCTGTGCCTTTATGCAACCTCCATGATGACCCAAAATACATGTTTCCTGGTAGAATAAATTGTTCTCTTATAGTATGAAACTTACTCTTGTTACCTGTCTTTTATCTAGTCTGAAATTATTGTTCAGTATGGTTAAATCTAAATAATACAGAGCCAAAGAGAACTTCTCTTGCAGTCCATTGTAGCTTACACAAAAGAATATATCTTTCTAAGCACCTTCCTCCTGCCTTTCTTCTGAACTAGTGTTTGCTCTGGTTAGTATTCCACCACTAGTTCTGTTAAGGACAAATTTCTGCTTGATGTCAACTAATGGGTTCTTTTGGAAACAAGTTTGACAGACCATGTATTTATAAGCAGAAGTCAACTGCATTTCTTGCTGCTGTTTATATACACATATATTCTAATAACTGGCAAGCTGGAAGTTTTAACCTCCTTACCAAATTAAAAGGATTTATTTGACCCCTTCCCTTTGTGGCTTGGAAGAACACATTTTAAGACCTTTACCTACCAATGGCTACAGCTAAATAGCTACAAAAGACCTTACATTTTACAAATCTGACATTGCTGAGCATCACAGAGTACTGACATACAAGTCATTCCCCCATTAAGCATTGATAGCAACATCTCAGTAACTATAAAGGAACTTCAGAAAGAGTACTTACCAGGTTCACAGAGAAAATCAGATGAGGTGAAGTCGTTGGTGAACCTGGAAGAAATGCAGGGCTTTATATACCCCTTCAGACTGCTGCCAGGATATGCAACATGCTTCTGCACATGGGGCATAATAGTTAGCCAGCAAAACTTTTTTGCTGTATAAGCTACTTCTAATTGTAATAATTGTTTTGATAACTGATAATGGCTAGTAAATCAGCCCCACATCATACTATATGTGCAACACACCCTTTGTCTTACTTTAATCCTTAAATAGTTTTTATATTCATTTTATGACTAGTGCCATCTTCTGACCTCATTTGAATTGCAATGAATTTGAATTGCAGTGAATTGAGCTCTGTTTGCTTAGCAAGATAAGACATCAGTCTTTCTCTTAAGCAAGAGAAATATACCAGTTTGGCTTTGTCTGGAGAAACATTTTCTGTTTTGCAGAAGATTCTGTTTAAATTTAAAATTTCACAGACTTGGGAGAGTTGCAAATTTCATTTTTCCAGCTCCTCAGATGGGGCAGGTTGTTTCTCCTGTCTGTTTAACAACCACCCAGATAATTGCTTATTGAGATGCTTAATCAAATGGGCAGTATTATCCAATTAAGTACAAGGAGACATTGTGTGAGAACACATAGAATTTTATTGTCATCCTTCTCCATTAGTCACCCTGCAGGATAGCTGTGGTAGCCTAGAAAGATGCCCTCCTGTTGTCCGGGAGGCATCTTTTGAGAAAAAATAAAGACTTTTTGGACACAGAAAGGATGCATGTAGAGTGTGTCTGAAGACAACTTAAATTAAAATGAAATATTAATATTTTAAGCATGGGAAAGGCTCCTTTTATTTTTATTTGTTTTTCCAGGAATGCTGGTGTGGTATTCCTGGAATAGTACTTGAAAATCACATGTGTTAGTAGACAGAGATACAACAACATAAACAGGAGGAGATCTCTCCAATAAAAAAATTCCTTTACCAATAACCAGAAACACAGAGAGAACATTAGTTGTGATCAACCTTATTGTGGGGTTGAAACAAGTGTCACGTGGATACACGCCGGCAATATCAAACATCCAACTTAAGTGTTTTGTTTCTAAGCCGAAGTAATCCAAAGTAATTGTAGATTTTGACTCTCAGTCACAGACTACAGTCTTTCTGAAACTAACTGGTTGGATTTCCAGCCTGTTCCACTTGTCACGCTATGTTTAATGCTTCCATCACAGGTTTCTGGGGTTTTCAAACACCATTAGAAAACAGAGGACATGGAGCTTATATGGTTAAAACCTTGCATCAGAGTGCGAACGAGTTCTGTCAAGCATCAGTGGGCAGCTCTTGATTTGACGTTTTTGCTAGTCAGCAGTTCTTCGTTAACTCCTCAGTTAGTGTCAATCTTTCTAGAGTTGAGAAATACCAATTTACATGAAGGACCCTGGGTGCTGCCTTTTGCTTCTACCTGTTTTTCAGAATCATTGGTGAGTGGTAACATTCTGTTAACCACCCAAACATTTGCAATCCTGACTTTGAAAGAGAAAAATGTAATACCATGTATAAAAGCAGTTTTTCAGCCCCATATAATCCTTACATGCACTTAGACTTCTTCCCATTTCAACTCCAGCTGGGGCCAGGGACAATATAAGTTGAATTTGTTGTGGTCAGAGGCTAAAATAAAACATATATATGCTTGTATAATGCTTGTAACGTGACTTGGAGTGGAGAATAAAGCTGTGATCACATCAATTAAGTGAATAATTAGAACAATTAATGAAATAATCCATACAGCAAAACACAGTTTGGCAATACGTATGAAGCTCTTGCACAAAGCGTGGCTCACATCCTACTGGTGGTCTGAAAAGGTATATAAAGGCTCTCTGAACACTTCAGTCTCATCAGCCGCCCTTTATCCTCAACACTTCTCCAGACCTGGTAAGTAGGATCTGCTTCATTCTCTATATGAAGTGTTAGGAAGATATTTTCTTCATTTAACTGAGGACACTCTTCTGTAGATAGTAGGATGCTAAGCAATGTCATTTGCCTTTTGTTGTACTCTAATTTTTATAGTCATTTTGATGTATATCTTTATAGACAAAGACAATTAATTATAAGACTGAATTCTCCCAGGCATAAGGATCAATTCGATATTGTCAGTTAGCTCCAGAGCTCTGTATGACGATCCAATGAAATCTACTGCATGAGCTGCATCCAAAGGCACATAGAGTGTGGCTCTGCTCTCCATGATTATCAGTATTTCTACAGCAGCAGAAAGTAAGCTTGGAAGGACTATGTGTTCATTCATGCATGCTCAGAAAAATGTGTAATGGAGATGAGCCTGCATCTTTCTAAACTCTTTTCTCTCACTCTTTTTCTGTGCTCATGTAAGATCTCAGGTCCGCAAGCTTTTTTCCCTCCAGCTTCTAAGCACTGTTCTTATGCTTTATGTCCTGCTGCAGGTTTATCTGCACCACAAAAGATGTATTCAGGATCACAGCTCATGAGCAGTGGATGTTCCTCACCCTGTGAGGTGACCTGCCCACAGCCCTACGCCGATGTCTACAGCCAGCCCTGTGTGACCTCCTGTGGGGACTCTCGCGCCGTGGTCTACCCCCCACCCGTTGTTGTCCACTTCCCAGGCCCCATCCTCAGCTCCTGCCCACAGGAGAGCTTTGTGGGCACCTCGTTCCCAATACCCATTGGCAGGGGGTATTCAGGATCACTGGGCCCTGCTGAATCCGGGGGCTCATTTAATGTTGGGGGTTCTTATGGTGGAAGCAGCTCATTTGGGATGGGAGGCTCATATGGTGGAAGCAGCTCATTTGGGATGGGAGGCTCATATGGAGGAGGCAGTTCCCTGGGGATGGGGGGCTTGTACGGAGGAGGCAGTTCCCTAGGAATGGGGGGCTCATACGGAGGTGGTAGGTCATTTGGCTCTGGGGGTTCGTTCAGAGGCGGAAGATCCTTCAGCTCCAGGACCTGCTACGGAGGCATGGGAGGCTCCTATGGAGGAGGCATGGGAGGCTCCTATGGAGGAGGCATTGGAAGTTCCTATGGAGGAGGCAGCTCCTACGGCGGGGGCTCCTATGGAGGAGGACGCTCCTTTGGCACTGGAAGCTGTCAGGGTGCCGGCAGCTCCTATGGTTACAGGAGGTCTGTCTCAGGAAGCTGTAGCTCTGGTAACTAACTTCTGAAGAGGAAACGTCTCCCACTCTCGTAGTCCTGTCCTGTGCTGACCTTGCAAGGGAAACTGCAGCCTGGTGATACCAAGTGCTAGTCTTTGCTGGCACATGTGGAGCTGCAGCCCTGCCCAAAGCCCTGAGAAATGTACTTTGTGCTGTGTGTGACTGTTTTCACGAAATGCATGCTGTATTTCCCTGTCATTAAAACTATGTTGCATCACTATGTTCGCCTGAAGTTTTCATTTTCACCTTTTCACCTAGAAGCCTCTTTGATTATGAAACACATTGCCACACAGCTCATTGACAGTTGAGAAGTTTTTTCCTCAAATCTTTAAGAGGAAAAAAAAACTTTTTTTGGTCTCTCACCAGAGAATCTTTCAGTTACTATTTTTTTCTTATTGCCAGTTTCACCTTAGCTTTGTCAAAGATATAAAAGTTAGATTTTCAAAGTGGGACCAGGAATGTGTGACTGGCATACCTCTTCTAACAGACCTGGTGTTTCAGTTCATCCTTCATGACTGTCCAAACATGAAAGATTTTTTTAATTCAACATGAATTATAACATATATATATTTCCTTGCTTCCTGATTGCAGTCTTATTTTTTCTATGTAATGTCAGTCAAAAGCAGTAGAGTCAGGTTTAGACATATCTTTAGCATTCAATAGACTTGTCTTGGAGATTCATCCATCAATCTCTTTGCATTTCTACTCCCAGCAATCACTACAGGAAAGAGCAACATAAGGCATTATTTCTTAGTCTCCTGTCACTCATGGCTTATGAAAGTCTCCCTTGCACACCCCTGAGATCTGAAAGCAATTACGTTGGCATATAAACTCAGCCCTCTGATAAAGCAACAGTGAAAGGAAATTCCTAAATTCCTTCTGGAATTTATACTGCAAATTCTAGGCGGCAAATCTCAGATATGAAATAAAGTTATGTGGTTGATTTTCTTTAGTTATCATGCAAAATCCCCAGAAAACTCTGGGGAAAAAAAAAAAAAAAATCCAAATAAAATATCTTTTTGTATTGGTTTGCACTCTTCAGGCACTCAGTAATGTATTTAAATCAACTGGACCTCACACATCCCCAAGGAATTGTGGTAATTCCTATAACTGATTTTAAATGGAATACAGTGGTGAAATGGGTGATCAAACAGACTTCTTTAGAAAGGAAAAGCTGGGCTACCCCACAGAGTGTAAAAGTAAAGAAACGTGAATCTCCAGACTTAGCTGACTTCCTCATCCCTTACACTATCTTTTTCTGCACTTGTCCCTGTCAGTAAGGGAGAAGTATGATTAAATAGTCCAACCAGTTCTGAAAAGTGCTTGTAGATGTGGCATGTTTAGATCTCTTGACATGAAATTAAATAGTTGCACTGATGGAAAATGATTTACCTGATGGTTGTCTGTGAGAAGAGACTTATGTTGTTTGTACACCAGCACAAAGTACTGAGTTGACAGCTTCAGAAACCTCTGTGCCCTATGGAGATGCAATACTAAATTGCTCTGCATATTTAATTTTGAATGCATCATTCAATTATCCATTTTTACAACACCTTTATTACTTAGGCAATTACTATCATATTACCATAAAAACATATAATTGCCACTCACAGGCTATGTAAAAAGCTCTAGGAAGTAGAATGAGCTAGTGGAAAAGACAGGACCAAAACAGTTTTGGAATGAAAGAAAAGCTGAACAAAATTTGATGAAGTGAGAGACTTGTGGTACAAAGGAAAAACAGGACACACTGCAGAATGAGATGGCAACACAACATGAAGCAGATACATGCTCGTTTCCAGGGAGGTCACAGCATTCACTGCCTATGAAGAGCACATTTTCCACCAGTTATTCTTCTGCTGTCACAGTTTTATTGACAATAGCTGCAATAGCTGTGTCAGGCCTTTCAACTTTTTTTTTTTTTTTTTTTTTTTTTCAACATTGGCACAATGAAAATAGGGATCTATAATCATAAGGTGATTAACAGCAGCTGTCATTAATTAAGTTGAGCCAAAAAGAGGTGTGGGCCCCATTTTCAGAGGTATGGAGCAAGGGTGGTTTCCACTGACACAAAGGGTTTTTGCCTTCCCTGAAACTTTGTAGGAGACTCTTAAACTGTTCCTGTTTTTGTACCTTTCTGCAGGTGACAATAACAATGTGAAGCACCACATAAAATCTTTAACAATTATAAAATGATGAGTTTCCTTTGCTAGGTGACTCCTCTAGTGTCTGCAGTTATTTACATAGCTTCTATTTAGTAATTCATCCAGAAACAACATGACACTTATATAATAAAGCTGGGCTTTCTGTTGTGCTGTAATTGTGCAGCCAAATTCCTACGCAATATTGTACTGCTGCTAACACTAGATTTACAGTGGAAACTTACTGAATCCTGCTTACTAGTTTTTGATGACTATTCACCAAGAATGAGTCCCCAGAAAGATCAACCCTGCAAGTCAACTTTCAAGAACAGCCTGATCCCAGTGCTAAGCAAAATGAGATTATTTAGAAGTTACCTCATTTCAAAGCTTGAGGTCCACCTTGGAGCAAAAAGATTTATTGATCCGGGCATGCTATTGCAGTGGCCTCACAGCCATCCTCATCACAATGTACTGTGCATTACATCCCAAAGCGAATTTGATTCGTACTTGGGTGAAATTACTCAGAGGGCTCAGAGTTTAAAGGAGTCATCGGAGTCATCATGTGCCACTTCAATCCTGTTTATCTGCTTTTTGAAAGACTTTTTCAGGGCCTTGTCCTGGCCAGTGCTCAAGAATAATTCAAGTGGCCTGATTCTGCCATGTTGCTGGATCATTCATTCAGTCAATAGATACAGGTGGGGATGCAAAGACTGCTGACTCCCCCATCAAATGGGGATGATTCAATTTGGGAGGTATTATACCTAAACCTAAGGCTTGAAAATAAATTGTGGGACTGACACATTAGTAAGCTACCTTCCTGAAAACTATTAAAGGAAGTACACAGAGAGATCAACTCCTGCTTCAGCTGGAACCAGAGTCATGTCAAAGGGATTTTTTTCATGAAGTTTGGACAAAAGGAAACTATTGGGTGTTGGATAGATGTCACTCAAAGGAGGGCTGGAAATGGATCACTAATTATGAATTGAAAAGAAAACAATTACAAGGATTAGAAGAATAACATTTTCTTTGTACGTGAGAAGAATGTGATGAACAACGAATGAGTTCATGTCCATCCTATTGTCTAAGAATGTGTATAAAAGGGTATGGAGGTAAGAAGTCTTCTATCCTTCCAGCTCCACTGACTTATTCCTCCCGGACAACAGGGTAAGTCTAACTTCGATGCATGTCTTTGAAGCTGTAGATTACTTGAAATTTATATATATATTTTTTATCTTGCAAAATGCTAGTAATTTTAGAAAAGCTGAAGTAAAGAGAAGAGTAAAATAGGCAAAGTCTTTAGAAAAGATAGGGTAAAGGAAAAAATACAAGAGAGTAGGGAAGAGTCTGTTCCTTTCTTCACAGATTTTCTTAGTTATAAGGAAAGCTTTCTGTGGGTTTACTTTGAAAAGACAATTAATGGGACTTTTCTAAGCAAGTAATTATATAAGGATCAGATAACTTAGTCTCAAAAAGCAGTATTTTCTGCTAGATTCTGAAGAATGAAAGATGTGGATGGTATTCAAAAGAAGAAGTGAGAAGCCTTAAAAAGGGGTCAATCAGGTAGAAAATTTTGCAGAGAAATGGGGATTGGAAGGAAGGCTTGAACTAGGATTTGATGAGCAGCTGCAGCAAAAGGATAAGGTGCACTTGACTTACACTGGAAACCTGTTTGCACCCAAGTGTGATGGCTTCCTGACTGCATATTATCTTTTCTAGCTTCACCTCCACTCCTCAAGAAAAATGATGAACAGCATCAACTCCGAGTGTGTGCCTGCCTGTGAGGTGGCGTGCACGCAGCCCTATGCCTGCAGCAGAAGCCTTGAGCCCTGTGTGGCATCCTGTGGCGACTCAAGAGCTGTGGTGTATGCCCCACCGGTTGTCCTCACCTTCCCAGGACCAACTCTCACCAGCTGCTCCCAGGAGAGCATCGTGGGAACTTCGATTCCCCAGCCTTATGCTGCTTTGACCCAATATGGCTCTGATGAATCTAATGGGATTGGGGGTGCCATTGGCTCTGGAGGCATGTCCGGGAGGGGGGTCTCCTTTGGAGCTGGAGGAGTGTCAGGGATGGGAAGCTCCTTTGGAGCTCGGGGTTCTGTTGGGTTTGGAGGCATGTCAGGGATGGGAGGCTCTGCTGGATTTGGGGGCTTTTCAGGGATGGGAGGCTCTGCTGGGTGTGGGGGCTTTTCAGGGATGGGAGGAGGCTCCTTTGGAAATGAGGGCTCCTTTGGATTCGGAGGTGCCTCGGGTGTAGGGAGCTGTTACAGCAGGCAGACCTACAGAAGCCGACGTGGATCCCGACTTGGAAACTGCAGCTCCTTCTAAGGCAGCCTGAACAACTGCAGACAGCGCATCGACTTCAGAGATGAGAACATGAGATCTGAGTCTGCAGCTGGGCCTGGCTTTGAGATGGCGAAAACCCTTTGCATCAGCAGGAGCCACCCTTGCTCGATACCTCTGAAAACTGGGCCCACACCTCTTTTTTTCTGTGTCATGCCTCACCTTCTATCAATAGTAGTTTCATATAACGCCTTCTCTCCTTAAATTGTTATTAGCCTTGTACTACGTCCTTTCTGGTGGAGTGGAAATGTTTCGGTATTTGAAAGTGGGACTTGGCTGCCAGGATTTCAGCTTTACCCTGTAAAGTTCAGTGCCTGTTACTATCAATGCCGACCTTCTGGCTGCCTTTGGACTGTGGAAAAGACCGTTAATGAACTGCACTCTTCTGTTCTGTAGCACTTATTTCATGTCATATTAAAAGTCTCATTGAATTATATCACTGGCTTTCTGGTTTTTCTTTTCCTCCACTATGCTTAATAAACTAGGCTTAGTGGAATTGAACTCAGAAGGAGTCAAAATAGCAGGTGGAGCCTGACATGCGCAAAGGGGAGTGGAATTCAATAGCCTGATGCATGGCTGCATGAAAGCACCAATCTCACTGTTCTTTTGGTGTAGAAAAGTACTTCTACACTTTTCAGTGACAGCCTCAAAGGAGTCACTTATGTGTACTCACTTGAATTTGAGATTTTTGGATAATGTGGTTTGCAGAGGATGAATGGAACTGTGCCTACACTGAGCTTCATGCACTCTTGCCTGCATATTACTAAGAGGATCAGAGCTCATGATCTTGAGGCTGAGCCATTAACATCTATATAAACTGTCATATACGTGACTTGAGAGAAGGTTATGCCTCACAATTTACAAAGGAGAGTTACACTCCTCATACTGTTCTTACTCAATAGGTTGAGGAACGAAACACCAAGTAACAAGAGTGAAAATTGCTGGGGCATTGCTGCCTCTGTTTTATCTGCAGTACACTAGAGCAAAGTTGGATGTTCCTGAGCTAAAACTACAGACACAGCAGTTCAGTAACTCCTTTGGTACTTTGGGACCCCCATGTATGCACATGTACGCCTCTGTGCATGCCCTCAGTCTGTAGCTGAGAACACCACTTCTGCACTAAGAAAAGGATTTATATCCAAACAGAAGTTTCTTAACTATCATATTACATATTATTACTTAAGTCTATGGATTATGTTCTGACTAGCAGAACATCATTATTTTGTGTGATAGACTTTCCATAAGCTAATGCTGGGAGATATAATTCTGGCAATGTTCTGTTAACACCACAGTACAGCGCTGCATGCATAAGTATCACAATATGAGTATAGCTATCTGGATGTTTCTCCTAAATCTTCGGATTGAAATTACAGTTTCATCAGAAGGCTTCTAGGAGATCTATCTAAGAGATTATGAACTATTTATTTATTTAAAATTCAGATGTAAAGTTGTGGTGGGAGAAGCTTTTTCCTAGCCAGTTCTGGCAGCAAGTGTACATGAGTTTCTTCGTGATCCTTAATTCTGAGGGAGCATGAGGGCATCAATGTAGCAGTTGCCTGAGGGATCTCACAGTGATGTTCCTAAAAGATCTGATCATTTCCTAAATAAATGCTCCAATTAAATTAACAAACCACAATGATTAAGACAATCAGAGGAAGGAAGTGAATGTTGTGCTTGGCACAGCAGCCCTTGCTCAGCCTACGCATGAGCTCTTTCTTGTTCTGAAGAGCAGCACAATCGAAGCAGCTCCAAAAGATTGATACAGCCATCAAGGTGAGTTTCTCAGCTTATTTCAAGGCATGATACAGGGTGCAAGAACTTCAGTCTGATTCTTTGTTGCATATGACTAACTTCTTCTTATTCATTTTGGCCCTGCCTGCAATATCCGGGACTTAGCTAACACATAATTGGATAAGCTATTTCACCATTTAGACTAGATAAAACAGAGCACAACTGTACCTTCTGATGGAGTCAGGACACATTCAGTCATTCAGACCTTTGAGGGAAGTCTAAATGATGTCATCAGGGATATTCAAGGTACTGCTGGTAATGATCTTAAGCAACTGACCTAGCTTCAAAGTTATCTTGGCTTTGAGTAGTAGTACTAGACCATCTCCAGAGGGCCTTCCATTCTAAATTATGATTCTGTTCTATTTATCAGTATGTATATTTTGATGTATATATCAGAAAGGGGAAAGTTACTCTAATGAATTCCTGACAAGTTATATTGTCCGTAGACAATAATTAATTTTTCCCTGATGATGGTCTTTGAGGCATCAGAATTGATGCACAAGGTTAACTTCTTTCACACTGGTTTGTAATGAAGGAACTGCAGCAAAATGAATGCCAGAAGACCGTGCTATGATGCAACAGGGTTTTAATACAAACAAGAAGTGGAATACATTCTTGTAGAATGAGGCAACACAGAGACAAAGAATGTAATTTCCATTTCAACAAGGACTACCATCAGTCAGAGTAGCACAGGGCTCACAAGATATTCTTCTTTCAGTTGGACCCTTTCACAGTTAAGTCCCATTATTTGCTTTACTTTCTTCAGTTTCAGAAAGATCAAAAGATCAAAACATAACATGAGCAAATGACAAAGTGACACGACATTGGGATTGTAAGCCTTAGATAAAACGTAGCGCAAAGAGATCCTAAGTGACCCCAGCTCCTACTGACACCAGCTGGAGCAGAGGCTGCTTGGCATGTCTAATTTCCAGGCCTATATATCAATCATTAGTTTGTTTCTTATCATTTCTTCAGTCATGACTTTTTCTGAAAGACTTAAAATGGCCCACAGTTTCCATAGCGATACCTATAGTACCCTCTAGAAAAGGGGAAATAATTTCTACCATACCCTGAAAAAAATGAGTTTCGGTAAAAGCTTCCCAAACGAGAGCTTCCGCCACCACAAGAGCCCTCCCCACCATATGAGCTACCTCCCATGCCACCATAAGAGCCCCCAGAGCCATAGGAGCCATGGGAACCCATCCCATAGGAGCTGCCTCCACCACAGGAGCCTCCAGAACCCATTCCTCCACCTCCGGAGCCCATTCCTCCACCTCCGGACCCCATTCCTCCACCTCCGGACCCCATTCCCATTCCTCCGCCTCCAGAGCCCATTCCCATTCCTCCGGAGCCCATCTGACCCTCAATTTCAGGAAAGGCAGTTCCCACAAAGCTTTCCTGAGGACACGAGCTGATAATGGGTCCTGGGAAAGTCACGACAACAGGTGGTGCATACACAATTGCTCTTGAATCGCCACATGAGCTGACGCATGGTTCATTATAACAGTGGACGTATGGTTGCGAGCACGTCACTTCACACGGTGAAGCGCAGCGGGAGCTAAGTATCTGTCCATAGGTAGACATCATTCCAGAAGGCAAGTCAACCTGAAAGGTAGAGAGAACTGACCCAGTAAAGTTAAGGCCAGAGGAGTGAATGAACAAACAGTATTACAGTAATTTGTTTTATGTAGATGTATTGAATGGCAGTCATCCGAACAGGTGCAAATATACACCTCCAAGTAGTCTACATTAAGCTTAAGATTTAGTGATTAAAAACTAATAATTAAAAAAAAATCACCATTTCTAAGGCACACTCCATTCCACTTTGAATCTTACCCTTTTGTTTATTTTTTCTTAACCCAAAATCTATATATAGCTCTTTTTTTCCCTATGCCTTCCACCATCATAACAAATACCACCCTCTCTTGCACATGGTACTGTTGTTAGAATAAGTTCCATGAGAGCCAAAGTCACACTGTATTTACACTACAGGACAGAGAGAAATAGGACACTAGTGGAGGAGCTGGAATAAGAACTCAAGTGTGCCAAGCTCTTGTTAATGACAGCATTTATTTATATTTCAGATTTTTCTTCTGGTCATTACTAAAGCACTGGCAAAAAAATAAATAAATAATAAAAGTCTCAATGGACTTGTCAACACTACAAAGCAAATCCCTTCCAGAAAGCAAGACCTGGAAGCAGACATTTGGTTCCATTAATTGTTTGAAAAACATAACAAAGCTTTTCTTAACAGCCAAAGTATGTGCAGGGTCAAAACTACAGACCCTGGTAGTCTAGATGCAGAAATGATTTTAGAAAATCATTGCGATACAAAGTAGCAAATGAAATGTTAATGAAGAAAAAACTAGTTGCTTATGTGGGAAGAGTTTGCTCAATTTCAAAGTAGCAATATCAGTCAGGTGCCATAAGAGTTGGGAATTCTCTGTTTAATTCTATTGCTAAGTTCTTGGAAACAACAATATTCTGCTTAACACCTGGCCAGGTATCCTGTTCTCATACAGCATATGAAAACCTTTGCCTCTCACTAAGGTTTTACATCATTCTCTTACAACTTATTTGGTTTCGTTTTCTGTATGTGAACTCAGAAAGAACAACAAAGGAAGTAACAGCATCTTTCATTTCTTCTAAATGGGTATAACTGCTCGGTTCCCAGGAGCTGCTATCATCCACATTCTTGAAACTGTCACTCATTTCTCCACACTCATGGTGATGCCTATACCCACCCTATTTGCACATTACAATTTCAAAGTAAGATGTTCTTAGAGAATAAGCTCCTACCCTAAAATGGGATAGGACAAATAACCTCATAATAATGCTACCTATAAAACCATGTCTATAATTACAAACGGATACAGTTATATTGGACTTACCCAGTCACCAAGAGGAATAAGTCAGCAGAGGCAGCTAGAGACACCCAAGTTACGAGCACTTTTATATGCTGTCATAGAGAAGAGAAATTGGGAGACACCTTTATGCAATCATGCTCTACATCTTGTGAAACGGAATGTTTTCCCCAGTGATACCATGCTTTGTTGCAAGTGCTTTGATAACCGCCTGTGATTAGCAGATAATTTCCAGTCCCACACAGCATAGTACATGTGTTCCTCTCCTTCCCCCTCCCCTCTTGTATTTTGGCTGAAAAATCTCATGGTAAAATGAATGGATTTCTTTTAAACACTTGTGATTGTGAAGATAGCTCAGAAGAACAAAGAAAGCAGGATTCCAGTCTATCATTTGACATCTCATATAATAAAAACTATTGACCTAGTGGAATTTTTCTTTTTAAAGAAATGAAATATTTTCACATTAAATATTTTTTATTAATTAGCCATTAATGTCTACAGCCGTTGTGTGCACTAGTCCAGGGGCTTTGGGACTAGAGTTTATAACTTGGTACCTTCCTTTGAAAGCTCTCCTGCATGTGAGCACAAAATTCAATTAGAAATTTAACTGAAGAGATGCACTAGGCCAAGCTTTTCACAGTCTATCATCAGTTCACATTCTCAACAATTGATCCTTTTCTAAGACTCTTTCAAAATAAACATTAAAAAAAAATAAATAGCTATGAAGAAATTGATTTTTCTTTCTCCAATATTCATGTCAAATGCCAGTAGGAAAAGAGAATACATGTTACGTGTGGGATTAGAGGTCTCAGAAAAAACATAATGTGAAGTACAGGTCCGTAACCTCAAGCACAATAAATTCACAAGGCCTTTCAAATGCTGATGCTGTGATTCACCTAATCACATTTATATCATAAACCTCCTAGCTATCTTCTTGTGGCAAATTATTAAAACTGAAACTGACAAAAAAAAAAGTAACAGATGACTTTATTTGTGTTTTATGACCATCAAATCAGTGTAATAACCTAATAACCAGAGGAATGTAAACAACCAATAGAGATATGACAGCAAGCTGCATAGAATAATGAGTCATATAATTTGTGGGAATGAGAAGTAACTAATAATTACAGAGACTGACAGCTGATGCAATTAAAGAAGTTACTAAACTAAATATTTTATAAAAGTATATAAAGACTCAAACATTTTGAGTTTTTTCTAATGCATGCACAACTTGTTGATCTTGCAGCTTCTTAACTACCTACAATACTACCTGCAGAACACCACACTGGCTTTACAATCCATGTGGTGGTAACTGAGGCTTTTCCCTGGCAGCTTTAAGCAAAGTGAATTGATGGTTTATGTAAGGTAGAAAACCATAAGAGTAGGTAAGATCTTTCAGGCCCAAACTGCAGTCAACCTTCACATTTTACTGATACACTTTAACAAACAAACAAACAAACAAATAGAATACAAGGGTAATTAGCAATATTCCAGCATGAAAGTTAGTTATCTTCCACCAAATAATTATTTTAAAAGTAAAGAAATGGGCATCCTCCCCCAACAGGTAAAAGCTAAATATTTCTTAAAATATAAAGAAAAAACATCAGGGATCTTGTATTTTATTGTAAAGAATTTCTTGCTTCACAGACAGAAGCTGCAAACTAGGTAAAAAACATAAATCTGGGGTCTAGCTGAGGAACCCCAGATATAGGGTTCACAGCTTTAGATTTAAAGTCACCTCAATGTAAGGTTATGCTGTAAAACTACCTAAAAGATTTCTCATCTTTCTTTTTCTGGGAAGATGAAGATGATGATGTTGTTGTGCATTACTGACTTTCTGGTTTTAGAAATCTCCATACTGTTCTCTGATGCTTACACAGCTGCTTTACATACTAAGATTAAATCTTAAAGACAAAGCCGGCATAATTGCTATTGCTCTCACCTGTGCCATGCTATAATTTTCTAAATTGGATTGAAGGTTCATTTGTCTGAAAGGAAATTGCCTATGTTATTATTGCAGATTGTAACAAAACATTATCCTTAGCCTTTTTTTTTTTTTTTCCTGCAGATTTTATCATATCATAGCAATTCCAGGTAGATGTGGAATATAGTGGTTGCAAGAAAACAGCAAACATCATTATGCAGGAAAAAGAAAAAAGAAAAAAAAAAAAAAAAAAAAAAAAAAAAGCCAAAGGATGAGAATCATGGTGGAAGAGTGCAGATTTTAGTCTACAGCCCTGCTTTGGACCCTGGACATCCACATTTTGGTACAGGTTTCCAGTGTGGTTTAATAGCTCTCACCTGGAAACTGATGTTTCCACCAGTACCCCAAATCAAATGAACTTTATTACTTCTTAAAATCAGATCCATATCTGCCTTCCTTTTTTCAGGCTTTATGTTATGCTTATAACCATCTTCTCTAGAAACAATTTCTACTCATCTAAAAGCCCTGGTTGCTTGTCCTATCAGTCTTTCAGTAGAGCAACACAAATCATTGTGTCTGAAAGCTGGACTTGGTTGTGATACTCTGTGGTTGCCATAGGAGAAAGGAGGACATTGGGGAGAGACTTACTCCCAGATGGAGATCTCTACAATTAGGTATCAACAAATATGTATTTAAGCTTCTCTGGTGGGCTTGTTGACATTAAGATGTCTTTCTTCTATTTTTTGCCTTTTCCACATTTGTCACTTAATCCCTTTCAGCATAATTCACCCTGCTTCCAAGGAGAATTCATAGTCAGCAACTCCAGCCTGCCCGTGTCCCACTTATGCCCTGGATACTGAGTCTCATCTTTAAGTATTTAAAGACAAAATACAGCTTTCTTATTATGTGGATTTCCTCTCTTACAGAAAGGTTTTCTAGCCACAGTACAACAAAAAGCTGTGATTAAATAGTTATACACACAAATAATTCTGAAGCTGAAGAATGCTTTCCCACCACTAAATGAGATGCTTGGTGCTCTGGAATAATTACATTACTATAATCTCACTGAGAATCTTTCATCTTAAAAACAAAATAGAACTGTATTTCATTAATAGGTGAGTACTGCTCTCCTTGATAAAACCTGAGGGCATGCTAAATTGCAGCCCAAGGTGTATCTGCAGCTTGCATGTCCATGTATAATTTAGCTTCATATCAAAGCTAGCCAACGTGCACCTCTTGAGCCACACACAGCATACCCATCACCCAGACACGTTCCTCAGGTCAGAGCCACCTCATTTGGGCAGTGATGTGGCTGTGATTTTTGCAGGATGTTGGGCCATCTGAATCCCCACACATGGGAAGAGCTGGCAGAGTGGCATGGATGAGGCTTCTCCACGAAGTAGCCCCACCTGGTCCCACCCCATAAGATCTGGGCTCTGAGGAAGAAGAGATTCGTGTCTTCTCTGTACCAGGGCTGCAGCGAAGGGGTGAGGGACCTCAGTGAGAACCCAGAGGTTTGTGAAGGTGGGAAGAATGTAGTGTCACTGACTGTTCAGAAAAATACAGCCCAGAACAGCAATTTTGTCTCCTGGTGAAGACCATGAAAAGTGCCAGAGTTTAGCTGAGCCTTCTTAGAATGCGAGTATGGTAGAGTTGTATACACACCCATTCTGATGATAGGGGGTTCGGGTTTTGGAGTGTAGAGCCTCAGGACTTCAGCCTTTGACAATAATCCATTTTTAGTATTTCTTTTTAAATATTCTTCTTGGTGTTCATGTTATGCACTGATACTGACAGAGGGAATCTTTATCCCTGTATTTTCCTATGGCTCACAGAGGTGTGGTGCTAGCATCCAATTTAAAAATCTATTAATTCTAAAGCTATTAATTAAATCTTCATTCTAGTTCATTAGCTAATTAAGCATTCTAATCTCAGAAAGAAAATCTGGCAGCTGACTTTTGGTTCCTTCAAGCCTATTTCTCTGAAAGAGCACTTCTGATGTCACAGAGTGCTGTTAAACATATTAAATTTAGAGGCAGAGGAGGCTCTTGTCACCAAAAAAAAAAAAAAAAAAAAATTAAGGAAACATCTAAATTACAGTGCCAAGTTCTCTTCTGCAGTAAGAATCTGCATTGCATTGGTCCTTCCAACTCAAGTTAATCAGGCTAAAGCATGAATAAAAAGCTGCCATAAAGGCCAGTGACCAGAGAAGCTGTAGAGTCTCCTCCTTGGGGATCTTCAAAAGCTTCTGCACATGGTCCTGAGCACCCTGCTCTGGGTGGCCCTGCTTGAACAGTGGTTGGACCATATGGACCCAGAGGTCCCTTCCCACCTCATCCAGGCTGTGATTCAGTGCTCTCCTTGTAGTTCAAGTCACAACTTGAAAAGGGATTTAAACAGTAAAAGCACCTTCCCACCAGCACCTTCTCTGTGTGCAAGATGCATTCTGCCCCTTCTCTTGCCTGTCCCATGCCTTGGCCTGCCTAGCTCTGTCATAAGTTTGGCTAATGTGCAATATTTAAATTATAATGACAGGTTATCAGTAATAAGGCTAATAATAATTAGGTGTGTCTAAATGCTAGATCCACCCTTACATATACAGTGTGCCCTTAGACAGGTTAGGTGGCTTTCAGGCATCAGTTATCTCATAAGATGATAATTGTCTGTGCCATGCAGGTGTAAAGAGAATTAAGGCTTGCAAGAAGCAGGGAGAAGACAATGTGGGATGTTAAAGTGAAAATGAAAGGCGGTGTCCTTCTTAATGATGGAAAGAGCAGGGGAAGGCAGAGGAACAGCTGGGTTCCTGCTTGCAAGGCAAAATGAATGGAAGGCACTAAAACTGTCATTGCCAAAGAAAGAAGTGAAATGTGTTTGCAGGAGGTGGCTAGAGGCAGCTAAAGGAGGAAAGACCAAGAGTGAAGGTCAAATTGGCAGAAAGATGCAGTATTATCAGAAATGCCATTTTTTGTTAGACTATTTATCTAAATGTCTCAAGGCATGGCTGACGCAGGTAAGTACAGAACATTGAGGGTTCTGTGAACATGATGTGCGTCAATTCACTGAGTGGACCCAAATGACACATCTGTATTCCAGGCAGCAGAGCATTATGGTGCATGGGGTTGGATGCTATACACAAATTTCTCCAAAAGGGATCAAGCTCAAAATCCCTAGGATGAACAGCCTGTGGCTCTTCTCTAAGAATCCTCAGCAAGGATCTCAGAGTACAGAATATCGTGTGCAAGCTGCTTCATTCTCAAGAAAAAACAAAGTTAGCTGTTTTCAGGCTTTGTACTCTAATAATAATAATAATAATAATAATAATAATAATAATAATAATAATTTGAGTCATCCTCAGCAGGTGAAAATGGGTTCCCGAGCCCTGTTGTGCAACTGGATTATCCTTAAACTCCTTGAACCACTGGACTGGATGGGGTGGAGGTAATGAGTCAGGACAGGGTCTTTGGGACTGGAGGTTCCTGAGAGCTCCACCCCACTGATGACCTCATTACCAAGTTTTTCACAACACTTTTTGCGTGAGCCATGCAAACAACATAAGCTTAATATCTCTGTACTGCCTCCTGTCTTATCTAGGGCGTGACACCAAGACACAGTTCACAAGCTCATCTCCCGAGATACAGTAATTGATCCGTATCGGATCAATAAAGTAGGGCACATCTGCAAGAGAAGTACATTTGCAAGAGTTCCAATCTTATAAAAAAAAACCTTCAAATCGCTCCAATTTCTGCCCTTCTAGGATTTCCTTGGCATGCAGAAAATCAGAGGAGTGATGAATAAAAGTGATGAGGTGAATTTTTAAGCTCTTCTTAGTTAGAAGTGTGCAGCTAGGCATGCCTGCAGTGAGCAGGGCTGGTCTTCTAGGCAAGGGAACTACCTTATATTTGTGGGGGCTTGTTTTAGGAGACACAGATTTACAGAGGGGAAGGGAGCATGCATGGGCTGCTCATCTCCTAGGTGGGCATCCATGTGAGCAGACCACAGTGAGGATGAAATTCCAGAGGCAGCATCAGACAGACGGACAGACGCTGTCTTCCCAGAGCCTGGCAGCTTCCCAGGGAGACAGGGCAGGGTAAGCCAGGAGACTGGCAGGGATCCAGGCTGCTTCGCATGTTTTCACCTTGCCATAAAGTTTCCTGCAATTCCGTTTGCCTTTGAAGTCTCTGGAAAAACAACTGTGTCTGGACGGGACTGCACAGGCTGCTTGCAGAAAAAGGTGCACGCCCTGATGTTCACAGCATCTGCTCACGGCTCACTGGCCCAGCAATGGGGAATTTGCATTTAGCCAGCTTTCACATTTCACTGGGGTTAAACAACTTTGTGCATGCGTTAGAAATGAGTTTGCCTGAGAATTTTCCCTCCCTTGGGTTAAAACGGGCTGGTAGCTTGTGAGGATGGGCAGAGGTGTCAAACTGTATCCGCATGTTCCTAGGACCCAATGGGCAATGCTTGCGCTTAAATTGTGTAGAAATCATCAGTGGAAAATAAGCATAGAACCGGGGAGGGGGGGAGCTGATTATTTTTTTCCAGAACCTAAATAAATAAAGAGAAAATTCAGTATCATCCCTCTTCATCTTACGGCTTTCAGCTGGCAGGTTAAGCCATGAAGTCTCAAAACCACAAGCAACAAGATGAGGGTCGAGTGAGTGTTTTGTGCACAGAGCTGGAGACTGCAGAGGAAGTTGTTTATTTTCTCACTTCATGGGTGAGCAGGACTGACAGACTTGGTTTTGATGTTTGCCATCTAAATTTCACCAGTAGGTGTGTGAAAATCAGGACACAAAGAGAGAGAAAATGAGAAAACGACAATAATAATGCAGAATAACTTTAATGTGAAGGGAAAGGATAGGACAAGGCTTCTGGAATAAATAACAGATGGAGTGACACAGTTTGAGATGCAGATTCTGTCACTCTCATGCTGCACTCAGGCTTCTCCTAGATGCCAGTGACACATATCACCAAATACTTATTTTTTTTTGTTAAATAAAAGTAAAATATAAATACAGGATTTGTTTCCCACTAGACTGCTTTCCCGCAGTGAAGTTGAAAGGCAGAAACAAATGGCTTGTGTTTATATAATATATGTGTATACTTATTTATCAAAGGAAAAAGTGAAGTGACTAATTCACCTAAGTGCAAAGACCAGTCTAACTAGCTTTAGCAGGGAAAGGATTTATAATGTCTTAACTGACTACGTTTGTGTTGATCTTGAAACAACTGCTGCCTGCATTTTTCTGGCAAAACAATGCAAAAAGAGCAAAATGTTTCTAAGGATGAAATAATGTATGTTTAGTGTTAATGCAATTTAGAATTGGGAGCATTTTTTGGCCAAATTGCCTGCTGGCCTGAGAATGTACTTGAGGAAAAAAACATGAACTTAATGTAAAGCATAATTTAAGGAAAACATAAGTAAATCTGCTTGAGAAAGGCAGTAGGAATCCACAAGGCCCTTAGACATGCATGTTGGGGTTGGTGCTGCTGTGCTATGCTTCTGAGGTCTCTTTTTCTTCATTTGCTGCATTTGTAGTTTCTGTTTCTGGTTTCTCCTTCTCTGGAATGTGTTCTTCCCTCTCACTCTCAGGTGGTCGGTATCGTCTGTAGCTGGGCCTATTGCAAGGATGAATCCAGTGGGAAGAAAACACATAGGAGCACCTTGGGGCACACTGAGGCCGGTAGCTGGGGATGAATCTCCCTGCAGATGGCTCGGAGTGCAGGACTTCTGCCCCCAGAGATGTCAGTGGGGCTGGTGCACACCCCTGCGAGATGGCAGAACTTCCCACCACTGTCTCCTGCGGGCAGGTGCTGAGGATCGGCCCCGGGAACGTCACGACGACGGGAGGGGGGAATATAATGACTCTGGAGGCAGCGCAGGATACAACACAAGGGTCATTGCAGCTGGTAGCAAGTGGCTGTGGGCACTGCACGTCGCATGGATAGGAGCAGCATCCTGCGTGCCACCCCCCACTGAAGGACATCTGGGAGAAATGGTGACAAACCTGCAGCACACAGTGAGACCACAGCAGTGTTTTGGGAAACGTTGGCACCCCGCGTCCTGCCCCTCCTGCAAAGACACAAACAGCGCAAGCTGATGAGGGCTCAGAACAGGTATTTTAGTTATAGGGGTTGTATAGGCAATGTAGATGCTGTCACAGAGGAGATATGAGATTCTAATTTCAGGAGATGACGCTCCCATGTCAATCCAGGCTCCCCGTCCTATTTCCTGTCCCCTTGCTTTGCTTATCATATCCCCATCACCCTGACTGCTTCTCATCCTGCCAAAAGGACACCTAAGCCTGGCTCTAACCATTCTCCACCCCAGTTAGTTCCCTCCAGACCTTGCCCACAGGCCATTCTCAAGGGCTCAGCACCTCTTTTCCCTCTCCCAGGCACACATGCTGACTGGGCAGCCACCAAGGACAACTGGAGAGGTACCGCAGCTGTGGCTGGGGGCTTCAGCAGAACCACTGCTGGTGCCATGAAGCCACTGGTCATATGGGAATGGGTACTTGATACCCCTGTGCTGGAGAATGGATAAATGTCCTTGTCTGGGATCATTTTGGTGTCTGTGATAGAGCACGCCCAACCCTCGTTTGGATAATCACTTGTAATAGGATTCCTGCGCCTATGCTGAGATTGCGCCGGGCACTGTTATCAGCACAAAGCTACAGAGAGGCTCTGTTCTGAGAATCTCACGCACGCTGAGGAGCCTGCACAGGGCAGGGCAGGGAGGAAAGGCCATCATCCTAGTCCTGCGAGCTGGGACTGCTGTGCAGGAGGTGGAAGGACCCAGCTTCGGTGCCCCAAGCTCTTAGGAATATCTCGCCTCCAGGTACTTCCAGGTGGTTTGCAGGGAGCATTGGCAGTAGAGCCAAGAACTTCTTGGAGATTTTTGGTGTCTACTTTATTGCCTAGACCCTGAATCCATTTTTTAGGCCATTCACAGGAAACTATATAAACACATTGTGGGATTTATCTGTCAAAGTTTAAAACTGCATGATATAGAGGATTACCTATAAAGCAGTCACTTCATTTCTGTCCTGGAGAGAAACAGGCACTTCCAGAGTGTGATCAAGCTCATTCAGAGGTAGGTGTTTAAGTAAATCATGTGAAATGTCTGTTTCTGTCACTGATTTAGAAGAAAAGTTTGGGGAATCCCCTAACTTATCTTGTCTAGTATTTCTTGTCTTTCAATGCTCAGCATCAAATACTCTCATCAGAAAAACCCTGAAATCATTCAGCATGAAAACAATTGTCCTTGCAGAGCTCATTCTCCTTCCTAGTACTATGATGAAGGTGTCTTAGCCCAAACAGAGAGGCTCTGGCCATGAACAGAGCTGCACGGATAACTGATGGAGAAAACCAGTAGGCATCACTTTTTAGTGAAATGAACACTTGGTTCTATCCATGCTTTGGATGCAAACATAATTGCTATTCAACAGCTGGCTTGAATAGTTCAGATCTTTTACATTTTTTAATGAAAGAAAAGGAAATTTTCCTAGCCAAAACCAAGACAATATTACCTAAATTCTAACTGAATTTAGGTTAAAATGCCATTCATATTGGATAACGTATAGATATATAGTTTTCTTATAAGAAAATTGCATTTCATTTTTAATAAGGATTACAGTCCCCATAAATGCATTTTTACAGCTGAACACAGTCCAAGAATACAACTAAGTAATTCCTAGCAGACTCTTCTATAAAAAATCCCACTTATAATTTTAGAAACTGCTGAGTGCTTTGCTGTTAAATGCCAGCTCAGGTTAAAGCACCATCTTGTTCGATATAATTAGATTGAGGTGAATGGGACTTACCAGCTGTCCAGGAGGTAGTCAAGAGAAATGGCCAGAGGAGCCCTGAATCCTGTGAGTTTTATATACTTTCTTCAACTTCCAGGAAGATGAGACAACCTTTGTGCATGAGGTCCTAATTACTCCCCAAACAATTTTTCCCGCATGTGTAACACTTATAATTACTATAATTATTTTAAGATTGTTTACCAACATTATTCAATTCTTGACAGTACATACTGTTACATGCTGTGGGGTTCCCTTGTATTATATCTTTATGGTCTAAATTCGTTGCTGATGTGATTCTACCACTTCCGTCTGTTAGCGTGGGAATGCATCTCACTCCAGTTTGTCCAGCTTCGACTTAAACGGTAACCACGTGAGCAGTGGTTTGCAGATGGTAACTGATATATTGCAAATACGCAATATGATAGGAAGATATGCCTAGGTGCTTCTAGGTATGGGATTTGTAATTCAGTCCCCTAAATCCATCCTAGCATTTAGATGGAGGTACCACCATGTTCACCCTGTAAGTGCCTCAGAGGAGTGTAGAACAGAATTTTGCAGACTGCACATCCCTCCTTTTTGTCAGCAATGAAATGAATCTGGTTATTTGGTTCCCGTCCTTTGTCAAAGAGTTGTCACAGCTTTGTAGACAGAGGATGACAATTCTGCTTGGAGATCCCCTCTCCTGCTCTTGGTACTGACCAGATGGTGAGCGTCTGTCACCAGTCACCAAGTGAAATCAGAATGTTAAAAAGCATGATCTCCAAATTACGTCTGCTTACAAAAGAGATGACTGAAGGGAGATAAGGTAAGAATTTCTGTAGATAAAAGGTAGATGCCAAAGTGAAAGGATTTAGCTGTGGTTTACACATGCTGAGGACAAGAATAATAGTCATGAGCTAAAAGTGCATCAAAGGAGACTTAAACACGGGGAAATAACTTTATCGTGTGGTTACTGACATGCAGGAATGGGTAAGAGAGGTTGTGGAATCTCTATCATTGGAGACTTTTAGCACTGGATGAGACAAACTTTTGTCAGGAATGGTTCAGATGAACAGCCAGGACTTAGGGCAGGGAGATACAACAGGTGGCATCTATGGATTTTGGCCGTCAATTTACCCAAAAGTTCTCAAACCTCTGCAGATAAACTTGGTGTCTGCACGAAGGACTATCTCATGCCTTGCTCGTTTAAGATGCCTTGAAAGAGGCTCCTTAAAATGGCCTCAGGCTCAGTACCAAAATTCACTGAAAGGCACTTCTAAAAACTTTGATCTACCTATTTGGTGTATAAATAGCCAGGTTTGTCTCCATTTTTCTTCCTCTGCTGGGGCTGAATACATCAGAGAGCAGGAGACAACAAAGGGATGCTCACTCTGGCAGATCAGTGCATCGACAGGCATCACTATGTCCATAAAGCTTTAAGAGATGACTGAAAGTCAAGAGAGATTCATTCTGGAGGCTTAATGTGTTCAGAAATTTACCTAAAGAGGGAACATCTCTCTGTAACTGGGGCCAAGGAAAACCTCTACATCAACAGGCTGAAATAGCTAATAGATCCTCAGAAACTTTCTGGTATAGGAGACCCATGTTCCTGTTTGGTATTTCTGATTTTTTGGGGGCCTCACTAATTTCCCAGGAATTCAGTTGTATTCTTGAATTTAAGAGTCATGTGTTCAACTTGCACAGGCTTAGCAGAAGCTGCCTTCCTAACCTATATAGAAATGATTGCTTTTGAATGCAAACAGAAATGCAATGTTTAATGAAAATGCAAAATGCTGTGAGTTATCAAGGCTTGAAACAACATCCTGTTTGTGAGAACAACTTAGGCACTTCAATCAAAAAATGCATATTCGTAAGGTGCTATTACTCAGCCCTAAGGTGTTTCTCAGCTAACATACTATTAATATTATAATGATAAAATTCTTTGCATGTATAAACTGATAATGAATATTTTTGAAATGTTCTGACATTCCTTGCTGTGTGGAAACTTCACATCACCAGTCTTAATTGTCAGGATTATTTTCCCCATTTTTTTCACGAGAGACAATGAAAAGTACACACAAAGTTACCTGAAAAGCCAGACCCAGAATTCATAGTTCATGGTGGAGAATAGCCCTGCTAAGCTCTGTTATTAGAGAATGATGATGTTTTATGTAAAAAATTGTGCTTCATGTTCTTTGCCAATTTCAGCTTCTTCTGGATTTCTCATTGACATCTCAATCAATTTTTGATCATACCCTTCTTTAAAAAGGAGAAAGTGTCCGGAAAGTGTCCAGAAAAATGGAATTTCTTGTTTCCTGAACACCTGAAAACCTGAACACAGACAAATGGCCTTTGTAGCCCACCCTGTTGCAGGGCACATCGGAGAAGAGCCTGTCCTCACTCTCAACACTCATTCAGTGGGTAGAAGCGGTAATAAGCTGTTCCTTCAGTGCTTTTTTTCTCCAGGGAGAATGTGCCCAGCCCTCCCAGCCTTTTCTCTTGCAACCAGTGCCCCAGCAGCCCCGGCAGCTGCCACGAGGCTCACTCCCAGCTGTCCATGGCTGAGCACCAACGCCAGACACGGAGGTCTGGATGCAGCCTCCTGAGTGCCAGCCGCCGGGGAATAATCACTTTCATCCTGCTGCTGCCTGTGCTCTGGCTCACACAGCCTGCGGTTGGCTTTCACCGCCACAAGGATGCAGCACTGCCTCATGTCATCTTTGGGATTACCAGATCCATGTCACCTTTGAGGCTGCCTGCTCATTTCTTTGCTGAGCTCCTGACCTCTCCGTGAGCAGATCCAGCCCACTAATGGTGATGGAGCATGGATCTGCTGCCAGGGCGGCTTGGGGAAGAGAGGGGACGGTGCTGCTTTACAGGCTTGGGGCACAGCAGGGGCAGTCTGAGTGTGAGCAAAGTGGGCAAAGGCATGTGGGGGTCTTTGGACTCTTTTCAGACGGTGGCTCCAAGACAAAGTTACATCACTGACCCTGGCCAACAAAACATCATAAAAACCATCCTTGTGCAGAGAGATGGTAAAAGCCCAGGCATCATTCAGTGGCTGCCTGGAGTTCTTGGCTTTTTATTTATCGTATCAGCCTAACCCTTTGTCAAGAGCAAAACCACAGAAACAGAACCTCGGATTCTTAGAAGGGAACTTTTTCTGCTGCTCAGTCCCATCTTTCTCATGCTAACCAAAGGGGAAGATGGATCCTTTGGGAACAAGAGCAGCTGAGACCAGCAGAGACCTTTCAACCATGCAAGTGGTATAAATGTGGGTGGGAGAGCTGCCCCACGGGCTGGGCTGTGACACCCTCATGTGCAGTTGTGAAGCTCCATCTCCCTCTAACAGCTGCAGACCTTTGGGCCCCTGCATCATGGCAGGGTGGAAAGGAGCCAGGTGTTACACAGAACTGGGATAAGAAAGGGGCTGATCCCAGGTGAGGTCATCAGGAGGGAGCTATTGGCTCAGCCTCCTCTCTTTTCATTTAATTTCCCAGGGTTAAAGGTAAAATGAATTCTCTCTCCCTGCAGGATTCTTCCTAGTCCTGGAGGGCTGCTGGTAGCATTGGTCTCTATTTTTATGGGCAAATCTACCACTTTATTAGGAAAAAAAAAGGGTCTAGGGAAATCCTGCTCTGTCTGTTTGGGGTGCTGCAGAGGAAGCTGGGGTTTTCTTGCTGGGATTTGCCCAGGGAGCCGGCTCAGCAGTGCAGGGCAACGAAGCAACGCCAGGAGGAGCCACCAGGTCTCGCACTGCACCTTTGGGTGCTGACAGAAAGCTGCCACTGCCCGGCGCTGCACCTCCTGGGAGGGACGCGTGGTGTGGGGCAGATGTGCAGAGAAATGTGCTCTAGGAGTTTATTTATATATATATTAGGAAACGAAAATATTGACCAAAGATAAATACTTGGCGTTCTCTGGGAAAATGTTCTCGTCTAGGAACAGCTGGAGCTGGAAGTTGCTTTTCCCTCTACTTGCACTTTTATAACCACAAACTATTGATGCTGGTCATCCTTGATGTGAGCTGGGCCAGCTCGGGGTCCCAGCATCACAAGGGACTTTATACACTGTCCTCCCTCCCCCTGCTATCCCAGGGCTATCCCACATAACCCATTTCATAATCTGCCCAGCAGTGGTTTGTCTAGGGGTGAACTTGCCTGTCAGAGCAGAAGACAGCTGCTAATGAGTCTCATTGCATTAATCAAGCCTTCTTCTAAATACCAGCCCATGCTGCTCTTTTTATGTGTCTCTGGCTAAGCTTTAAGCATCAAGATCTGTTCCCACAGCTGGTAAATCTTTCTAGTCCTAAAAGTGAGATTACTGGCATTATTTTACACAAAGGAGTAGCACAACAGCAGGGAATAATGTGACTGCTAATATTATAAATGATTTTTTAAAGATGGGAAATGAATCAGACACCAGACAGCAGGAGTCCAGCTGCAACCTGAGATTTAATACAACGGGCACAACCGGTGAGTATAATTGATCCAGTAACAGTAAAAACCTCTTGGGGGTGCAAACATTACCACAGAGGTGTATCAGCTTAAAGTTCAAAGTCTGAGCACCTGCTCAGAGTTACTTAACTTCTCACTGACACCTTTTCTGTTGCAGGAAGAACTAAAGTGTGTAACTTGAGTTATTTAATAACTAAAGGATAACCATGAAAGGAAGGCAATGCACCCTACAAGTTTAGCATTGATTAAAATAAGGGGAACATGCAGGCAAAGCATCTCCAGGGGTTAGGAATGGGGGAAGATAAACCTCAGGCCCCAGCTATATAGCTTGCAGTTTTCATGGATACATCTTCAGCTCCTTCACCAGAGCCACTTCGAAGCACAGCGGCTCTTCTTGGGGTGGCTCGAACGCTTCACCCCCCCCGAGTGGTGCCGTGACGAGTGCTGGTTGGCACACGAGTGGAGGCACTTGGACTTGCTGATGTGCTGCATGGACGAGCTCTTGTGCTTGACCCCCTCCTGCAGCAGCGAGCACTTGGTCACGCGTTGCTGCGACGAGCTCTCCTTTATTCCGGTGCGGGGGGGGCACTTAGGCACCTGTGGCTGCTGCAAGCTCTTGGTTCCGTTCTGCTGCGAAGTGTAGGTGGTGATGCACTCCTGCGTCGGGTACCCCTTCGTGCACTTCTGGTGAGGGAACGTGCTCGCATACTCCTGCTTGAAGCACTGTGTCACGTACTGCTGCGGGGGACACTCAGTGACCCCCCGCAATGGTGGGGAATAGCCGCCGGTCATCCCCTGCAGGGACCGGAGCTCCGTGCCATACCGCTGAGACGAGCATCTGGATATCTTCTGTGATGAACGCTCATCCTTGCAGGAGGCCGAGTATTTGATCCCACATGGTGGGAACCTCAGCTTGCCTGGCTCTGGGCACCTGGGTGCACAGGGTGGGAGGCTCTTGGCCACACGCTTCTTCTCATAGTGGCCATTCTCACAGGGCTGGAAACTCTGCGTCGTGCTCAGCTTCACGCTGGGCTTCCTGCAAGGCAGCAGGCGAGTGGTCTCGCAGGGCTCAGGGCACAGCAGGACGCATGGCTGGACATAGGGCTGGCAAGACAGCAGCTGGCTCTGGGTCACGGCCGGCTGTGAGCAGACGTAAGTGAAAGGTTGCACATAGCTTTGCCATCTGGGCATCGGGCTCTTGATCACGCTCAGTGGGTGGCATGTGTTGCTGCACGCATCAGGCTGGGGCATGCACTGCTGGAGGCTTTCAGTGATGTAGCTCGATCCCGGCAGGTATAGGTGTTTATACCGCTCCCCATAATAGTGCATGGTCTTGCGAGGTGCTTATGCCTGAAAGAAGCAGGAAAAAGAGGGACAGTTCACACAGGCACTGTCTGGTTCTTTGCGATGCAGGGCTCTGAGTTTCCCACAGGTGTCCCCACGCAGTGAGAGGCTTGGGGTGACTTGGGACCAGGCTGGGATTACCGGGGAGAGGAAAGGAGGGGAGAAGAGAGGAGAGGAGAGGAGAGGAAGGGAAAAGAGAAGAGAGGAGAGGAGAGAAGAGAAGAGAAGAGGAGAGGAGAGGAGAGGAGAGACAGTTTTCCGCTTCTACCCCCATACTCTTCTCATATGAGACCAGAAACAACCTGGGATCACAGTCAGGCAAACCAGAGAGTTTTCATGCTGCCCTTCAAAGGTCAGCTAAGTATCCCTCAGAGCACCTCACCAAGGAGAACTGACGTTATGACCCTCCGTTTGGCTGGAAGCCTCCTCCATCCCCACCAGGACGTCCTTTCAAGTTTACATTCTGCAACTCCCAAGCACTGGAGATGAAAGGCAAGCCAAAATTAAAGGTGTGTCCACACTGTAATACTCAGGCGTGGCTGCAGTTCACGGGGGCAAACCCAAGCTGAGGTTAAATGAGCTAGTTGACGGTAAGAACAGGTTCGTGGCAGCACGTACGACCTGCCTGTCTGCTGAAGCATGGTCCTACAGGGGTCCGCTGGGTGGGCAGCATGCGGTTACGGGGCTCTGAGCTCCCTTCTGTAGCATTAGCATCACTGCCTCTGCAGTCCCCACTTTATACTGTCCCGTGGGCAAGCTTTAAGAAAAGAAAGAAGAGAAACGCAGCAGGGTTGTTTCTTAGTTGAAACCCCAGCAGAAAGGAAGGAGAAGGCATCAAGGCAAAATCTCAAGCAAGTTTCATTCCAGTCCTGCACTGCATTCATCCCAAGCCATAGTGTCTTTTTTTTTTTTTTTTTTGCTACAGTAGCCTGAAACACATCAAACTGCCTGCCACAGCAGCTCAGATGGTGAAACCTCATCCCGGCAGCTCCTCATGAGCAGCATGAAGGGGAGGCCAGCTGAGATCATGTTCCAGGGACAGGATGGGGCAGCACTGTCGGCACATCCACACTTCCCTCCTGAACCTGCTGTGGATGTCGTGCTTTGCCCTGGACCTGGAAGGCATGAGGAAAATCACCCCCTTCATGCTCCCCTTCAGAAAACGCTGCCTTCAGTTTTTTTGGCTTGGTTTTTAACAAGTACTAGAACCACTGGGCATACAGAAGGTGCTCTGATTATTTTTTTCTGACATTGTTTGGGAATTCAATGATTGTAAAGAAACTGCATTTTCTGAATGCCCCCAGTTCTGTCCATAATTACAGTAATCTGCTTTATCTTCCAAAAAGCCTATCGCTGCGTGTCTATTAACAATAACAATGCTGTGTCTTACTATCATTATCACTACAATTATAATAATCACTGAGTAATAAAAACAGCCATTTGAAAAACAACAAGAGCAATGCTACTACTACATGTACAATGCTAAAGTATCTGCTGATGCTCCTCAAGATAAAAATCTTCTAAAATAGGGGAATTATTTGCTTCCAGGGAGTTGTTTGCATCTCTGACTTATTCTATCCATTAACCTATACAGAAAGTTAAACATGTTCAGGTTAACTGGAGAGTCTCTCTGCTAGCTTTTACATTGACACTGAAGTTGATTGGCTTCTTCCTATTACTTGAGAAGCTGCTTTATTCAAATTCAATAAAATGGCAGAAAAATTCTGCCAGTTTCTTTAGAGGAGTCCCCTTTCTGTGTACAGGCTCGTATCTGACTCCTGGCAGCGCCGAGCCCTTTATGTAGTCAATGTCTTCCTTCGGACTAGATTTAACAGCAAGCATAGAAAAGCCCTCTAATCCCACTCCCGGCTTCACGGTCCATCTGGAAGTGCTTTCCTGATATTCTTCCATTCAGCACGGAGGAGCTGCTCCAGCTGTCAGAGCCACGCACGCCGGGGCCAAGGGCAGCATCCCCCAGAGACGGCATCTCCGCGAGTACACGAGCAGGACCTCTGCCTGCTCCAGCCACCCAGGTACAAAACAGCATTTCAGGAGCTCCATTAAAAGCCAGACTTACCCACTTCATCAGTGAGAACAACCGGAGAGAAGTGCCTAGGAGAGCCCCGTGATGGCAGAGCTTTTATACAGTGAATAAGTGCCCTAGGGGAGTGAGGCGGTTTGGCTGGGCGATGCTTTAATTGCCTGCCAGTCCCGGCTGAGCCACGTGCAGCTTCGCGCCGGCGGGGATGGCCGTCCTCGCTCTGCGGGGCTGCCGTCGCCGGCCAGCACCTCCGGGATGTCTGGTGTAGCCCCGAGCTCCACACGGGAACCTCCTGCTCCTCTCCGTGCCAAGCAAAGCCTTGCTGGCCAAGCACATCCCCTGCAAGGGCTGCTGGCGGCTCTCACGCCGAACATCCCATGTGCAGTGCCACAGCATCTCTGCCTCCCCCTTGCAGATTCAGGGCAGCAAAAATGCTCCTTTCTGCACCGAAAAAGATGCCGGCTGAGACAAAGGATTGGGTTCGGGCCGCCCAAGGGACTCCTCATTTCCATGGGAGCTGCATGCATAAGGCCCTTCGGTGTCTTTGAAAACACCGTCCAGGAAGGACTCTTGGCGATTTCTTGCAGACCATAATTACTGTGGCACGCAGACTTCCTTCACTTACACAGGGAACTGAGGGAAGAGGTGGGTGACTGGGACTGAGAAAGCCCTGGGCTAAGGGCAAGTCGGCTGCTAAAATGACCTGCCACGAAGCGAACAACCTGCCCAAAGAGGTGACGCTTTTCCGGCACAACAAAGGGGAGAAGCGCAGGAGCACAGGGGCGGCCCAGGGAAAGACGGCTGAATCACAGCGAGCTCCAGCCCCAAAAACACAGCTCCCATTTCCTGCTGTGCTGCACAGTCTTTTTGT
The DNA here is from genome assembly GCA_011075105.1 of Heteronetta atricapilla. Lineage (NCBI taxonomy): Eukaryota > Metazoa > Chordata > Aves > Anseriformes > Anatidae > Heteronetta > Heteronetta atricapilla. The sequence goes on along the minus strand of CM021755.1, from coordinate 1,843,715 downwards.
TCCCTGCTGATGCCAGGTGTAAACCTGAGGGGAGACGAACAGTGGCATGAGTATATGTGCCGATAGGGAAGGGGGTTTTGCGTAGTTATATTTGTATAAGTAAAGGCCCTGATGTTTTTTTCCCTTTAATGCAAATTTGACATCTATCAGCTGGGTTACAGCATGCTGGGAATTTAGGTGAGGTCCTACTTGTTGAAACAAAAAGGGGTGAAATAAGTACCATGAGTGGAGTAAGTGGAAAGTATCTCACTGATAAGAAGCAGGATACTGATCTCCAGCTTATGACCCATGGAGTTAATTTTCTGTTTTTGTTTTTGCCAGAAAATAAAAGTCCAGCAGGCTATTTTGTTTTTAACATTTTTGATTTTCTACCAAAAAAATCACCCCAATACCACAGACAAAAATGTAAACAGAGTGCACTTTTTCCCAGTTGATGCCAACATTTTGAGAGCAACAATAGCTGAAGGGAAGAGTGCTTTCTCTAGGCGTATCTTATTGTCCACATCTGAAGACAAAATCACTAAATCCTACCTGTTGTTTCTCTTAGTTGTGTTTAATTCCCCTAAACTACAACACCCTTTTTAATGTTAAATGACCTGACCCAAGATTTTAGGAATCAAGCTGGCGTCAGAGAAGAGGTAAGCAGATTACCACCGTTTTTACAAGCTCCATAAATCCAGTTCATGGGCAAGACCCAGATCCAGTAGCCTTCAAGTAATCCTAATATTCATTTTAGTGTTTCCAGTGCAGGTAACAAAATACTAGCCCAATGATAACATCATGCCCTGTCATAAAAATGTTCTTAATTAACATCTGCCAAGTCCCCTGAAATCCTTTCATCTTGGAGAGACGCACAGTGCTGCATGGGACATTGTTGCGGGGGCTATTATTATTCCCAATTAAACAGAGGGGAAACTGAGGCACATTGCACCACAGTCACTTGCTGTGAGTCAGAGCCAGGGCCAGCACCAGGCTCAGTCCCAGCTGCCTCCAAAAGGAGCCTCATGCTCCTTTTGGCCACCCAGCCCCTGTGAGATGAGGTCCTCCACCACCCAGGAGGATTTTGGTAACGCTGCCCTGGGCTCATCCTGCTGTGGGAAAGCCACAATGGTGTGAAAGCTCCTCAGAAGCCCACAGCAATGCTCTCTTCTTGTAAAGGGACACAAAAGTTTGGGTTGTGAGAGCCTCCCTGGCTCTTAAATGAGGAAGGAGGGCCACAGTTGCTGCCACTCTTACCTGCTGTTCTCCAAAGCATCACCCATGGGCACGCCGAGGAGGTGCGAGAAGGGGCTGCCCCCATCACACCTGCTCCCATCTCAGGCATCTCCTTGGCTTTCGTGGGCAGCTTGCAGTGGCACCCCAAGGTCACTGAGCAAGGGTGGAGCAGGGCAGGATGCGGGACAGCGTCCCGGCCCCAGTCACACCCTCCTCGTCCTCTTGCGCCACTTGTTTTTGCCCTCCAAATAGGCATGATCTACTTAGCGTGAGCAGGCTCCTATTCATTTTCCTAATGATAGGGCATATTGCAAGATTTTTGTATTTTTTTTTCAGACAGGAGTTCACTGTATTTTTAACGAACCACCAGAGGGCAAAAAGACAAGGTATTTAATGTGAGGTCAGAGAACTATATTTATTTAAGTATATATATGTATAGCATAAGTATACATATATATATGGTTTGTTTTCAATACAGTGTAGAGTACACATCTTCAGGCAGCATAAAGAATATAGTTAACCACTTCAACATCTCTAACATTTATAAAAGAGTAGTGCTACAACTTTCTGTGTCATTTCAAAGACTTTCTTTTGTTTCAGGCTGTGTTTTCTGTATTAATCAAAGCAACCAAGTCAATACAAACTTTCATGGATAAAATTTCAGCAGGACCAACTTCACCGAGCCAGAAACCCAGCCTGGTTTAGGGACTCCACTGAAGTCAGCGCAGAGTCAGCAGGGATTTCTGGCCACCTTCCGAAACGAAGGCTGTTGGAACAAGACTCATATACTGTTTGCTTAGCAAATTTACGTTTGGCTTCCAAATCTGTGAGTGAAAACAGCTCTTTTGGAGAACTTGCAGCCTTGGGGATTACAGGTCAACCCAGGCATTGTCTCAAGACCAGGACTAAACCTGGTGCCAGCCCTCTGCCGGCCACACCGCCAGTCCTCTTGATGCTGTTGTCAGCTGGACTCCTTAGACATTTCTATTTCATTTTTTTTTTTTTCTTTTGAAACCTCTATTCATTTCAATTAGGTGAGAATTTAATAACATCCCACTAAACTATTTCTTGCAGCAGACTAAGGAATAAGCCACAGACACCTGGAGCACAACCATAGAAATAATATCATACCCTGGCCCAAAATAGAGCTGAGCTACAGGGGAAGTACTGGAAAACAGAGATAAAGCAGAATTAAGCAATAGCAAGTAGCTGGCAGGTGACACAAGGAGATAAATAACCCTGCCCCAAAGCCATACCTCGCTGTTTTTCCAAGGACCTTCCTTTCCCCTGCTCCTTTTTACCAGGGCCATTTTGATGCAGAGCAGTACTTTTTAGAGTGACTCGAAATTTTTACTCCACCTGACTGACACTGCTGCTGTGGGACACACTTGGTCACACATTGCTGTGGGACACACTTGGCGGCACACTGCTGCCGTGGAACACACTTGGTGGCACACTGCTGCGGGACACACTTGGTGGCACACTGCTGCTGTGG
>CM021755.1:1812210-1839722 GCA_011075105.1 Heteronetta atricapilla | reverse complement strand
CCCCCCACCCATCACTTGGACCTGCAAGGGGAAGAACTGATCTTTGAGGTCAGCAGAGGAATTCCTCATCTCAGAGCTGCCTTTTTACCACCAAATCCAGTTTTTCTCCTCTGCTTTTCATTGGGGACCACATTTGACCTCTTGCTGATGTGTTGAGAAAAATCCCCAGTGCAGAAAGTTGCTCTGAACCTCTGGCCGCTTCTGCGGTAGCATTAGAGGCAAACAGCACCCAAGGCTCTGCTGCATGCTGATCCCGTAACACCACGAGCATGCAGAGGTTCACAGCCCAGTCCCAGCATCACCAAGTCTGTGCTCATTAGGGAACCAAAGCCAATTAAAGGGCAGAGATACCACAATGGAACACAAACCTGCCCACAGCTCTTCTGGCACTGTGTTCCCTGATACACACAAAGCAGCTCTGAGTGTTATCAGGCACCCCCAAAAGCAAACGACAATAGCAGCACCACAATTACTGCTCACAGCTGTTCTTTAGAATGTTCACAAGTGGCTCTTGGAGTCAGATGCCTTGCTGGAGACACTGTAAGAGCACATTCCCACACCAACATAGCAATTCAAACTCACTAATTTTAAAAACCTTTCCCACAAAGCATTTCCATATGTAAAAAGACAGAAGGAAATCTGCATTTCAACAGCTACAAAGGCTCAGCGCAAACCAGACTTACCCAGCTCCTTGGTGACAACAGCGTTGTGATGTGACCAGTGAGCCCTAACAGAAGGAGACCTTTTATATAGCTACTAACCGTGCCTTGAAGGTATGAGGAACTCACGACATAGCCTATTAGCTCCTATGCACAAGCTGTCCTGTGTGCAACACTGGCAGTGACTAGCATCAGTGTACTCATCCTCAGGGATGAGTAGTTCAATGTCAGCTCCCCTTAGAAAGAGTAATTACCGGTTGTATAATCCTTCCTGGCATGGTAAGACTGAATGGTATTTGGAGAGGCAGAGGCATACCCAGCCTCAGGGGTTTTGCGAGACCAGAGCGCACACGACAGTGTGCAATAATGGCTTTCCAGGGGACTCCCTGGTGCCAGGCTTCCCTGTCCCTGGACTCCTGGAGGTCCCCAGAGACAGGCCATCCCATTGCTTGGCCTCTTTCCACACACACATGGGGATGGCTTTGTGCTGTGGGAGCTGCACTGGGTGCTCCATGTCCTCCTCTAACCTTAATCTCTCGTTAGAGCAGCCCTTCTCATCTACCTTGCAATGCCCAGCAGATGGAGTTGGCTATGTATGCGGTGGGACACAGGACACTGTCTCCTCTGGGGAAAGCCATGAGCTCCTCAGAAGGTTCACGTCACCCTTGGGTGGGTGTCATCCTCATCTTTAGCTCACATAGGTCTGAAGAGCATCTGTCTGCCAGCGCCCAGATAATCCCATGACCCCAGCACAATTACCTGTCATCAGAGCGATGGGAATACACCGTCCAGTGACAGGTGAGCAGGAAAGATGAGCTACAGTCACGTTTGATTGCAGCCACTGCATAATGAGCTCAGCTGTCAAAGCTGTCACCGGCAGCACGACAAGCCACAAACAGCCCCAGGAGCAGGTGAACTGCCTCCAGTCCTGTGGGTACCTTCTCAGTGAGTACGCTTCTTATCGCACAGAATAAAGAAACCAGTTAGAAACCTGGGAGATTAATTCGCTGAAGTCACTGAAGATATAGTCAATGCTTTCATGTGTACTTTGGCACATGAAACTTCCCCTAAAATGACCATTTCTTCCCGCTGGCTCCAAGGAGAGCTCAGGGGGACCAGATCAGAGGAGTGCACTGGGTGAGATGAAACCCACCCCAGGTGGAGCAGCTCCTGCATATGTTTATTAAAGCTGTGGTTTCTTACGAACTAGAGAAATGGCACTCCCCAGGTGGTTTCTGAGGCCAAGAGAAAGGTCTGTATATAAATAATTGTGTAGTACAAGTGAATAATAAAGCCTAGCAACTCTTTTGTACAACTATGAAAGTGGTTCTCAAGGTTTATTCATGGGTGAAAATTTAGGGTTCATTAGGCAGGAATCGCAGAGAATTAAATGCTCCCTTTACCGTAGGCATGTCCAGCAAGAACTAAGCCCTACCCTTGCTGGTCAGCACCGAGGGCGTTCATCATTGGCTGAACCACAAGAAATGCAGCTTTGTTGTGGCCTCCCTCCCACAGAAATTGGTTCTTTGATCCAAAGTCATAACTCTTTATTGCTTTTTAGCTCCAAACATTGCAGGTCTGATCCTCCCTGTTAACCAAGGTGATCAATTCACATTTATATTGGTTTTATTCTAGTCTGGATGCAGGCACTGCCCCAGCCCTCAAACAAATCCTTACTTCATTTGATACTTGACTGAAACCTGTGAGTACCCACCTAGTTTATTGACAGACCAGGAGAAATTTAATTACTTGAACACATGAATGACTTGTCTATGTTCAAACCCAGTAATACCTATATGATTATGTACCTAAATCCATTTATTCAGTACACTTGAAAGAAAAAGAAAGAAAGAAAGAAAGAAAGAAAGAAAGAAAGAAAGAAAGAAAGAAAGAAAGAAAGAAAGAAAGAGGAAGGAGGAAGGAAGGAAGGAAGGAAGGAAGGAAGGAAGGAAGAAAGGAAGGAAGGAAGGAAGGAAGGAAGGAAGGAAGGAAGGAAGGAAGGAAGGAAGGAAGGAAGGAAGGAAGGAAGAAGGAAAAGAATTAGAGTCTTAGAGAATTAGAGTCTGTTAATTTTGGCAACAGGGCAATTTTTGAGACTTTCACTATGCAGCAGTTTAATGAGTTCTTCACTTTCACATAGCAATGCCTGTCAAAAATGCGTGCTTCTGTTGTCATCACCTGTGCACATCCTTGTAGCATCCAGCTTCTTCCCACAAGGCAGCCCTGCCCTGCAATGGTTGGCAGCTAAGAAAATCTCCTGTGCTTTTTTAACATGCCTGACTCATCTTGCAACCCGGACAACAGCACGAGATGAAGGTGGAAACAAAGTTAAAATAGGGCCATGGCACTGAGAAGTACGAAGAGGGAAGCTGAAAAACATCCTGGAAGAGATGCCAGGTGAGACACTTGGGAATCCACCACCTCCCTTTAATAAGTCAGGAATGCAAAGCAATTCTGGAGCATGAGCTAATGCACCAGGAATGCAAAGCTCCTTGCAAAGCTCCTCGCCTGCTCCAATTATAGAAATCTGGCAGAAGAGCAAGCCAGTCAAAAAAACAGAATATAGAAGAAGCAAGGGAAATCGGGTAGGTGTGATCTCTGGGCTGAAACATCAAGTGGCATAAAATTAGCTTCATTCCATTAACTGTAACAAGAAAATGCTGATTATTTAGACAAATAGCTGTAAAGCAGGAGGGAGCTACAGTGGGGAGCTGTTAAAGATTAAAACTAGCACACAGTGAGGGACACTGCGCATGCGAGGCTGCTACAGCAGAGGCAAGGAAGAGAGTCCTTCCTTGAAGAAATCAGTCTGCCTTGGAGAAGTAAAGACAAGCTCAGCTTAACATCTTGTGACCATCAGAACAATCTTCAAGTACCAAACACTGGTTTGGGATGTTCATGGGGCTGGGATAGCCATGTCCTCCAGCCTCACCTAGGCATGGCCTTGTCCTCCAGCCTCGCCAAAGCAAGGCCATGTCCTCAGAGCTGTACGAGCCACTAGAGTGCAGCATACGCCCATGCAATCACCTCCTGGAACAGCCTTGCAGAACTGGCCAACAGAGGCTGGGAAATCACCTTCAAATGCCCTCTCTCTCCAGGAAAAGTTTGAAATGGCAGCCTGTGAACTCAGCCCACACCACTGCCTTTGCATCCTAATATCCGAATGTTCCTTATTGTACCAAAGCAGTGGCATGAAGTTAAACCTAAGTCACCAACACACCCTGCAGCCCAGCCACAGCCTCCTGTCCCTATCCCAGCTTACATGCACATGTGTTTCTGGACACTGAAAACATGCATTGAAATGGTAGTTGGGCTGCATTCCCTGGGCTTCACAGGAGGGCGAATCTCTTCATTCAATTGCTGTAAGGCTGTGAGGTGTGTGCAGGGAGGGGAAGGTGGAGCATAGGGAAGGACGAGAAACTAAGAAGAGATTGCACATTTGTATTGTATCAGACTTGTAATTAGAAAGAAGCATACAGGCTGCAGATAAAACTTAACATATTATTAGCCCAGCAAGCAGTAAATTTTCAGTATTGTTACTTCAGTGATTTAACAGCACTGAAGGCAAAATACAAACTCCATCATGAAATAGAATTAAATGCTCTTCTCTTAGACTCCTTGCTATATTTTAAAAGCTTTTTATTGCTTAATGAAATCTTGCTGTTCTGCAATTAGTAGCCCCAACATACCTCTTTGTTCTGGTTGCTACCAGGCTCAGTGGGGGTTAGCCTCTGTAGAAAAGCTGACTACATGATTGCAATAGCCCTGATGAGTTTTAAAATACATGAGCCAAGCTGTGGGGTTTCAACAGTGATGCAACTTTCTTGCCCACTGGCACCCACATCCATTAGCTGCACCAGCTGGGCTTCCAACACCAGAGAAACCTGGGTGCTGAGGTACGTGCCCAATGCTTGATTGCACCCAAAACTTGCCTGCCCTGCACGGGACAACAGCATGAGGCCACCAAAGCACTCAGCTGCAGAGGACAAAGCTGTGAAATATGTCTGGTGGAGGTTCTATCACACCAGACATGAGAACGTGACATTACCATGGCAGGCCCTGCATTCTGTTCCTCTGCCATCACCTTCCATGTGCAGGAGCCACTTTTGCTTGGGAAGCCACTGAAACGCCTTCTGGATTTGCTTTTGATCCAGGGGTGACACAGAAATGGGAGCTTGTGGTGCCTTAGCTAGGAGTGGGCTTTGCCTGGGTTCTGATTTTGATGAGGAAAACTGCACCTCTGGCTTCTCCTGAGGTTTCTTTTCTCTTTGGATATTGCTGGGTCTGGCTCTGCGTGGCTTTTGCTTACTGTAGGTGGCAGAGGGGCTACTTGCTTGCACTGCTGCTAGTTTGCTGGGAAGATATTCTTCTCGCAAGCCAGGAACTGGGAAAAAAAAAAAAAAAAAAAAAAAAAAAAAAGTATTTGAGGGAGAAAAAAAGGCACTTTTGTTGTTTTGGGTTTGTTTGTTTGGTAAAATAAATCAAGAAAAGTAAGAGAAGCAAGCAGCATCAACAGCAACACTTTCTCTTAGAAGCCCTGGTAACTGCACCCTAATCTGCATACAGCTATTAGAAAGAAGCAAATTGAGAGCTCAGGTTTGTTAAGATTTTAATGAGTAACTCAGAGCAATGGAAAGGAGAAGACCCAAGATAATTCTCTCTCTTGAACCTGAAGACCAATAATTACCCCTCCCGTGCTATCTTCTTGCTGGATATTCCTTTAGTCTGGGTTCCTTTCACCACCCAGACCTTGTCAGATATTCCCTTTCCAGCCCTCAACCACATTAATACTGGTTTGCATCCCAAAAGCCTCTGAGGACAACACTGTTTGATCAAAATCTGTTTTGTCAGACAGAGCATTCGTGCAAGGCTGCGCGGATCCTTGAAATCTTCCCTGCTGCTCTGGGGTTTAGCCCTTCCTTTCCCTCCCCAAGGAGTTCATCCTGTCAGTCAGAGCATATTATTACATCAGATGGTCTCAACATACTAAGCTTTTAAAACTTCCCTTTTCCATAGTAAATCAACTAACAGCATAGTTTTAGGATTAGAATGTAAGGCATGTTTGTATAATCTCTCAGTCCTCTGGGCCTGATTCTTTTCCTATAATCCCCTTGTGCAATAGTGTGATGCCATCAAAGTCACAGGAATGGCATAGGTATAACCAAGATTATCTGCATTAATCTGAGACATTACATGGATGCAGAAACAGTTGGAAAAGAAATAGTTTAATTTGTAGAGCCTGCAGCTCCTGAAATTCAATCTCAATTAATAAAATTTGCAAATGGAAGAGTCTGAAATTGCCATCGCTGAACTATAACCTCACAGTAAGTCATATTATAACAAGCCTAATTACCAATTTTTAATGTATTCATCAGAAGCAAACTTACCCAACCCACCAGTGAAGCAACAAATCAGTGCAAAGACAGTGGAAGAGCCTGGAGACCCAGAAAGTTCCTTATAAACCCCAGGAGTTCAGCCTCCCAGAGAGGGGCCTGTGCTGTACATGATATATGTATTTTCATGACCCCAGAACTGCCCAGTTCACAGCAGAGGTGGTTCTTCTTGGCGTTTAGGAGAGAAAACTCCCTGTTCTTAGGCATTTTGTATTTTAGCTGCAGAAGGCTGTTGTGTTGGCCACACCTGAAGCCTTGTTCTTGTTCTGGCATTTTCCAAATGTTGTGGTCTAAATCCCCATATTTTCAGTCCTTCCAGAGATAATCACAAGAATAATTCAGGCAGCAAATGCAGGGCCTGAACCTTTGAGACAATCAAGGTCCTTTCTGACTTTTTGGGGGAAGGATAAAGCAACCTTAATCCAAACGCAAGCAGTGCCCCGAGAACCTCCCTGCTGCACCAGGCACCTGCCAGAAAACCACGAGGCTGATACTCCAGCAAACCAACACTTCATCCCCTTCCAGGAGCATGGGAATCCTGAAATGGGATGCTGCACCCCAGCTGCTCCCTGTTCTCCAGCAGCAGTGCTGCAAAGCTGAGCACAAATCCAGGGTGACCCCTGGGCTGCCCTGCTGTAAATTGTGTGTCTTGGTGCATGGGCCAGAAAAGGCTGACGACAGGCTTAACTCCAACAAGTTCGTTCCTGAGCTCTAGAGCATGAATGAAGCAATTGAGAATTAGGATCTTTGATGTGATGACTGGCTGGAGAGTATTTCTGTTGTGCCCAATGGGTTTTCAACGAGGCAATCTGTTGAGCAGCACAGTAATCCTGCACAAGTGGTTAGGAATATATTTAGTCTGGGAATTAGAAGACTTCCAAGAAGCAGTGCAGGGAGGCTCTGGAACTGGCTGCTAACTCAGAGAATTGGAGGCAAAATATGTAAAAAGCTTGAAGATGGAGGCTGGTGAATTTACAAAAGAGGTTTTATTGCTCTGAACGTAGAGTCACAGACAACTGGTTTAGCTGTGTGCATTTCCTGAGAGCTGTTGAAATAATCCTAGGAAGCTTGGGTGCTCTATTATGGCAAAAATGGAAAAGAATTGTTCACGAACAGGCAGGGGAAAAAAAAAAAAAAAAAAAAAAGCACACAAACTGACAGATCTGACCATCCCTGTGGAAGTGGAAGACCGGTTTCTCTTCTCCTGTAACATGACTTGATGCTCAGAGTCCTGGGCACTAGGAGAGAAGGTCAAGTCTACAGAAGTATCAGCTACTGGACTTGCAGGCAGACAGACCGATACTAGGAAATTCAGTAACTGGTAATTAAGTCTTTTGTCTCGTGAGATGAGCTAATCAAGGTGTCCACCCTAAAGTGATGACAGACACAATAATAAAGAACAAGATGGGGTGTTAACGAAACAGTGTCTAATTAAGCCACTGGGCGAGCCATGTCTTGAGAGATCCAGTTCAGCAACTTCTGAATCACACCAAGACATGAAATCCAGGAGTGCAATAATTTCCACAAATCATTTTCTCTGTGCACAAAGGTTCAAAGTACTGGATGGAGAAAAAAGAGCACCCTTGCAGACGTGAGGTGAGGATTACTTTTCACATCCTGAGTTGCGGTTCTCTGCAGTGCTCTTTGCGTCTAAAAACGCTCATCCCTTCCTTCAGACTGAAGTACTATAGCTGCAGGGACCTTAGAGATACTGAGACACTCATGGTGAATTAGCTACAGATCTCCATTTGGAATTGCTAACATAACTGCTGCATACCTCCCTGGGCATCTTAGACTCTTGGGGACCTAATTAATTAATTACCTCATCAGCATTTGGAAAGCCACTGGGGGGTTGAGGGCAACTCAGCACCTGCACAAGCTGTGTGGAACCTGGAGTGGCATTTTCTCTCTAGGAAGAAGAACGGGCTCAGGCCAGTATTTTTATCGTCTGTGGTGTTGCATTGCCTGGAATTAGTGGTACAGCTTCAGCAACAGCTGGGAGCAGAGCCAGGCTCCGCCAGGTGAGAGCTGACTTGCTGCTTAGCCCCACGTTCACTGCCAAGCTGCCTTCCTTCATGCACGTTTCTCCCGTAGTTCCCCAGAGGTTTGAGTAAGGCAGGTTTCACTGCATATGGCATTTGCCTCTAAAAATAGTCTTTGTGCAATTCACATGGAAGAGGAAAGCAATTACACCGCTACTATGGGAAAAACATTCACTCCCTTTCCACGGGCTGACTCTCTTCGATTATAATTACCATCATTTTTCTGCTGAGGTTGCTGACATGGATGTGAAGTGACCTCCCCAAGCCTCTGCAGACCTGGATCCAAACCAGGGCTTAAGGTCAGGAGGGCCCCACCTTCTGGTCTCCAGACATGGTTCAGGTCGTCTCCCCTCCAGCTATGGAAAGTGATTTTCCTTGCTCACTGGATGTTGCAAGTCGAGGCTGGAAATTTGACAACCAAACTGGCTACATATTCCAGAAACCCGACTGCTTGCTTTAATAAAAGTGGTGTCACAACACAGGGCTGTGGTTTGTTGCACCTGTAGCAGTCTTTGCCTCAGCAATGGTCCACAGGTGCTACGTGCCCAGTTTCTCTCTCACTGATGGGCAGAGCAGAGGTTACTGGAGCTCTGGCCTGGAGGTGCACATTCACTTTTCTCAGCTGCAGCATTTGATCTAATGACTTGCACCCTGTCTCCTTCTGAACACAGCTGCTCTGTCCTCTGCAGGCCAACAGGTGCATTACAAAGTATGTTTTTTTTCAGAGTCTGAGCTTATTCCCCCTTGCTATATTCCCCCTGACTTTAGCCCTGCTCCGCAGGGTTGAGGTCCTAAAGCAAACCTCAGCAGAAAGCCTATGTTGATAACCGCGACGCCTGATGCTACCTAGAAAGCAGACGGGCAGGTTCTCCAATGCTGGAAAGTGTCCTAGTTCCTGCCTTCACCTACAACCACAATTTGTGCCAGCAGAGCAGCAGCTGCAGCAGTGAGGTGAGGCCTTAGCTGAGGGTAGGCACCAGCTTGGGATGTTCCTCTTGCTAGCAAAGGCAACCAAAACAAAGCAGGTTTCAGGGCCAGCCTGACACCAGCAAGGCAGGGCCCCACCTGCAGTGAGGTAAGGGGTTGCATGGGTGAAGTCACGCCATGGGAGAAGAAGATGTGGTCTCCAGTCCAGGTATTCTGTCCTTCAGTTACTAAACAACTATCAGCAGAGGAAGTTACGCCTCAGCTAGAAGCAGTTTTTTATATTTGCACCCCGAACCCCAGCCAGAGTCGGGTACCAGCTCAGCCTGTTGCAATGATTGCATCTGTAGTGCGTGTGCTGATAAAAGCTCTGGTAAAATCGAGGAGACAAGACAAAGATAGTCCCAAGACAACCAAATATGATGAAATTCACCTCTGTGTGGGATGCATCGTCTCTGCTGATGAAAATAATCCTAGCATCAGCAGTGAGGTCTGTGACTTATATCCCAACGGCTTCTTGAGATGTTGAGGATAACAATCACAGAACTATTTTCACTCAGAAGACTTTTTACATGGAAATATGTTAAGAGAATACACTGCATACACTACCAGCTCCCTTAATTTCACAGATATATTGAAACATCTTTTCAAGTGCTGTCCTAGCACCAAAACCAGCCCAATGTCCTAGTTCCATTGGGGTGTGATAAACCTTGTATGCCGTTAGAAGTCCCTTTACTTTTCACATGATGTATGAAGATAAACTCAACTCCCTATTCTGTCATGTTTGGATAGGTGAGAGCTAAATCTTCTGCACCATAATCAATAATATGCATTCAAAATGATCTGTTCTGAAATGAAAGAAGAATAAAATCTGTAAAGATCTTAATGGGAAAAAAGCAAACCCATCCGTCATGCTCTGATAGAATCACCAAAAAAAATCACTTTAGAGAATTCATTGATGAAAAGGAGGTGAGAGAAGTTGAGATTAGTCCCCAGTCTTAAACCACAAAGACATCCAAAGAAGTGGGATTAAGAAGTGGGATCTTGCCAGCTAATGGGAGAAGACCATTAGCTGGCAAGAAATGACTCAGCTGCATGGGCTGGAGTGGAACCACATTGGCTGACACCACATCAAGACCCCTGATCTCGGTGGGCTCTGCAATGGCTGTATTAACTGGAGGCTATGACCTTTATTCACAGAGAAAGTTTTTTTGTAAATCGGATTAGTCAGAATGGGGATTAAAATGCATCCTGCACCAAAAGCCGTCTCTTCACACTGCCTACGTGTAAAACTAGTCTGTGGAGGAAATGCACAACAGCAGTTGTGAAAGAATGAGCTCATTACCTAGGAGGACTCATTCCCAGAAGGCAGGGCTTTGAAACCGTATAAAAGTTCTCAAATCTCCATGCTCCACCATCCACTCGACTTCACGCTTCGCCCTGTTGACTGGTTGGGTAAGTCAGAGAATACTGATCCTTTTTGTGATGCCTATAATTTTATTGCTGCTTGTAATTTTACTGAGGTTTAATGTAGGCAGAGTCTTTAAATAAGTGTTTTATTTGATACCTTTGAATATGCAAAGGATTCCTACAAGGGAGAGAAATTGTTGGCATTGGGGTAGTACAAGCAGGCTGGGGATGACTCTGCAAGGCAAGTTCAGATTGTGTGTAAATCTGAGGATAGTCAAGTGCTAAATTAGATCCTTTCTGAAGAAGAGATTAGATAAAATTATATTGGTTTAAGTATAACTGATCCTGCCTTCAGGGAAGGAGAAAGTCTAAATGGCCTCCTAAAGTTCAGTCTAAACCCATTTTCTATGATTCTTCTATTTATAACATGAATGCTCTAAAAACTTTAATTTAATCAAAGAATTGTATTTGGAAAAGACAGATTTGTGATTATGAGGGACTGTATGGAGCAGAAAGGTGAAAATATTCCTCTTGAGCTTTGTCATTCCTGCTAACCAATATATTAATTGGGCGTAAGATGCTATCATAACCTTATAAAGGAAATAGCAAGAGACATCAGATACTGATCTAGATGATCTAGGAGGATGGGAAAGAGAGGAATGAATTTGCTTTAAAGATGTGCTAAGAGGGGCAGGTGCAGTGGAGAAGGGAGAACAGACTTGCACACACTCACTTGACCTGTGTTGGCTCCAGTCCTTTGTTGATAGGACTTAGAAATACCCTTTCCAACTCCTGCTTCCATGGTTCTTTTATTTGTGTCCTTAGACTGACTTTAGAAAAAGAGCAGCATAGGAATTGCCAGAGACACAGCACCAGGCCAGCCAAACCTGGTCCTACCTTCAGCAGCACACCAAAGAGAGGGAGTTCCATAAATTGTCAGGAAAAATCATTTGGCCTGTTGCACATTAATGACCTTGGGAGAAGAAATCCCGCCTGATTATTCTGATTCATGCAAGCTACATGCATCATTAATGGCCATGATAATCCAGAAATGTAGGACAGCATCACTATTAGCAGCATCACTGCTATTTTTTTCCATGACAGTTGGCAGGACTGTGACACAGGTAGCCTCAAGTCCATTGCATCATTAGTGAAGTGAGTGATAGCAATATCAAGAGGTGGAGTTGGCCTATTTCATAGTTATTGTAAAGGCCCTCAATACTACAGAAATACATTAGCTTACAAAGGAGGTCCACCCTGGGGCCTTAGCACCCCAGTTTTTGAATTCCAAGAAAAATCTGGAAACCATTTCAAAATGGGCAAAATCAAGTTAAGTATTTCATTTTTTTTTTTTCAGTGTAAAATATTCTGTTGGCCCCAGATTTATATTCTGCTTTTTGAAATACCACATGCTATTAGATGCTTGTCTTCAGCATTGTTTTCATTATTATTATTATTACTTTGACTTTCTGAAACCGCTATAAAACCAGAAAATCTGTTATTTGCCAGCTCCTCTCATCAGTCCCCCAGGAAAGAAATGAAAGGGAGTTAACACGTTGGGAAGGGCTAAGCAACAGGCGGAAGAGCTCTGAAATGTAAATCAGCTCCAAGTTCAAAGGAGTGACTCCATCTCTGTTAGACCTGACAGGGCTGTCCCACATTGCAGAACAGAAAGGAGGAACAAGATAAGGTAGAGTCAGAGCAGAAGCTGAAAGACAGGATGAAAAAGAAGCAACAAATCATAATTCCTTCTGAGCCAGCCTGCATTGGGTAACTGAGGGCACGCTAAGAGAACTTTACTCTTTCAGATGATTAATGTTTCTTATAATTGTTTCATCCTTATCCCATTGGAGTTCATTTAGCAGACACAATAACACTCTGACATTTCTTTCAGATAATCTTGTTTCCTGCAAAGATGTCTTTGAGTCAGATGCAGTGCAAGCAGGAAATCACCCTCCCACCTGGCCTGAGCAAAACAATTCCACAGCAAAGCCAAGAGCCGGTTCCATGCCCTGAGCAGGTCCCATGTCCACAGCAGCAACCTGAAGTGCAAGTCCCAGACCCAACCCCTGTAGTTGTGGTACAGTGCTCAGAGAAAACAGAGCCATTGCAAGCACCCTTGGTGGAACCAGGCAAGGGAGAAGCACCAGTGGTCGTAATACCTGAGTGTCCACCCCAGGAACAGCAGCAGCAGCAGCAAACCAAGCTACCACCAACTTTCCCTCCTGTATCACACCCTGAGCCTATTTCATGCTCCCAGGAGAAATCAGAATGCAAAGAGATGCCAGAGCCCACCCTTGTTATCTGCCCTGAACCTGCACCGTGTCCCCAGGAGAAGCAGGAATGCAAAGAGATCCCCGTGCCAGTCCCTGTTCCAAGCCCTGACCCTGCACCATGTCCCCAGGAGAAGCAGGAATGCAAGGAGATCCCTGTGCCTATCCCTGTTCAATGCCCTGAACCTGCACCATGTCCCCAAGAGAAGCAGGAATGCAAGGAGATCCCTGTGCCTGTCCCTGACCCTGCACCATGTCCCCAGGAGAAGCAGGAGTGCAAGGAGATCCCAAAGCCTGTCCCTGTTCAATGCTCTGACCCTGAACCATGTCCTCAGGTGAAACAGGAGTGCAAAGAGATCCCGGTGCCGACCCCATATCCCCAGGAGGAGCAGGATGGCGAGGAGATCGTGGTGTCTGTCCCTGTTCAATGCTCTGACCCTGAACCGTGTGGCCAGGAGAAGCAGGAGTGCAAGGAGATCCCGGTGCCAATCCCTGAGCCGGAGCAGTGCTCTCTTCCCGAGAAGCATCCTCCCATCGAGCAGCAGCAGGTGAAGCAGCCCAACCAGTGGCCACTGAAGCAGAAGTAACTTGCAGCTGACAAGGGAAGCCCTGAAGAGAGAAGCAGGATTGAAGACCTCCTCTCCCCGTGTCTCACAAAGGTCATTTTCCAACACCCTTTTCATCGCAGAATTTCTGTTAAGAAGCACGGCTCCCAACTCCCCCCACTAACGCTAGCGTTATCCCGTACTAACAGCCATACGCTAACCAACATGTCAGGACTGTCAATAGATAGGAAGGCTTCGAGTGGTGGTGTAGGCATGTGCGTTCAACTTTCCAGCAACCTGAATCTCTGCCCTCTCCCAACCATTCATGGCTTTCAAACACCTGGAGAGAAACCGAAGAGCATGATGGCAGGCTGGAGCCAGGGTTCATTCAGCTAAGTGTTTGAACTCAATCCAATGAGCCAGCTCATCCTGCAGACCTGCACACTGCCTCCTGGTTTTCATGCATTTCCTCCCCCTCCACTCCCCCTCCCAGTTCCCTGCATGCGAATGCCATCTCCCACCTTGCATTTAGGGTTTTTGCCTATTAATAATAGGATTTGAGTTTTCTGCAGAACCTGCCGCTAAGGGGTTCTGGTTGATGGCAAGAAGGCTTTCTGAATCATGAATCCACAGTGCTAAACATTTTATGCAATAAAAAAATATCAATTTGGCTAGAGGAAAGGAAAGATTTTTACAAAAGAGCCATCACCTCTTAATTATCTGCTTAGCTGAGCTTGTAGTCATCAGCGCTTTCCTGAGAGAGCGCAGCTCTGATTTTCTAGGATGTGTAAAGAGCAGCTTGAGCTGAGAGTATTTATGGAAAAGATATAGATAATTAAATGCAACCCAGACATGTTTTGAAATAGTTTAACCTCATGCATGGCTTCCAGCTGTTAGACAGGATAAAGGAGGCGGCATACAAGGTGCTGTCAGAATTACACCCTGGAACATATTTCACCACACAGTGCTGTTGCGTATGTGTTTGGTGCTTAACTCTAATTATTTTAGGCTGATATTGTATCCAGGTTTATTTCACTGTGAAAATCAACAATAAAAATGACTTTGAATACTGAATTGTGGAGACTTTTAATATCTTCTGCTTATGAAGAGGACAAGGAGTCTCAGCTTGCAAATCGCTCACTTTTTAGGCTGAAAACCAGGCAAATTGGGACTCAGAAACTTGGGTGCCTTCAGAGGACCCTGGATCTTCTGCTCCTCTCTTTCAGGCACCTGTAAGAGCCCCTGGGCTCCACCAGCCAGGGGGTGGCTGGTTGCAAAGAAACACTAATTAATAGCACTGACACAGCTCTCTGCAAGACCATCCCAAAGCAGGACACAGGGCATCAGCTTATGCCCAGCTATCCCAGTGCTCAGTCTGCCCAATTTAAACACATTCACAGCCATCCCGTGACCTCCAGCAGGCAGAAGGCATGGGTGTGCCTATCAGAAGGGTTGCAAGCACAGGCAGACAAGCTTTTCCCACACTTCAGATAAGCCAGGAGCAATGCGATCTCACTAGTTTGGCCCTGTACTTGCTAGATGGGTTAGATACAGCCAACCTCATCATCTGATCACAGAATCACTCTGAGACACACAGCTTCTGGTTTGCAGAGCAGATTTGTGTCTGTCTGCAAGACACCACTATCATAGCATTCAACAGTTTCTGCCTTTATGATAATTTTCCTCCTCTGCCTTGCCATACAGGTGGCTGGAAATCAATTATCTGAGCCAGTATTTCCTGCTGAGAAATGGCAACATTCAAAATCCCATTTCTGATTCTTTTAGAACTAAAAATATTCTTTCTGAGCAAGTGAAAGCTTCCTTTCTGTGTTAACAACTTCCAAAGATGTTTTTTTCTCTCAGCAGTTATAGTATATCTGGGACCCAAATTCACAATTAATTGCTTTGATAGATTCCACAGGAACGTACTTCAGAATATTATACCTTGCAGAACACCAAGTTTCCTTAGTTTGCTCCAGTTCAGGGTGAAAAACACTTGCAAGATTTAATAATCCCTACATTAACATTCAATGCCTGAGAATGCAATTTCCTCCATGAGAAATCTGGAAGGCAAATGTACTTGGGCCCAAGTGTATGTGAGCCCTATATCTATGTGTACACTTAAAGGTGATTCATTGACTACTAAAAGAAATCAAAAGAGAATGAGTGACACAAGCACAAAAATATCAGGCAGCAAATAATGAGGTCAATTACAATTTTATTGCAGCATGTCCCGAATTA
Organism: Heteronetta atricapilla; assembly: GCA_011075105.1. Taxonomy (NCBI): domain Eukaryota; kingdom Metazoa; phylum Chordata; class Aves; order Anseriformes; family Anatidae; genus Heteronetta; species Heteronetta atricapilla. The sequence continues at coordinate 1,824,235 of CM021755.1, read as the reverse complement.
AAGATCAGAAGGAAATGCCCCCATGACATTTTTACCGTAGAAGGTGAATAAATCTGAGATAATGAATTGCATCTTTTTGTAACATGATTTCTGCCTGCAAACAAAGGTGTGTTGCAAATTCCCTGCTATTCTGGCAGAGCTAGCAGAGGGAGAGCTAGGCAGGGGGAGAGCTTGGAAAAATGCATTTGCCTCTTCCACAGCACTTCGTAGCCATTGCTGTTAGTGCTATTTCTGCTTTGGGCATTGCTGCTGCTGCTGCTGCTGCGGGATGGTCTTCACAGGACACTTGGCTTGTCCTTTTGGAGGCTGGCATTGCTCCACACACTTTGGAGGACACTTTTCCTGGCATTGTGATGGTATTTGCGGCTGCTGCTTCTGCTGTTGGGAAGACATTTTGGCTAAACCTGGAAGAAAAAGAAGGTGCCATTCCAGTTAAATTGGGTGCAACACAATTCTCCTTTCTTGATACTAGGGTTTCAGTCAGTTCTTTAGCCTTGATATCAAGCTAACAATGAAAAGCCTTTAAAATCTAATTCTACCAGTAAAAAAACGATAGATAAATAAATAAATAACAACAGAAACACACAAACAAAAAACTTGGAAATCACTTAGGATGCTGCTGTTCACACCAATTTTTGTTGGTGACTCCAGTTTGTTTTAGCTTCCCCACACTTCTAGTATGGGCTCTACGGTGCTCAGCCACTCTGCTGAAGAAGCCTTGGGGCATAACTGTATGTAAGCATAGAAGAGGATAAGAGGCAAACGTCCTAACAAAGTTTTGATCCCAACAGGTAAGCGGTTACAGAAGAAGAGGGAGAGAAATAATGAGAGGGTTTTTCCTTCTTTCCTTCTGCTTGTTGTTTTCTGAGTATTTCAAGTGACAGATTAAGAAGCGATGCAAATTGTAAGGAAAGCATGTTTATATCATAAAGAACCTCAGAGCAATATTTAAAACTGATGCAAGAGGAGCAAAAAGACAGCAATATCTCAGTGTTGCAAATGTTTTTTGAAAGAGATAATAGCTTGACAGCAATCCCTTCTGGCTACAGCCATGTCTCTGCTAATACCATTGAGAGCCTTAGAGCAGGAGCCATGTCTCTGGCTGTAGGCACAGGTGAACTGTTCTCCTGCTGTGTGCTGCTACCATCTTGTACAAAAAAAAGTGAAATGCAGAGCCCTGGAAATGCTGTGGTGATCAGCACATGGCTGCTCTACATATGCACAAAGAGTTGGTGGATGAGATCCTTTGGTAACTGATACAAAACACCTGATGGTTATCCAGAAGGATTCTTATCAGCTGGAAAAAATGATGAAGGATAACACAGGCTTGCTGATTCAAAGAGTCAGGCAGCCACTATGGAGCCTCAGACCATCTCAAAATAACGTAATATGGTTTTCACCTTTGTGGAGGTGAAATTGAAAGGGAGATGAGTTGGAGTTGCTACTGGAGAAACAAAACGAAGAAAAATCATCCCGTTTCCCAATAACAGAGCACCAGAACCCCCAATATGTAAAGCAAAATCTGTATGAAGAGACTCACCTAGTGTCTTCTGCTGTCGGAGGAAGGAAGAAAGAGCCACCTAGTTTAAGGAGACTCCCAGTCAGGAGGCTTTTATACGCTTTCAGATGTCAGCCCTGGGAGTTGATGACAACAGATTAATGTGATGACCAGAATCTTTCACAACCAGAACCTGCTCCACTGACACCTCCGTACTCCTGGACTTCAGTCAAGGTCTGTCAGAGATGCCTCCTCTTTTGGGTGCGGGGGATTTGTTGTTTTTAATGCAAGGCACACCCAGTCTGGTAATAACTGGCTAATTTATTATTAATTCATCTTGTCCCGACCCTGGGCAAAGATCCCACAACTGAACTCAGTTTTCTGGGCCAGCTCAAATCCACTCCGGAGTTAGTTAGACGTTTGCATAAAGGTTAGGTGTCCCCCGGTAATTTTGTCTGTGATTACCAGGATAGATCTCTGTCTGGATGAGGTATGTTGCAGCAAGACGCAGGAGACCCGTCCTTCCCGGCTTCCAGGAAGGGCAGCAGGCCTGTGTTTGGCACTCCATGTTTTAGCTCTTACTTCTGTCCTTGTCTATTTTCCTTCCCCAAAAGGGGACTGAAGCTTTTTATACAACTGAGAAATTGGAAATTTTTCCCTTTATCTTTTCTTAGGCTTTCCCTTAGTTTTTCACAGAAGGAACAAAGTCTTCTTATTTACAAACACTGGGTTTGGCTTGCTGGGGTTGTGGCAGGATTTCTTTTTCTGGGGATGGATCTATGTTAGAGAACAATGAGAGTCCTCTTGATTTATTTTTTTTTTTCCCAGGAAGGAATAGAGATTTTTTTTCAACTGAAACATTGCCCCTAGCTCTAGTGGAAAAGGTAGTTCAACCTTCCTTGACTATCCCTCAATGCTATGCCCTGTGGGGTCATATTCAGCCCTATGAATTACAGCCCAGTGTCCATTATAGTGGTGTGATATGCAAAGAGATGACGGACATGGCTTCCACTGTGTGTAGGAGAGCAGAAGGTGCTAATGGAAAAACCCACACCTTAATGTCGCCCATTCATTGCTGATTTACCAGGGGTCTTAATGATCACATGGTTAACATGGACCGAACATCATTAATTTTTGTAAATATATAGGAGAACCTTAGCAATGCTCAACATTAACCACAGGTGCATAGGAGAGCAATGTGTCAGGGCTTTTGCGACACATGTTCCTACAGGCACAGGAAGCGTGATGAGCACAACCCAACAGGTCTCTTGGGCCACTTCCTCTAGGGTTTTTGGAGCAGCGTGCTTGCATCTATCATTACTGTGCCTGGTCCAGAGCTTGCAGAGGAGAGAGAAGAAAAGAGAGGAAATTTTAAACGACTAACATGTCTTATAGATCTGCATGAAGAAGACTGGACATCAATTATGGGTGACTAACCTGTGGGACAGATCTTAGTAGCTGCATATGACTTCCTGACTAAGACATTTTCTATGCCTGAAACTGGGCACTGATGCGAAGTATGTGGCAGCAGCAAGCAGTCATTTGTGAGGCTGTGGATGGCAAAATTTCTGTGTTGGATCCCTAAAGGTTTGCGTTCAACAGTAGAAGTGGAAGTGCATGTTCTTAGTCTCCCCTTCCCCTTTCTTGCTGTTAAATACCTGGTCCACCTCCCCTTGGTTTGTTTATTTGAGCTGAAGGCATGTTCCAGTGTAGAATTTGTTTGCCTTAGTGAGATACAGTATTTTGTCTATCATTATTCCTGTTTGATGATATCACCTTTTGGCGTTGATAGAAATAAGACAAAAAGTAATCTACTGTCAAACTCTCTACACCTGCACACAAGGTTTCATTAGATGCTGATTTGGTAATAGTGTTTACACACACCTAAATATAACTCTTTTCTTTTCTAGATTAGTCCTCCTCCACCCTTGACATAATGACACAGTAGGTGGGTAATAATTCTCTTCATCCCAGACGTGGAAATTGTATGGCCATCATGGAGACAGGGGTAAGCAAGTCACATGCACGGTATGTAAGACAATGGGAGCGTTGTCTCTGAAACTTGACATCTCAATGGGTACAACGTCCATCCAGATAATGGGCCTCCTTCAGTTTCAAAATTGTGTTTCTAGTTAAAGAGGATGCATCTGTAAGTGAATTAAAATATTATTGTCCCCTGCCAGGTGTTAATGAACCTGAAATGCCAACTACTTTATCAGCTGGGGAGGTAACTTCTCCTCGTTGCAGACGGGGAATGGATAGATAACAACAGCGAGACTTGCCCAAAGCCGCACAAACTATCTACAGCAAACTTTGGACCAAAACTGCAACCTTGCAGGGCTAGGACCTGTTCCTAAACCACAAAAACATTCATCTCCTGAAGCCGAATCCCCTACTTTCTATCTTTAGTCAGTGAGGATCGTGGGAAAGGTTCCCTGAAAATACCATTTTCATCTCCATCAGATTGATTTAAATAAATAAAAGCTCACCAGTATGTTTCAATGCTTTCTCTCTTGGGTTTGGGCCTTTCTTCCACTTAAATTTATGTTTTAACAGCTCCTAAGATTTGGCCAAAAATCCAGAGACATAAAGATCACAAATAATTTTGTATCATTACTCCGAGGTAGAACAGAACTGTGATACCTGTCATGTTCAACATCATAATGCATGCTCTCTGTTCACAGCACTGCATTTTAGACACAAATCGTCTACAGCTGTACCAGCTTTTTAAAAGGAAAACTAAAGGAAGATGTTCTTGGGTCCGAAGACACAGGAATTAGAGGACAAAAAAAAAGACAGAAGACACGTTATGCCATCGATGGTCAATTTTTATTGCTGCACATAGACATTGAAAGGCAAGAAGACATGCATTAAAATACAGGATGAGAATTATAGAACAGAAGGGGAGACATCTTCCAACACCAACTGCTCACAGCACAGCCTCTGCAGAATATCTTCCCAAGATGCCCCGTGATATAATAATGGCCAACTGCAGTTACCAAGAAAAAGGCGCTGAGTTAGAAGTAGCAGAAGTAGCATAGGAAGAAAAGGTCCATGCTGGAAAAATTCAGAGAAATATTTTCCAAGTCAAAGAAAATGTGGGATAACCGTGTCGGGAGAGGTCTTGGTACGTCGCAGGTGGGTCTGTAATCTGTATTTCATTCCATGGATGCTCATGAGCCCGTGGATATTGCAATGCACCAAAGTGTTGGGGGTGCTCGCAAGGCCCATTCAATTAAGGCAATTAGCACGGGTGAGAGCAGACGGTGCCGCACGGCTCCAGGCACACGGTCTCGCACGTATCACACTTCTTAGCGCACACCTCCACGCACGCCGGCGGGCAGGGCTCCACACACTTGGTGCAGCACTGGCTGATGCAGGGCTCCACGCACTGGGTGGTGCAGTGGGTCGGGCACTGGGTAGCACAGGGCTGTATGCAGGCATCAATGCATGTGGGGGGACAGACCTCGACGCACTGCGTGCTGCAGGGCTCCACGCACTGGGTGGTGCACTGGGTGGTGCACTGGGTGCTGCAGGGATCCACGCACTGGGTGGTGCAGCACGTGGTGCACTCGGAGGCACAGGGAGCCGGGCAGACATCCACACACTTAGGGGCACAGACCTCCACGCACTGCGTGGGGCACGGCTTCACGCAGATGTTGCTGCAGGGCTCCACGCACACAGTCTTGCAGGGCTCCGCACACTGGTTGCATTTCTGCACGCAGATGGGAGGGGGCAGGCAGGGCTGCTTGCACTGCTCGTAGTAGGACATCCTTCTGGGGTGCTGGCAAAGCTGGAGGCAAAGACAAGAGAGAGACAAGATCAGGACATTTGTCTTTTCTCCATAAGCCACAATTCCCAACCGAAGCCCTTAAAACATACTTAGCAGTTAGCTGGTGGACTCAGAAGAGGCCTATTAGGAAAAGTTGCATGTGTGAATGATTTCTGCATTCAAATACATACAACTAGCACTACCAGATTATTCCTTTCTTGGGAACCTGCAAGCATAGCTGTTAAGAGAAACTACAACCATAAACCCTTAACAATTGCACACAGCTTAACTTTGAAGAAGCCGTAACATGAAAATAGTCTATTTCCTTATTTTCTTAATTTAAGTCATCAGATGTTCCAGAGCCCATCCTCTGTTCATCAGTGTTTCAGCTCCTCAAACACGCCACCGAGCATATCCCCATTCATGTAGACGTTGAGCTGCTAATCCCAGAGGATAAAGCCCAAAGACCACAAGTTCAGACACTCTCCCTGCTGTATATCGTGGTTCATCACTGGAGTTGCATCAAAATTAATGGGCTTATCCCTTCATAAGGGAAGGGTTGGGCCAGAGGCTGCAGCTCCTATTTCTGATTCAATTCCTCATCCTGATTTCTCCCAGATGCCTTCTGCAATGCAGCCCTCAGGTGAACTGCAGCTTCCTTCTTACTGACAATGCTTCTTCCCAGCCATCTCTTTTGAAGTCCCAGGTCTTACTCTGCAGCATCCAGTAATTTATATAATTTCCTGACTTAATGAGGTTTAAATAAATTAATGAAGATTGAATATGAAGGAGGATAAGAGACAGATAGTTTCTCAAGAGGTGACAGGACATTTGCAAGCTACTTAAGGAAGAGCAAACTCTAAAAGAGTCAAACATTTCTTCTCCCCCGCCCCCCAACCAAAGACAAAATCCTGGAACAGTAACACTTGAAGCAAAGCTCTTCTGTGATAGCTAGTATTATTCTTTTGACCAGAACAACCAAGTAACACAGTTATCATATTATTCCCTGATAAATCCAAGAAAGACTTACCAGTTCACCAACACAAGTGAGTGAGGGAGAAGTCAAATGAACTGATGTGGGCATCAAAATGCAAACCTTTTTATATGGCTTGCGTGGCGTCATCTCCGGAAACGAAGGAGCCCAGGGGTATGGACACCTGACCACTAACAACTTGAATAAGCTCCACCTATACATGCTTTACATATTTGTTTACAACCTAATTTTTGATGGAAACCTTCTTCCAGGCAAGGCATGTGATCCTGAGCAAATTCTGTTTCTACCTAATACTCAAGTCATGCAGTTCCCAACGGGAATGACACAGTAATCAAAAAATAATAATCAGATAGGTATGGCATTAATTGCTTTTCCAAAAAGATTCAGTATTGGGTACTTTAAACTCCTTATTTCCATAAATGTCTGAATTATACCTTAGTTGTTTTTTCAATAAAGTAAGAACAGATGGCTATTATTAGTGAAGATGGGCAATTGATTTGATTTACTATGAGAAATATTTTGTCCTAATTCTCATGGTAAGAGGGAGCTAATCCTAGAGTGTGCCATCAATTCTGCCACAGTATATTGATGTTTCTGTTTCTCCAGGACCTTTTTGAACATTAAATACTCCCAGCCCCTTCCTCTCCATACTGCTGCCCTATTAACAGCATTCATGCTTGGCAATGCCAATGGGGACACAACTCCAGTCACCCTGAGGACCTCTTCAAGCCATTTGGGGCAAAACAGAAGGGCACACATTCTAAAGGCCTATTTTTTCATTGCTAGAACAGTATAAAATTCTTCAGTTTAAGTGGAATTTAGGACCAGAACTCCATGTTAGCTATTGAAGCATTTTCCTAGTCATGATATGTCACTCAGCTTCACAGCACAGAAAATCTTTATTTCTCCAAGATATTCCAGTCGCAGAGGTGGAATGTGATCACTGGGCTACATTTAGGTGGCCAAATTCCCCAACTAGATCACTTACAAAAATGCTGAATGGGCAGAAAAAAAAAAAAAAAAAAAAAAAAAAAATCCATTCGGCATGAGCAGTGCATCCTGTTTATACTGGACATCAGGAGTTCTGCTGGAGAATGACTGGCATCGGCGCCGATTCCTTTCTCATGTTTACATGGGGGAACTGGAGTTCCTGACCTAAACTCATGTGAGCCGATTTGCATTGCTCTTGGCATCTTCCTGGGAGCACCTCATGGTTTGTTCATTCTTTCCGCTCCTCTCTTCATTTGCAGCATAGACGTGGTGCATCACGTGCCTTTTTTCCCCCCAGACTTGCACCAGCAGCTTTTGTAGATGACGGGAATAGGGACTTGTACAGTGGGTTTTGCTCATGTATATAATATCTGCTTCAGGGTAAGGAAGAAGAGCCATGACTGCAACAGATAGGCCCCACCGATGATAAAACGTACTGAGAGAAACTAGATGAGATTTATGTGTCTAGTATTTTGATGGATAAACATCTCCCCATCTCCTCCACCTAGCACTAACCCTGCTGTGCAGTACCAGCCATCGCCCTCCAGCTCCTCTAGGTCCCCTCGCAGCAACTACCACCATCACTTATCCTGCTGGGGGGTTTCTCTTGTCCTGGTTTGTACCGTTTATGCTTTCCTGGGGCTCCAGGGTCATTTCTGAAACCAATGGTGATGACTGGTTCCACGTCTCCCTTTCTATAGTGTGTTATTGTGAACCCTATTGTTATGTTTGATTAGCAAGAAATTGTAACAACTTCCAGGAGAAATAGATATTTTAGGAGATATAAATTGATCTGCATTTGTAATATGTGGGAACACCAGAGGGATGGATTATTACTTTTAATTGACAGTTATTTGTGGATCTCTATTATATTTATGAGCAATTTGGCCATTTGACTAGTCACATTAAGTTCAGTGAGTCAGGACTCCACAGTGACATCCGTTCACGGCCATCATACTTTGGCAAAAGAACTGGAAAGAAATGATTTTCCAAAGCTGCAGCTTCTGGAATCTACTTAATTAACTGGCAGACATTAAGCTCACTTGCAGAAGCAGAGGCTAGTGCAATGAGTAGCTATTTGATGAAAAGAGGACAGCAGAGAGCAACCTGAACAAGAAGAGGCTCCTGGATCCCAGAAGGAGTCAGAGTGACACTTCTTCTACCCAGAGGTTTGGCTGGTGCTGCAGAAGAGGAGCCCCTTGGGCAAAGTACTCTGGTGTTCAGAAAAATGTTTATGAAGAAATCCGTAAAAAAAAAAAAAAAAAAAAAAAGCATAGTCAACACACTTGGTTCCCAATAATCCAAGAGAGACCTCATATCTCACCACCAAGAGCTACCAAAGATGGTGGCACATCCAGACTGGAGCTCTCTTTCTATACCTGTAAAAATTTTGCCTGCAGATGTGAAACACACCATGGTCACAGAGACGTGATTGCTAACATAAATACACAACTTCAATATCTGTAGATGTCATAATTTTTGATGGAAACCTACTAAACTGAAATTCTTCCCTGTGCAACTATTTTGGTATGCACTGCTTTGGGCTGTTAGCTGGATTTCTGCTAATGTAAAATAACTATACCAAAAACTCCTAAAGATGTCAAAAGTATGACGCCTGTGGATTTCTTTGAATCCTCTGGTTTACCCAAAAACCTCCTAAGTAAGATTTGTTCCTCTGTTGCATCCAGCACCAGTTGGAATTGGGGATTTCATATGAGACCTTGTACTGGAAGAAACTTTGTGTATGCGCAACATCCCACATAGTACACTACGCACATTTGATTGAACAAAGCATTTTCATAGAAATCAAAGATTCTCCCCCTGTTCTCAACATGTCAGGGCCTTCCCAGGACATTCCTGCATTTTGCTGCAATTAAATCTTAAAGTCCTTGGCGTCATTACACCTGACTTTCCCCTCTCATCATTCCCTACCACAACTGGGAATGTGCACGGCACTGAGGGCAGCTTCCAGGGCGGGCCGGTCCCAGGCTGCCCGACCCCGCTCCAGCTTTGGAAATCCTCGCATAGCTGAGATGCCAGGAGTCTGAGTGCAGAATGCAATTAGCCTCACATGAAAACAAGTGGCTTGTCTAGTCCATGCCCTCAGGACTATTTGATCAAGTAATTAGATCATTACTTCTGGGGCTGAGAGGAACCCAAACACAGCACTATCCGCCTCTTTTCCTGTTTACTCAGGAAGGTGAGTGCTCCATGAAGAATGACAAGTGAGCATCTGAATGCAATTAAATCTGAAAAAGAGGAACTAGCTGTGGCTGAGGAAAATAATTCATCCATTTTATCTTTTGCCTTCTGACTATTGCAGGTATTTGCTCTGATTTCCCAACACTTTGGAATGGGAATCTGGATTTCCTTAGGACTTTTTTCTACTGAACAAAGCAGTGTCCTGATCTCTGAGGAATGTATGATAGAGCTCAGAGCACGTTGCCTGAGAGCAAAAACTGCAGGCCTGCTGTTCTTGTTCATGCTGAACTTCACTTTTCTCCCAAACTTTTATGAGAATTTCATAGATGTAGTATAAACTTTCAGCAGTTCAGGAAGAAGGGTCTCTGTTCCTCATCCTATGACATTAACTTGTGATGCCCACCTAGCAATGAAGTGTCTGCTCTCTGCTGTAAAGGCCCCATCCTTTTAAAATACTGAGTTTCCAAGTTCATATGCAGGATTAAAGATAATGCAAGATTCAGGCCATCAGAAAAATGCCTTAGAGAAAGAGTTTAGGGAATAATCTTTTCTGAATGTTATTTTTTTTCCATCTGCAGTATCTTATTTCCCAGAAGAGTGTTCCATTGGATTTGGGAGCAGGAACAAAAGTAATCATTGCTTGCACAGAACATTTAAGTGAGTTTTAGAGGAGCCTTGGAGTCAAACCAGACCTTCACAGAGGAGTGATTAGGAAGCCTCAATTGCTCTGGTGTTTCTGTTGGGCAGCATTTGTGCTTAGGCAATGCCTTAGCCCTTGGCAAGGACCCTGCGCCCACAAGTGCTGCACAACCAGCAGGGAGAGCTGGGCTCTGCCACGACCCACCGGGAAGGGAGGATGGAAACTGGAGAGCCACGAGGGTGGGGTGATTTGTGCGAGGCCGGATCTCCCCAGCCGCGTGCAATGCCGCGTCCGCCAGGTATGAGTTATCACATCCCACTATTGGTCCAACTCCTCTACGGGAAAAAGCTAGACAGTGATAATTGCAGGTTAGTCACCAGCCTCGTGCCTCTGGGGCATCTTTAAAAACAAGGCAGTGGGTGCTTGCAGACAGAGATGTGCCCACGTTACTGCTTCAGCAGCTGGGCTGGCTGCCCCACACCTGCCTCCTCATCTCTCCTCCCTTCAGCAGCTGCTGCAGGCTCTGAGCCCACCCTACACCAAGGAAGTGACCCACTCAGGGAACCCACAGAGCACCACCTTGGCACACAGAACAGCACGACTTTGAGTTCTTGGGGATGTTGCTCATTCCTGGAGGAGCGCTTTGCAAGCAAATACATTGCTAAGGAGGAAGCACGCAGATCCTTGTCAATAAATGTTCATGGAGGGCTACTAAAATTGTCCAAGATACCCTGCTAATACTGCTATCCTTCTGCAGAATTCAGTGGTGAGCTCTCCCCAGCTGATGAGACTTGCCCAATTGCCACCAGAGACAAGGAAATGCAAGTCGATTGCAAAAGGCTGAGATAGGACCTCCTGTGCACAGGTGGCAATGTCACAAGGCACAAGCAGTCTCCAAGCCCTGCTGTCTTCCCCTCATTAGTGGCTCCTTTTCCCATTGCTAGTAAGGAAATGTTTTGTTTCTGCCTGCGGGGTGCAAACACAGCTGGCCCTAAGCTCCTCCAGCTTCAGGAGCACTTCAGCTGCATTTTCAGTGTCTTTCAGAACCATGGCAAGCTGTGTTTCCTCAACACACACAACAAACACCCCTTTCCCCAGGCATCACTTGGGGAACCCTGGCTCTTCCCTTAGACCTTGCCATGTGTTCTAACAAGAGCTGCCGCTCTGCAGAGACCAGACTTTTAGGAAGAAATTAAAAGGAGGAAGTGTGATTTTGGGGGCGTGCAAAAGGGAAGGAAAACTTGCAGACAGCTGTTGCCAAGATTAATTGTTTTTATTGCTTCATACAAGAAAAGGAGAAGATGGTAAGGAAGAACAAACAGGGAAATTCCTCCATCCACATCAGTGCAGAAAAGAATTACAGAATCCCTCTCCCAGGCAATAATCCTGGGGGCACAAAATCAAGTGGTTCTGCGTTACAAGGAAAGGCATTGCGCTTTAGATAAATACATTAGAAACGATGCAGAATGCAAGGAAAACCATGTGTGGGTCTACCCTTCCTAGGGGAGGAAGGGCAGTAGGAAAGCTGAGAGGTGAGGAAGACGTCGACGGGTTCAGGGGTCTGCAAACCATTTTCATTCCGTAGCTGTCGGGGACACCACAGAGCAGAGGAACCTCAGAGGGGTCCCCTGGTGGCTCCCACCGCAGGAGCCCCCCGCACACAGCCACTCAGGGAGCCGTCACTTACGCAAACAGATATCGCCACAGCTGATGGAGTACTGCTGGCCGCAGACACTGGCGCACAGGGGAATGGGCTGCATAAAGCAGGGCGCACAGCAGGGATCCACACACGTGGTGGTGCATCTGGTCACCTCGCCACAGCAGGGATCGCCACACGTGGTGGTGCACTTGGTCACTTCCTTGCAGCAGGGATCCACACACGTGGTGGTGCACTTGGTCACTTCCTCACAGCAGGGATCCACACACGTG